>CM057811.1:65163160-65303160 GCA_030067965.1 Latrodectus elegans | reverse complement strand
ACCAGAAATAATTTTTTGCTACTTTGAATACTCAAATTGTGCTGTTTGTAGAATACACATTGTAGTTTCTTCAGTTCATTGTAATTTTCTTCATGTTATGTTTTAAGCAGAACAAATAGAGAATCATAATTTCAGGCAATATGAAATATTGAATTTTTTAATAATAATATTAGAATAAATCCCCTTTTTATGTGCTTGTTTCACATAGAATTATGTCGTCACAGTGTTTGACATCAGGTCCATTGTCTAAATGTATATTTGATAGCTAACTTTTATTGGTACTTACTTATTGCATGTGATTTTTCGTAAGAAGGTGACATAGTGCTTAAAAGTTGAATTTTTTAGAGTGGGAAGTTTTCACCAATGAGACATTTTTATGATTTCATCAATATTCTAGTGAAAAAATATTCTTGTATGAGGAAGTTGGGAATTAAAAGTCAACAATATGAAATTCAAAGATAATGAAAATGATAAGCAGACTTCATAGAAAAACGAATTTGATGATTTATTCGATTAAAAATATTGAAATTTCAGCTTAGATCAGGGAAGGTGATTTTTTTTTCCATTCAGGTATCAGATATCAAATATTTACATTATATTATACACTGGTTGAGACAATTTTCGTAGTAATCGTAGCAATTTTGGAAATAAAGCCTAAAATTTATATTTAGTTTAATAAATTGTTGTTGAAATTTTCTTAATAATATAAAATTAATTTTATGCATACTCATTTCTTTCATACTGTAAATACATTCATGAATCTAACATACTTCACGAAGTTGGCCATGAGGCCCCTCAAGATAGTAGAAGACTGAACCAAAGAATTCTGACTCAAACTAAGTTTCAATAAGTGTAAATACTTTATCTTTACTAGAAGTAAGGACATTACCCACAGACCAGGCATCTCGCTTTCCGAAAATAGAATCTCCTGCTCAGGTGAACTTAAATACCTCGGACTTATAGTGGATCCCAAACATACCTATATGACGCACCTGAACGATGTCAAGAACAAGATTGACAGCCTCCAAAACAAGCTAGTCAGAAAAAAAAATCTATATAGGCTCCAAAACAGCTACACACACACACATATATATATATATCTATATACACACATATATATATATGTATATATCTATATAGATATCTATATCTAATTTGGGAAGTATGTTTGTTTATATATGTATATGGTGTATGTTATATATATATATATATATATATATATATATATATATATATATATCTATATATATATATGTATATATATATATATAAAGATGGATAAACTGGCAAGTCAGGGTTCGTCTTCTAACCCTGGTTTGCCAGTTTATCTACCTTTACATATGGGTGCGGAATCTTTTTGTGGTATCAATATGAAGACCAGAAAGGGCACCCTACTCAAGTGGAAAAAGCAGATGATGAATAAATTTTAATTAATTTAACATTTCTGGTCAAAAGTACGCAAAGAGTATGATCGCTAGATGATCTGCGAATGTTGCCTCTGAAAGTTTTAGTTGTTCTAGGGCAAAGATACATACCATTGTAGGCTTCATCACTGGACACTATCATTTCAATTAACATCTCCATACCATGGGACTCCTTCAAGACCCTAATTTCAGGAAATGTCTTAAGGATGATGAGCGGGTGCATTATATAATTTTTGAGTGTGATACTCTAACCTCCAATCGTTTTAATACTTTAGGAATCATCAATACTAAAGACTTAACTCCACAAAGGGTTTGTCTAACTTTATAAATAAAATGGGCGACCCAATTTACTGGAACTAAGATATCATGGGCTTGAGGCTATAGTACAAAATGCTATCGAGCAGAGGTGACAAATATTGTGCAAGCCCATTAAGAAGAAGAAAGAGGTTTATATATATATATATATATATATATATATATATATATATATATATATATGTATGTATATGTATATATATATATATATATATATATATACATATATATATACATATACATATATATATATATATATATATATATATATATATATATATATATATATATATATATATATATATATATATATATATATATATATATATATATATATATATATATAATTTTTATAGTTGTCATTACTAGCAGGTCCTCTTCAACTGTCATCCACTGAAGACTTCTGCTCAGTGTACTTCAATATATCTTATGTTTGATGAAATGAGTCACAGTACTGTGTTTACATTTTTGAAGAAAAATTTGTTTAATACAAAAAAATATAAAATATTAAATATCAATTTTAAAAATATTTTTTTACATACATTTACAAAAGCAATTCAATTGCAAAATTTTGTTGAATGAATATTTCATCAATTTATAATTCAAATTTTACTGCACAGAATATTGTTATTATTAATCATAAAATCACATAAATAGGTCATTAAAGGATTTTAATTTACTAGATTTTATTTTGAACTTGATTCCAGAATGTCTCAGATAGTTTCTTGATAATTGATTATTTAACTTTATTTTGAAATTATATAAAATTTTATTTTCTTCTAGAAATCAACATAAAAAATCTGATAAAAATGTGAGAAGAGTTTTGAATTATAATTAAATTGCAATTATATTCTTACAATTTAATTTTTCATTTTATTTTTATTATGTATTAATTATGTGATGTTATCATACATATTGCTAGATTTGAACAAGAAAATGACGGATGGTTTCTTTATTTTGAAAAAAAAAATTAAAGTCCCCTTTAGAAAATGCAGTATAATTTAAAAAAAAACATCATTTATGTACGACTAAAATATTTAAAATAGTTATATTAAAACTGCTTATAAAATTGCATTTTCTATATTCTTGTTGAGATGAATTTAGACTGGTGTAGCATGCAGAGGCTTTAAAAAAGACAATTTTTGTATATCCGCACTCAAAATACCGAAACTCAAAAATGTGTATCTATTATTTGAGAAACTTTTCATTGGAATAGCTCAAAGTTTGGTGCTTCAAGAAACAACTTGAAATAAAAAATGAGGAATAATAGTTTCAATCGCAAAATTTAGAGAGTATTCAAAAATACATGCGGGACATTTATTTGAAATAGTTTTCATGACGAATAAAGAAACATAATTTTTCAAACATCAAATACATATGGTGCAAGGATTCATGCTTTATAACATGTACTTGGCACAACCGTCACGAAAGCTATTTGCCTCGGCTGCAGACTATTCCTAGAAAAACTCAAATTGAATTTAAGCTTAAAGTTGATAGTTTTCATTTTTGTTGCCATCCGAAGGACAAGATAACTATCTATTCAAGAAAGTTTAAAATTCAACTTGTTTAGTTTCTGTATAGACGTCCAGTATATGGCTAGAGCAGAAATATTCTCGAATCTATAAAGCAAACATCCGACACAAAATTCTGGTCATAATTCCCAAGAAACAAACGTGAATACATCTTTCAAAAGTTTCTTTTTTATATTTTCTTTAGCAAGTTCTATAGAAATATTAAAAGATTAAGAGTATTTAAATAAGATTATGTAATTCAGAAGTCATAACGATATAAATTAAAATGATAGAAATAAAATTCCTTTTGTAATTTTGCCTTTGATGTTTTTGTGTCGTAAAATATCTAAATGTAAAATGGTACAAAATAAACACTGTTATATTTTAATTTAACATGTAAAATAATTTATTATAAAAGCCACATTTTTTATGTGTGATTTTTATTTCAAATAGTAATATAATATGATGTAAATTATTATCATGACCTTTTATTTGATGCATAAAAAACAACAATTCTAAATTTGAGTATTATAACTTTTGAATTATTGTATTTTTCTTAAAAGTTGAATATTTTGTTTAATAACTTTTAGACAAAATCAGGAGATTTCTGAAGAAAACATTCCAAATATTAAGATCAAATAAGGCTTTGAATTTAGTAAATTGATTTATCAATAAATGATGAACTAGGAAATTTAAATTATATATTTCGATGAGGGATGCAATTAGATTTAAAGTGAAAACAAAGTACATATTTGTTTAGTTCAAATTTCTTACAGAAACATGTAGTCATTCTATATACACATACATACATCTATATATATATATATATATATATATATATATATATATATATATATATATATATATATATATATATATATATTCACCATAAAATGACATAACTTTATTATTTTATTCTGTATAATGTATTGATATATTTTAAAGTACCTCAAACTGAACAAATAGAAAAGTTTATTTTACAATATGCATTAAAAAATCAGTATAAAATTATTTATTTTTATAATTTTCCCCTATTATTATTAATTAGTTTATTTAATTTATTTTTAATAAATTCAGTATACTTCTTTGTAAGAGAGAAAAGTTAAAAGGATTTATTTTCATAATAATATTACCGGTAGTTTATGAATAAAAATAATATAAAAATTGCCATGTAAGCATTCTGCAAAGACACTACCTATTAATATAACTTAAATGAAAAAAACATGCTTAATCTGTATACATTTAACAGTTAAATTTACAGAATGTTCACCCCGTATTTTTTAGCTTTCTGGGAATCCTTTACTAGGTAAAATACCTTATTTACGTTCTGTAATAAAGTCTATTACAGTACATAAATAAGGTCTATTATCCTACTATCTACTAAAAGCATTCCTAAGCACTCACACTTATATAGAGCCACTCATAAAGCAGAAATGCAACATCTAAATACTGTTAATTAAAAGAGGTGTGTATCGAACCAGTAGCTTTGCACCGCCAGTAGCTTTGCACACCATAGCCACCAGCTTTTAGTCGCTATATATTAACTTATATTGTGATCTATTATTAAAATTTATCTTACATTTATATTTTTATTACGCGGGTAGCAGTCTGAAAGTTGAATATTATTGTCAGGTACGTGAACGTTTAAGGTATTTGACTACCGGAAAGAGTTTTCATTGGTAATGTGCCATATTATTGCCGTATCACATGGGGATAAACTTATAAAACTCTCAAGAATTCCCCCTCATAGACGTATATGTAGAGAACTTAGTTGTGTAAAAGTGACTGAAATAAGAACTGAGATCTTTCATACACATCTCAAATTAGTTTAAATAAAACTTTTGAATAAATTTTATAAAAGTTAATTTTTAATTTGTTGACAAGAGTTCACATTTAGTTTGCTATTAGCTAAATTGGTTTCATGTCCAAATTAACTTATATTTTGCACAGAAATGCGTTTTAATGCCACATAATTAAGAATTGACATGTATCTAAAGTTCAAATATCATTGTATATTGCTTTATTTTAGCTGTAAACTTTATAAAATTTTACCGATTAAAATTTCACAAAATTATCATAAAAGTTCTAAGCACTCAAACCGACAGAAAATATTAAGTAATATTTTTAAATCTCATAAAATAATTTTGTTTTAATGCTCCCTTAATAGCATTATGATGTAAAATATTTATTTATTAGTTAAAGGAGGCATACATAATATTTTAAGTACTTTATTTATTAATTACAGGAATTTTTTTAATCATAATATTCCTGCTTATTTACATTTACTTCATAGAACTATAAATATGTAAGATTTATTGTAAAATTATACTTTAAGAAAAACATAATGATGAATATATAATAATTTCTAAATTTATTTTATAAAAGCTGCTGTATTAACATATACATAGGAAAGTAACATATTAGTAAAACTATAAATGCGTATGATTTATTATAAAATTATACTTAAAAAAACCTAATGGTGAATATATAGTAATTTCTAAATTTATTTTTTAAAAACTGATGTATTAACATATACATAGGAAAGTAACATATTAGTAAAACTATAAATGCGTATGATTTATTATAAAATTATACTTAAAAAACCTAATGGTGAATATATAGTAATTTCTAAATTTATTTTATAAAAACTGATGTATTAACATATACATAGGAAAGTAACATATTAGTAAAACTATAAATGCGTATGATTTATTATAAAATTATACTTAAAAAACCTAATGGTGAATATATAGTAATTTCTAAATTTATTTTATAGAAGCTGCTGTATTAACATATACATAGGAAAGTAACATATTAGTAAAACTATAAATGCGTATGATTTATTATAAAATTATACTTAAAAAAACCTAATGGTGAATATATAGTAATTTCTAAATTTATTTTATAAAAACTGATGTATTAACATATACATAGGAAAGTAACATATTAGTAAAACTATAAACGCGTATGATTTATTATAAAATTATACTTAAAAAAACCTAATGGTGAATATATAGTAATTTCTAAATTTATTTTATAAAAACTGATGTATTAACATATACATAGGAAAGTAACATATTAGTAAAACTATAAATGCGTATGATTTATTATAAAATTATACTACCGGAAAGAGTTTTCATTGGTAATGTGCCATATTATTGCCGTATCACATGGGGATAAACTTATAAAACTCTCAAGAATTCCCCCTCATAGACGTATATGCAGAGAACTTAGTTGTGTAAAAGTGACTGAAATAAGAACTGAGATCTTTCATACACATCTCAAATTAGTTTAAATAAAACTTTTGAATAAATTTTATAAAAGTTAATTTTTAATTTGTTGACAAGAGTTCACATTTAGTTTGCTATTAGCTAAATTGGTTTCATGTCCAAATTAACTTATATTTTGCACAGAAATGCGTTTTAATGCCACATAATTAAGAATTGACATGTATCTAAAGTTCAAATATCATTGTATATTGCTTTATTTTAGCTGTAAACTTTATAAAATTTTACCGATTAAAATTTCACAAAATTATCATAAAAGTTCTAAGCACTCAAACCGACAGAAAATATTAAGTAATATTTTTAAATCTCATAAAATAATTTTGTTTTAATGCTCCCTTAATAGCATTATGATGTAAAATATTTATTTATTAGTTAAAGGAGGCATACATAATATTTTAAGTACTTTATTTATTAATTACAGGAATTTTTTTAATCATAATATTCCTGCTTATTTACATTTACTTCATAGAACTATAAATATGTAAGATTTATTGTAAAATTATACTTTAAGAAAAACATAATGATGAATATATAATAATTTCTAAATTTATTTTATAAAAGCTGCTGTATTAACATATACATAGGAAAGTAACATATTAGTAAAACTATAAATGCGTATGATTTATTATAAAATTATACTTAAAAAACCTAATGGTGAATATATAGTAATTTCTAAATTTATTTTATAAAAACTGATGTATTAACATATACATAGGAAAGTAACATATTAAATAAAACTATAAATGCGTATGACTTATTATAAAATTATACTTAAAAACCTAATGGTGAATATATAGTAATTTCTAAATTTATTTTATAAAACTGATGTATTAACATATACATAGGAAAATAACATATTAGTAAAACTATAAATGCAGTATGATTTATTATAAAATTATAAATAAAATTATACTTAAAAACCAAATATGGTGAATATATAGTAATTTCTAAATTTATTTTATAGAAGCTGCTGTATTAACATATACATAGGAAAGTAACATATTAGTAAAACTATAAATGCGTATGATTTATTATAAAATTATACTTAAAAACCTAATGGTGAATATATAGTAATTTCTAAATTTATTTTATAAAAACTGATGTATTAACATATACATAGGAAAGTAACATATTAGTAAAACTATAAATGCGTATGATTTATTATAAAATTATACTTAAAAAACCTAATGGTGAATATATAGTAATTTCTAAATTTTTTTTATAAAAACTGATGTATTAACATATACATAGGAAAGTAACATATTAGTAAAACTATAAATGCGTATGATTTATTATAAAATTATACTTAAAAAACCTAATGGTGAATATATAGTAATTTCTAAATTTATTTTATAAAAACTGATGTATTAACATATACATAGGAAAGTAACATATTAGTAAAACTATAAATGCGTATGATTTATTATAAAATTATACTTAAAAAAACCTAATGGTGAATATATAGTAATTTCTAAATTTATTTTTTAAAAACTGATGTATTAACATATACATAGGAAAGTAACATATTAGTAAAACTATAAATGCGTATGATTTATTATAAAATTATACTTAAAAAAACCTAATGGTGAATATATAGTAATTTCTAAATTTATTTTTAAAACTGATGTATTAACATATACATAGGAAAGTAAACATATTAGTAAAACTATAAATGCGTATGATTTATTATAAAATTATACTTAAAAAAACCTAATGGTGAATATATAGTAATTTCTAAATTTATTTTATAAAAGCTGCTGTATTAACATATACATAGGAAAGTAACATATTAGTAAAACTATAAATGCGTATGATTTATTATAAAATTATACTTAAAAAAACCTAATGGTGAATATATAGTAATTTCTAAATTTATTTTATAAAAGCTGCTGTATTAACATATACATAGGAAAGTAACATATTAGTAAAACTATAAATGCGTATGATTTATTATAAAATTATACTTAAAAAAACCTAATGGTGAATATATAGTAATTTCTAAATTTATTTTATAAAAACTGATGTATTAACATATACATAGGAAAGTAACATATTAGTAAAACTATAAATGCGTATGATTTATTATAAAATTATACTTAAAAAAACCTAATGTTGAATATATAGTAATTTCTAAATTTATTTTTTAAAAACTGATGTATTAACATATACATAGGAAAGTAATATATTAGTAAAACTATAAATGCGTATGATTTATTATAAAATTATACTTAAAAAAACCTAATGGTGAATATATAGTAATTTCTAAATTTATTTTTTAAAAACTGATGTGTATTAACATATACATAGGAAAGTAATATATTAGTAAAACTATAAATGCGTATGATTTATTATAAAATTATACTTAAAAAAACCTAATGGTGAATATATAGTAATTTCTAAATTTATTTTTTAAAAACTGATGTATTAACATATACATAGGAAAGTAACATATTAGTAAAACTATAAATGCGTATGATTTATTATAAAATTATACTTAAAAAAACCTAATGGTGAATATATAGTAATTTCTAAATTTATTTTTTAAAAACTGATGTATTAACATATACATAGGAAAGTAACATATTAGTAAAACTATAAATGCGTATGATTTATTATAAAATTATACTTAAAAAAACCTAATGGTGAATATATAGTAATTTCTAAATTTATTTTTTAAAAACTGATGTGTATTAACATATACATAGGAAAGTAACATATTAGTAAAACTATAAATGCGTATGATTTATTATAAAATTATACTTAAAAAAACCTAATGGTGAATATATAGTAATTTCTATATTTATTTTTAAAAACTGATGTATTAACATATACATAGGAAAGTAACGTATAAGTAATGCAAGAAATATTTAAATTTTATATTCATAAATATTTTAATTTTATGCGGATAAAATTTTATTCTGTCTAAAGTGTAAGAATAACTAACTTATGACGCAAAAAGTTTTAGTCAAACTATTTTTTATACTAACTGATGCATAAAAGAGAAACTTTTAAAATAATCTTAAAATAACAGATTGTTAGACATTTATAAATTAAGTTTTTAAATACGTAAAGTTTTTTCTTGCAAATTAATAAAATATATGTCTTGTTAATGGTATGCAAATTCTAGAAAATAATTCCGTGTAGATTCGTTAAAAGAAGTCCATTTACTTAACTCAAACACTTAAAAATAGTTTTAAAATGGTGTGATTAATTTAGAAATAAGCTCATTTGAAATTTATTTGTTCATAAAAGAGTTGCAAAAAATATATTATAAAATTTTATGCTTGAGACCAGTGTATTCATACTCAACAATAGCTTAGCACTTATGAAATATAGAATCAAAACCATTATTAATGAGAAAATGAAATTAATACTTTTCTTTACTTATTTAATAGAATAAA
This sequence comes from Latrodectus elegans, assembly GCA_030067965.1. NCBI lineage: Eukaryota > Metazoa > Arthropoda > Arachnida > Araneae > Theridiidae > Latrodectus > Latrodectus elegans. The sequence goes on along the minus strand of CM057811.1, from coordinate 65,293,222 downwards.
CTGTTGTTTGCTTGTTAGATTTATGTAAGATACTGTTTTAATTTGGTTCCTATTGATGCAATAAAGATAATGCAATAATTTCCTATGAATAATTCTCACAAGAATCGGGATCATAATATGGGTTTGGTTTAATTATCACTTAGCAATAATTTTTACGCGTGAGATCTACTTGAAATGGAATCTGTAAATTAAAATGAACCCTAAGCAATTATTTACTTTTGGATTCGAAACGATGAGCCATGAAATTGAAAGCCAAGTGGGTAAATAATAAACTACAGGTTCAACTCGCACAATGTAAAACAGTCATTGCATGTTGCAGATCTTGTGCAATAATTTTGTGGCCTAATGCAACATTTATTTCATATACACAATACTGCTGAACTAATCTGTCTATTTTCTAAAATGCGATAGATTATTTTTAAAGTATTTATCTTATCATTCATATACAAACTGTCCTAAGGCAAATTAAGAAAAAAAATATTTAATAAAATGTTTCATTTGGAGGAATTAATTTGGTATTTTGAGATATGACATATATATTTACCTGAGTATGTACATTAATTTAAGAAAAAAATTAAAGAGAGAGTAGAACTTACCAATTATAGAATAAAAAGATCATAGCATTAGTGACTGGTCGAAGTTTTAAGCAACATTAATGGAAATTGTTGTTAAAAACTAAAACAAATTAAGTATCTATTCAATGAAGAATGAAATAAGTATTTTCATTGATTTATGTAAGAAATTAAGGCACTTCGGATGTATATCAAGGGCAAATTGAATGAGAAAATAAGAATTTTGTTTTAGATAATTAGGATATCAAAACAATGTCAGGTCATTTACACTATGGACAGAGCAACGAAATCGATGGCTATTTAGAGTAGTCAGGATATTACATTCTCTTTCAAAGGCCTTACTTCATACTTTAATATTATTATGTACTTTTTGAAAAGTATCGTTTGTATCTGAAGCTCAGAATTCTTTGGAGGGAAAGATGCAAAACTCATCCCTTTCAATATTGAAAAAAAAAGTTTGACGCTGCTGATACTATGTTTTTCACTCATTAAGATAATAAGAGGAGATTTGGGAGTTCCTAATGTATATTTATTTATATAACGTTAAATTACGACCTATTATCAGTGAATGCTTTTATAAAAGCAATTCGCTGAGGATATTCAAAACCACTCATATTAGCATAAAAAATTTAGCAGTTGAAGATTTAATTACAATATTTATTTGGCTGAATATATGTTTAGGAAATTACCTCCAATATTTTTCTTATTTTATTTGGCAACTCCTCTTTATTTTTTAGATAGATAAAAATTCCTTCACACCATCTTTATTTATTATCCTGCTTTCATTGCTGGACATTTATGTGAAGCTTATTTTATATCAGCTTAGTACATTTTTCTTATTTTTTATTCTACAATATTTTTTGGTTGATGAATTTTCCAGAAATTATGCCATATAGTTTTGCTTAATTTTAAAAAGACCTTCTGAATTCCATTACTTTCTGTCTATTAGACAAAATTACCACTAGTCCTCTCTTATTAAAAGCTTCAAAACATCTTTCAAAGTCTTCGAGAAGTTTAATTATTTGGCACTCATTTTCAACGTTGTTTGGTAGATGAAGTTTCAGGATATTATGTCCAACAACTATTTCTAATCTTCTGTTGGAACTCCTGAATTATATTTTGTTTTTTGGTTGGACGGAATACAGACTCATCTTTATTTATTGCCATTTTCTTTCCCATGACCTGATTAAGTAGATTTAACTTATTTATAAAACTTTCTCCTTACGACCCAAACTATTTGCAATAGATCACAAATTTCACACATTATTGTTTCTTTATCGAAAAATATTCTGTTTTGTCTTTAGCCATTTCTTTTACATGATCTGTATATCTGAAAACGAAATAGTGATTCATTCTTAATTTATAATATTTTTAAATTATTCTTTTCTTGGGCGATGTTATTCAAATTTTAATGATATTTTGCATTTCCCTGTATTTTAAATTGCTATTTTTTATTTCTATTTATCAATAACTATTTATAGCTAAGAGAGTTTGATGTTTAACATATTTTGATTCAAATTTAAAGTAAATAAAAAAATATTAAATTTATGGGAAACATTCTGCAATGAATATTTCCTTTAAGGTGATTTGTAGTACACAATATTCTACTAATGTTGACTTTTGTAAATATTCTGCTGAAGCATTTTAATCAAGAGAGAACTGTCGCTTATATTTAACAAAAGTATCTAAATATTTTAAAGCTAATTTTCTTATTATACACTTTATTTTGCAGATTATATATTTTGTAATAAGTTTTCATTTTTATCATTAGGTATGGTTTTTGATGACTTTCCATAAATAATCTATTTTAACTATAAATTTTGAATTTTTTAGGCTTGACGCATGTTCTGCTAAAAAATTGCAGAATAAATTTGGTATTCGTTTAGTTAAAAGCATGTAAAATAGTGAAAATTTGTATTTTAATTTTAAAAGTAAAACGGCTAATAATGTGTTACATTACACAACTACATACATATAATTCTTTTTAAATTTAGTTATTAAAAGAGGAATGTTGTCAAATAATGTAAATTATATTTACTAAAACTGGTATCATTTTAAAAACAGAGCAATTAAAAAATTAATGTCTCTGAATTATTAAAAAAATAATCAATCCATAAAATATTAATACAATTAAATATTAAGTTTAGGATAAATGAATCAAAACTAATGATTGAAATGTTTAAAGAAATTGAATACAAATTTAAAAAAAAATTCTAGGTTACATTAAGTACCTAAACATTCTTGTAAAAAAAATTAGCCTCCTTGTAAAAATATTACATTATACAAAATTATTGCTTTATTTCAAATTGTTGGTGAGTGTTGTGTTCAAATCCAGAGACTCTTGTATAAATATAATTATTTATCTTACTCTTGAAATCATTCCATGAAGACGTGAACTTCGTGATTCAGAGCAGTGTCCTGTTGATAATATTTTTCTAATGCAGAAACACAATAGCCGTGAACGAATGAAACTATTCGGTGACAAAGTTAAGGTAAAATATTCTGATGATTAAAGAGCATAACTCTACTTGTTTAAGCAATGGAAACTTGACAGTTGAGTTCCATTAATTTGTGCACTGATCTCCAGATTTTGTCCACCTGTCTGCCAGTTTAAACAGCACATATGCTTACATTCGTCAATAGACAGAATGACAATCATAGACATATTTTGCAGTTTTGGAATAAGATCTAAGATACCTGAATGGGTCTTCTGCTTTTATATCTTATTCTTGTCAATGAAATCCTTTTAGTGCGCTCAAATACGTCATTCCACTGTTTAGTGTTGTAGTCCAAGTTTATTGACGAGTCTAGAAATTACTCATCAACCTTTAATCTCCTACGAACACCCCTGCGATAAAATAGTTGCTTGTGACTACATGCATGTTTCTAACTAGTTGTTTAATAAAGATTGATGAATCTTCAAAAATGTTTATCTGGAAAAGCCAATCAGGAATGATGTTTCAGAAATCCTCAGTCCATATCGTCTAGCATCACTATCACTTCTTGTTTGAAATCGTTTGGATTCACTTTTCCCTTAATAGCAGTCATGGGAGTGAAAGTCATGAAGCCTGTCACACAACAGGTAGTCAAGCCACAACCAGTTGATAGGTGTTTTACTCACTTTATATGAGTATCAACTGCTACGTGGCAATTGCTAGGTCAACACATAGTCATGTTTGTTATACAGTAAATTGCTAGGTCAACACTTGTAAACGACGTATTTTAATTAAAAATTGTCTCAAACTTTAATATTTAAAATTAACATCTGCTTCGTTTACAATAATAATTATAGTGATCTCCTAATTTTAAATATGATGTAATATAAAGAATAATTTATATTGATACTCATTTAATAAAACAAATCACAAACTATTTTATTTAAATATATTTTTATAGTTAAATTTAAATTTCATGACTTATATTAAGCCCAGAATGTGAAATTATATTTAAAAAAATCATTTATATCAATCATAAGTTTACAGTAAAATCATGGAAATACTTAAAATGATCTGGTAAACATGCAAATCGTTGAAATTTACATTGAAATTGGCATAACTTTGATAATTCATTAAAGCTCAATTTTAGGAGAAAATTTCAAACTACAAAAAAATATTATCTTTCGTTAAAACTACTAACTGCATTTTATTTTGAAAATCAGAATTTTCACTATATGAATTTATATAAAGATTCTAACGGGTTTAATTAAATTCCATACCATAATTTATATTTAAAAGTTCAACCCTCGAGACTTTCACAAAAAATGAATAATAATATTAATTTTTTAGCTTTTTTTTTACTCTGTTCTTCAAATTATCATTTCCATATTCTTAAAAATACATTATGTTAAAGGCAACAACTAAAATAGAGAAGAATTATCTCAACACCAATTCATGTAAAATAAATCATTAAAAATTTTGAAGTTGAGACAAATACTCAATTATTCAGTGATGTAAATATTTGATTTAATTCTTGATCATTATTGTGAATTTATCTTATCTAGCAAATGTTTTTATGTGTTTTTTAAGAATATACTTTGTTGTTTTAAGCAATGTCATTTTATACCTATCATAACATATACTGTAGAATACATATAATAAATCCCTCACTTGAAGATTCATTTGATAATATTACCTAAAAATTTCAGGTATTCTCTAACTTATTTAGGTAGTCTATGAAATGAAATTGTGTTTAATACTGTCGGTAACGCGCGCGCGTGCGCGCGTTTATAAAATATTTAAATGATATTTAACATATATAATCTATCATTAAGGCAATTATGAAAATAGGAATCTACATAATTTTTAGAACAGCAAATGTAACAGTTAATTAAGTTTAAATAGTCAAACAAAAATAAATACACCTAAGCATTAATATTAAAATTATTCATAGTAGTAAAGTAATATTTTCTTTACATTTAATTGTTTAGTAAAATGTCTTAGAGTAAAATTTTAGAAAATATTTTGGTATAAGAGAGAAAAAAACAATTTTGCAAATACGGGAATATTTTTAAAACTAATTTATTATTTTTGGTTTTTAAGCAAACTTTTTAAGTAAATTATTGAATTGAACATAATGAATTAAAATTCATATTTTAACAACAGTATAATCAAAGAAAATTTGGAATTATTTATGATTTAGCTTTGTGAGTGTAAATTGAATTTTTTTGTAGTTTATTCCCAACTTGTTTTTTAACTTTTAAAATATTGATATCGTTATATTCAATTTTAATATTTGATTGTTTTTTTTCCCTATAATTACTTTACTTGAGTGCAGTTACTGCTAAAGGTATATCTTACGATTGCAATAATTTATAAAAGCCACTGTAACTGTTTTATTTTATTACTGTTTACAAAAGATGATTTTTATATTATTTTCTAAACTATTCTTATGAAACTGATGCCTAAATTGCTTTCTATATTTCCTTAAATCAGATATTATTTTGCAATTATATATGGACCAATGCAGGTTTATTATTGTAAATTAAAATCGTTTATTTTTATTGACATTTGTAGAATAAAAATTCATCATTTGACTTTCTCCCTCAAAATCTCTCGCATGTGTCATTTGATGTTATTCGAATCATGCTCTTTTTCTAATATCAAACTTTACATTAAGTTAAAAAGTTTCATGATGTTGTTCTTTTTTATCCTTACAATATTTTCTTCCCTGAAATGTATGCCTTAAATTTTTAAATTGAAGGTGAAAGAGAAACAAAAATTATTTTAATTTTATTAAATTTAAAAATGTATCTTTAGAATATATTAATTTTTGTTTAATATTTTGAATTTTGTACCATTTTTACATATAATTGTATTCTTGCAGAAATATTTTTATCCTTTAAACATTTTTCTACGTTATTGTATGTTATGTTTAATGGATAATTATTTTAATATCTATATGTTCGCTGAGTATATAATATTTTATATCATTATTATATGTTTAAGTACATATTACTTTTTGATAATTTAATAAAAATATCGGAAAATTAATATAGATCTTCTTTAGGAATTATGAAAACTATAAATGATTTAACTTTTTATTGTATTTTATTTTTAAAAATAATTTTGATAAGAGATAAAACATATATGTTTTAAACGTGTTTAAAATTTTAGAAATATGAATAAGATGAATAAAATTTTAAGTGATTATGTTTTCTTACTGATGAACTGTCAAGAAAATATAATAATTAATTTTTTTATTTTATTTATTTGTTAAAAAGTAAACTCTAGAATTTTAATATGAGATGGACTATCTTAAAAATACTGTGACTTATATAAAAATACGAGGGTCACCCGAAAAGTAAATTTCCCATGGATCTAAAAGATGGCTGAGCAAAATGACAGAAACGCAACAATACTTGCGAGGTAAATTGTGGAGTGGTTATCATATGCTGCAAGCCTAAGTTTTCCACAGCTTGCATTAAAGTTTTTGTTATGCGCAAAGATGGTGGCTTTTATTTCTTCTCCCGTTGACCCTTGTCTGTTAGATACAATAGTAAATGTTGAAGATACCTGCTCAACTGTATAGGTCTTGTATCGAGCCATACAGAACAGGAGGTGTGGGAAACTCAGTACTAATATTTTATTATACAACATCCACCCTTGCCCACAAAAAAACTAGTTTGGATGGGAAGTCTTTGACCCTCCATCCTATAGACCCGAGCTATCACCCAGCGACATCTATCTGTTCTTGCACCTGAAGAAATTCCTGTCACTTCCTCACAGACAAAGACATGCACACAGCTGTGACATGTTATCTCCATTCCCAGGCGGCAGATTCTATGATACTGAAATACAAAAACTTTAACCATGGCATGACAATCACTACCATTCCGATGGCTTTTATGTTGAGAAGCAGCTTAAATATTGTTGTTTCTTTGGCAATTAATATTTTTGGGTAGTTATGTTTTTTTTTCATGAGTCACATGAAAAACTTGGATGAACGTAACATTATGAATCAAGTGACTTTATATAAAAATGGTGTTTTAACATTTAATAGGAATTCTAGTAATGGGAATTCTTCTGATATTAATAATTTTCTAGATTATTTAGTATTAAAATTCATATTGATATTTATGATTAATACGAGAGTAATATCAATAGGTCAAAATTAATAAACATCAATAAAATGCATGTTGTTACATCAGCATGCTTCATTGCACCCAGCTCTGAGTTGAGCTCTACCAGTTAGAATGCATGTGTAAATAATTTATCATTTAAGAAAGGTCTATAGATAAAATCTAATCATATATTTCCTTTTTTATTATCTTGTCATAAATCTATGTATATGTTTGGCTGTGTTACAATCCAAAAATATAAACACACTTCATTCTTCAAAATATTGTGCCCGAATTTAAATCAAATTAATTTTAGGCTTTTTTTGTAATCTGATACAATATCGTTCTAATTCCACTGAGTGTTAATATTATATTTCATTACATTAAAACTACATCATATATACTTTAATTCCCATATCACTAAAAATAAAAAAAAATATTTTACTTTTAACAATTTTAAAAATAATTGGCATATTTTTTGTTTGAATATGGTAGATTAATTAAAAAAAAAACAATCACTTTGATAATATTTTTCGTTAAAATTCTTTTTGAAATTATAGAAATACTTTATTAAAAAATTTCAAATGATTAACAACTATACAATTTTTCCTTCCATACAACTTTAAATATATTCTTTTCAAACATCTCATTTGAACTAAAAATTGGGGAATAAAGTTTCTAGTATATTTTCACTAAATAGTCTACAATGTGAATCCTGTTTTTGTAATTTAAAAGCTGATAGTTACGTTTGGGTCTTGAAAATGATGCTTAGCCATTTATATTACGAATGGGTAGTAAGAAATACTTACATATAAGAAAAAGAAAATTATTAATTAAACTGGTAATCAAATTGTGATATTGTAAAGTATAGTAATTAATTGAACTTTCGACTATTATTTCAATGAAAAGTCTGATAATAAAGGATTATCATTAATAATTTAAAATTAAAGTACATTTTTAAACAAGACACATTTATTCAGTAAAATATGCAGCAATGGTTAGTAAATAAAATTGAATATAAAGCCTACTAATGTAAAAACAACAATCGGACAATCCATTAGCTTTTCAAGCAACGTAATTATTTTTTTGTCTCGGGATAGAATATTATTTATCTTTTATTAACAGCGTCTTTATACGCTATCTTTCTGACAGATAAAAATTAACGCATATTCTTTAATATAATAGACTACAATGACTGTTTTATATTCATTGTAATCAGATCAAAATATTATTCATACGTTTTTTTGTTGTGCAGACTTTTCTCTATGAAATATCCTTAAATATATGAAATAATAAATGCTGGCATATTTCATTTTTTTTAATCAAAAAGTTTGTTAATTATATAATATGCAAATTAAGAAAAGTTATTTTAACTTGAATATCATGTTTTTAATATTTAATAATATAGTATTTCAAAATAATGAAATAAGCTCTTTTATTGTAAAATACGGCGTGGATACTGTTTGGTATTGATTTTATAACGATGTATATATGCAATAGTAAAATTTGCATTGATATGATTCTCTTAGCAGTTTTTTTTACATAATGTAGATATTTAATAATAGAATTTTGAAATTTTATCTTCAGTAAATAAAAAATGGCAATCTAAACGAAAATCCAACTGCTTTGGTTTTGATTAACACTTTTGTTAAATCTGATATTCCTTTATATAACACAGGATGATCATATTTAAAGTGACAGTCGTTGGAGGGCTCTGTAGCTCGATCTAATTGCCGAAATGGCACCAAACTTGGTATTTAGACTAATCAAGACACAGAAAAAAAAAAGATTACGTGATAAAAATAGCTCCAAAAATCGTCGCCAGGGCATTTTATGGCGCTTTACAATGTATTAAATGTGAGAGAAGAAAAATACTAACACATACAATCGTACAGTTAAAGTATTAATGTTTATTTACTACATTGGCTTCCCCGATGAGGAATAAGACCACATTAAAAGTGAGCAGCATCGTTCTCAGAAATAACACTGTGCATTTTGTGCACAACGTTCTCCACAAAATGCACAGTGTTATTTCTGAGCTGTGCGTAACATATCACGAGGAATATTCCACATTGTCGTTATTATGTTGTTCTTTAGAATCGACACAAATTTGGTACTCCACCAACATAAATGTACGTTCCGGTAATGGGGGAGGCATGGCCATTGGAGCTCAATTTCTTCAGCTGAGATCATTTGTTGGAACTTTCTACTGTATATACTTGCTATTTACAGCCCCTATTACTGTCAATGCAGAACAGTTGCATTTTTCTTTGATACCCGTGTTTTATGCTAATTCTCGTTATTGTAAACTAGAGCAGCGCCACAAAATACCCTGGCGGCAACTTTTAGGACTTTTTACAGAATTTTTTCCTTTTTTTTTGATTGGTCTAAATACCAAATTTGGTGTCATTTCGGCTATTAGATCGCACTACAGGACGCTCCAAACACTGTCACTTTGAAAAAGACCACTCTGTACTTTCATTGATTGGAACCAAATTTTTATGTTGTAAAGTTACACAGTTTGATACCGATAAACCTAGCTTGGATTTTAGCAAAGCATTGTATCAACTTATCATGAGGGCAAAGTAAAACTATTGAATTTAATGAAATAAATTTTTTTTCTTTCAAATATTACGATATAGAGAAATTTAAAACATTTAGGCTTTAGCCAGTTTCTGTAAAGTTTTTAGATTTGGTTGACGATGATTTTTTTTAAAATTATTCAGGTAAATGAAGTTTTCGTTTTCTAGATGAATTATGATGTGGAATTGAATATTAATCACATGGCATCCAATTTTATGACTTTAACATTAAATTTATATCTTAAATTAAAAGTTCACATTTTTGATCATCTAATAATTAGAACTGAGATTTTTAATTATGCAGAAAGAATTTAAATGAAAGATAAAAAGTTTTAAACAGTGTGTTTCAATTGATTGAATGTAAAATATTATGAATTATGTAATGCAAAAACAGATGCTTTCGAAATATTTTCTTTGTAATGATAAGGATATCTCAGAGGGAAGGTTTTCAGACAATGATTACGAAGCGATTGGGTTTTAGCCACTATTGAACAATGAAGGATGGATGTTGCTCTTCTGACTTCAGACTGAAGGTCTATGGCGTGTGCTTAGAGATCTTCCATATTTTTGATTTTGATAGACGCAAATACGTCTTACTGTCTATATAAAGTCCTCTCTAAAGGTAAAATTTAATTTAGGAGTGTAAAAATTCTTCACAACAGACTTTGGCAACCACTCTATCCATAACACAGAATTAAAATATTCTGTTGTTGTAAGAGTTTTTATTCGTATTAAGTAATACAGAGAAAAGAAATGTCTTAATTTTTCTTTTTTAGTTTCTATATAATTTTATGAGTCACACATCATTTAAATTCAGTATATTTTTTAAGCAAATTTTGGAAATAGTTGGGTATATCCTGCAATTGGCGACCTTTGAATTTTTTTCGTCGTTAAGCAATTTAAACGCTTTTGCCACTTAATAAAACATACATGTAACGTAAAAATAAAAAAGCCTAAAAATCCGTAAAGTAATATGTTTATGTTACTTTCATCTTGGCAACACTATCATTAAAACAAAGGATGACAAATTTGGCGAGAAATCACTTGGGTAGATATATCATACTTATACCCAAATTTTATTTTCAATTATGATTTAATGCAACATATGCATATAATCATAATTGAAATTAAACTTATATAGAACATAACATATGCATATATTTGTTTGTATTAAAACTTTATTGGAAATGCTATTTGATTAAGACAATTATTTCAAATACTTGTATTAAACAATATAAAATCAAAGATTATTATTATTATTGGTTTATATTTACACAGAAATAGAGACGTAGAAATTTCCCTGTGCACAAATCATATTGTGAAGATGTCCTTAGAAGAAATAAAATTTGTCTGCAAATAAATGAATTAATATTTAATAAATATTTTTGCAAGCAATATTAATTTCCATAGCAAGATTTATGAAATAATTAATTTTACAAACACACTGTAAGTAGTGTGATACATTTACACAGAAAACACCATCATATGTAAATTTAATTCCAACAATATCATAGAGATGGGAAATTTAATTATATGATACAATACATTTGTTTCAAAATATTGAAATTTACAGCATTACTTTAATTGGATTAATATGGAGTACTACTTGAAATTTTATTTAATAAGTAAATGTAGTAATAATAAAAATATAATTGTATATATATAATGCGAAAACTTATTTAATTTATATCAAAAAAGATATAAATTAAATATGAAATGTTGGTACCTAATATTTAGAAAGTTTTATCTTGCTTATAGAAATGTGCTTGAAATCGAAACAGAAAATATCATAACGAATTTTATAAATGACTAAAAAAATACTCTTATTTCTATATATTTCTTTTATGAACTGAAGTATATTTATTTTTTAAGATGAGCAAATTTACAGAATTTTATTTAACAAAAAAAAATTAGGTTCAAAGATTTTATGTAATAAAATTCAAAGATTTTATGTGATAAAAATTTTATCATTAAGTTCACAGAAAAAAATTCATTTAAATTAAAATTTATTAAACTTCAGAATTTTAACTTTATGCTAGTTAAGCACATAAAACTTTTTTAATCTACTTTTATGTACATTTTCCAAAGAAATTTCTAATTTTTAACCTATTATATATAAATCCGGTTATTTCGGCATACGTTTGATTCAGAAAGGATAAATTCGCGTAAAACATTGAAAATCGCATTTGCAATAAAGCTTATTTTCAAAAGTCTAGTTTTGCAAATGCAACAATGTCCAAAGATTAGGCTTTAAATAACAATTAAATAACTATGTCTTTTTGAATGGGTATAAATGTAATTGCAGCAAGGAAGCTACACAAACATTATTACATTTAATGAAATTAAATGTAGTTGATGTTTGTGTTGCTTTCATAGACTTGATGTTGTTAACATAAGCTTTTCACTTAATACTAAAAATTGAACTCAATAGGTTATGAAAATAAATAGCCTGAAACTTTTATTTTCTATAATTTATGCCAGTAAAAATTAGAACATCGTTTATTATTTTAATTTTCATTATGAGCAAGTTTTTAAATATAAATTATAATAAGTTTTTTTAAACTAAATATACTAGGACACACACATTTTTAAATAGTGTTTATTAAATAGATAAGCTAAATAAAAGTAAACTGTGCTATGATTTGAAAAATTAGCCAATGGAACGAAAAACTGTTATTGGATTTTTTAGTTATATCTTCATTTTTTAATCTCAATTATAGTCAAATTGACTGTTCACGTTAGTCGTAGATTCATCAATAAAAGTCATAATTCGCTTTTTTAAAAAATGACAGCCATTTAAACAAATCTTGAATTAACTTAGGGGATTGTATCTTATTTGAAGTGTCGAAGACCTTACTGCTCAACAATGTGTCTTTTAAACAATAATGTCTCTCAGAATTTAGCAATTGAACTATTTTGGATATTATCACTTTGCATTAACATTTTGGTGGCATCAAAATAATAAAGAGTGTAATGTAAATAATTTCTCTTCCTTCCTTCCACTGAGTTGAAGAACTATAATTCAAAATTTAATCTTTCTACTGACAAACCCCTTTCAAGCCTTACTTTTTCTATAATCTTTAAGTCATCATGTCAGGTATTTGTGAATAATATCTGAAAATTACTCTAAGGATTAATTTTTTTTGGTTCTACATCACTTACAAATTAAAACCATGCAGGATCGCTTATAGTTCACTTACTTATTGAATCTTTACCTTGTATAAGGGATGTTGACAATATCAATAATAATAAAGTTTTATTAATGATATAGTCACTAATATAAGTTTTGGATATTTTTTGGTATTTAATTCTTAGTGTAGAATTGCATAAGATTATATTTCATAAGCTTATTTTTATAAAAAAAAAATCAATAATTATTAAGTTATTTTTTCAACACTTGATGTATTTTACTTACCACAGCGAATTTACGCATTCAAGATTCCTTATCAATGTTGTCTACCAAGGTTTGATTACCAAAGTGATTTACCAAAAATAGAATTTAGAAAATATAACAATTCAAGATGTATCACTATAAAGCACAGAAAACCAACAAGCTTTTCATAACTATTTATGTATGCAAATAACTCTTTAAAATGTACAAATCATTATATAAAGAAAATCACATTCAAGACATAAAAATATTTTTACTGTACGTGATCAAATCTATTATAATTTAGCAATCATAAGTTTTTAGCTATAAAAAATTTGCTTAAGAAAATTTACTAAACTGAAAAAATATTTGAATTTAGTTCTAACAAGGAACAAATGAAACGAAGTGATGAAAAGAAACCAAAAAGATAAGAAAAACCAAGAAGATAACAATCAATTAACATCATCAGATATTTTTGTCAAATGTAATTCATGACAACCATCTAATCAACGAGCATTGATGACAATGAGCAGTTAGAGTAATACAAAAAATGTTACAAGTTCAACACGTAAAAACCAAAAAGCAGATAACAATCAATTAACATTATCAGATATTTCTGTCAAATGTAATTCATGACAACCATCTAATCAACGAGCATTGATGACAATGAGCAGTTAGAGTAATACAAAAAATGTTACAAGTTCAACACGTAAAAACCAAAAAGCAGATAACAATCAATTAACATTATCAGATATTTCTGTCAAATGTAATTCATGACAACCATCTAATCAACGAGCATTGATGATGACACTGAGCAGTTAGAGTAATACAAAAAATGTTACAAGTTCAACACGGAAAAAGACAGATATTTGGAACTAAGGAATCGAAATATGAGGGGAAATATTATGTAACTGAGCATGTTAATTTCAAGAGTTAATTACTTTTCTTCCAATATTTCAATTTCAAAACATTTATTTATTTCAAAATACTGCGTAGAGAAATTTAAACTTTTAGAAATTAAAAACAAAAATATGCATAATGTAGTTTTTATTTGTTTACAAAGGGAATATTATGAATTGTGATAAAATTTTCTTTTTGTTGTTTCCTGTTTTTGTAAAATACAACATTGGAGTCAAATTCGGTAAAGTAGAAGATCGAAAATCCATATAGTGACAGAAAATGTCAAATTAAAATAACCAACAATGCCTGAAAACATTTTATTTAAAATATTTGTGTGCAAAACTTCCTTTTTGTGTATATTCTTCTAAAATTAAAGTAAATAAATAATTTTATGGCACACACCTAATTTTTTATACAGACATTATGGATTAATATTTTTACCACCACAATATATGAATCTTCAAAAGGAAATATTTTTTATAAATCCAAAAATCATTTAATTTGAAATCAAAAATAATTTTTAATGAGAGCAGCATTATATAATTTTGAAAAGCTTATAAGAAGGCTGTTAGATCTTATAAATTTTCAATACGAAAAAACACTTTAAAAGGATAATATTTCACATCGCTTTAGCAATTCGAGCATTATCTCTTCTATTGTCTGAACTTTTGTCATCCCGAAATATAAGTAGCACAATATGTGTTAACGGATCATCTATTTAAATCTATTTTATGGTTAGATCTTCTACTATCATTCTTCCGTACTGAAACAATGATTACAACCCTTACCGGGAGCTGGCATCAAGTGGGTTAAATGGGAACTGACAACAGCTGGGTTTAATGGGAACCATTATCGTGCCTTTATGTAATTCCTGGTTTTATATTTTTTAACATTGCCTCAATTCAGGAAAGCAAATATATTATGAATAAGTGATTATTACGCTTAAGCGTATCGATCTTGATCTTTATTTACAAATCACCATTTTTGATTGAAACATCATTGTTAATATATTATTGGAAAGTTGTTTTTGTAAAATTTGATTACAAATAAGACAGGTTATGGGAATCTGGCGTATCAAATATCTGTGTTTAAAATAAAAATTTATGCATGATATTCATTGCTTTAAAGTGACTAATTATGATGTATGGTATAGTTCTGATATTTTTTTAAAGTTTATTAATTATCCATAGGAAACATATTAAGTTTATTTCATTAATTATTTAATATTGAAAATTCAAATATTCCGTTCTCTTTCAAAGAATATTATCTTAGAATATACTGTCAGTCTTTAAAGTCTCTAGAGCAATAAATTATCCATTATGCGTTTGAAATTTATTCAAAAAATTTACTAAAATAGGAAAAAAAATAGCTTTTTAACACAATGGAAGCAACATATAATGTGCTCAGATGGTGGCTAATTGAAGGAACTGTATAAATTACAGTGTTTAAATGTATTTTGATACACAAATACATTTATCCATTGGCAATTTCTATTATTCTGCAAATTAATGTTCCTGACTTTGATAGAGGTTGAATGGTTCCCTATCTAGGTAGTGGCTGATGATGTCAAAGTATTGATGCTCGTGTCGATTGCATGTCCAAGACAGTAGAATGTGGATCAAAAGGTTTAAGATGGTCATCAAGTGGATCCAGAATGAAATTCTAGATCAAAGTGGGCTAATTTCTTTATCAGCCAGATGCGGTCACAGTGGAGAGTTGCAGACATGATACGATATAAGTAATATGTATGTCTTAGGAAACATATTCTAACATGTGTATTAGGAAGGAAATCTAAACAGTAAACAAATCTACTGTGTGAATTTAATAGATCGTACAGTTACAAGTTGTGGGCTGTTAACATCTTGAATCAATGAAGAAAGTTATTTTCAATACAACAAATGTCTGCATGCATATTTACGTGACATTCATAGAGCACATGACATTCATAGAGCTTGGTGATTAGGGATCTATCTGCCTGAAGGTACACCTCAGAGAACAGTAGCTTCAAAGGTGTGATGAATTCTGAGCTTGGATGCAGAAAGGACATGTAATTGCATTTTCAGACGATTCTGTTCTGTTGAAAGACTCAGGGTTAGATTTGTACTTAGTTGCATCGTAGTGAACAAATTTTGTAAGCGTTTGTTCAACTGAACACTGAAATACTACCGGGAATAAGTGTATGCGATACTATTAGATATACATCTGGTACCTCTCTTATACACATTGATGTCCTGTTAAATAAAAGTTGTTACATTTATGTTTTGTTAAAATCTGTAATTGTACCATTTATTTGAGACCACATCTCAACAAGGAAATGCACGACTAAATATTGTTGGTATTGTATTATTCTTTAGTGGCGCGAAACGTTTTCTTTTGCTTCATTGGCTAGTAAGTTACCTAAATCTATCACCAATAACAAATATTAGCTCAGTAATTTCCAAGTGACGGGCTCGTTGTGCTGTATCCCCGATGATCGATGAAATATTGCGGCATAATGAAGCTTCAATGGCAGCTGTTTCCCTGTACATGGCATTTTATCTCTGTATGATTCAATGCCCAGATGTATAAGTGCTGCTATAATTGCCACCGTTGGTTAACCTGAGGAATGATTTCTCAAGACCCTGCCTCTCCGAATCACTAGAAAGTTTAACAGCTTATTATTTCTATTAAAATGCATTTAATAAATAAACATCATTTCACGTATTCCTTCTTTGTGCCGAAATGTTAATGGCCAGTAGTGTAATTATTAGAAACTTAAGCATTTATTCAATTTTAAATCAGTTTTCACGTTGCCTATTTTTACCGGGTAGTAAAATCTAATTTTTTAAAAATAATATTATTATGAAAAATTACTTTTTTGTATTAAAATATGTAAATTATTCGTCTCACAATCAGGACAACTTTCTATGCTGGAAATAGTGTTATACATTTAAAATTGCATTCTATTAATTGTGATGTTTTTGAGATAATAACACATTTCGAATATATTACTTCTCTTATTATCAAAGAAATGCATGAATTTTAGTGTATTACCAATCATATGTTTTTAACAGGATTTATTTATCCATCATAATTTGTATGCAATGAATATAATTTTTTTGAGAGAGTCCTATGTACCTTTTGAAGCGTAATTAATGCAAATGGTAGAGATAAGCTAATTTCTGGCCCTATTTATTCAGAACCTCTCCCGCTGACACTGTCTGTGGTCAAGCATCAGCATTTGTTAAGGATAATCAGTTAACCTTCCGAACGATGATGTTAACTTGGTTAATGAGATCACGCCTAATGCGAAAATGTATTTTGTGTGTCTAAACAAGTAGCGGCGGTTTGACGACTTGACAAGAACCATCGTTGAAGGATAGCTGGTTAATGTTATTCTGACTCGGGAGCATCTGACTACAAAATGTGATTATAAAGATTATTTACTGGAATTCTCCCATTATATTCATTTGCATTTACAGTTAAGTAATTAAATTACATAAAATGTACTTAATTTACTAATTTAAATAGCAATTCTCAGCACAGATGCAGAATTATCTAAACTTTATAAATTGGATACTAATGATATCAAGGATATTTGTTAAGTTTATATGGGAGATTTAGAAAAATTAATACAAAAACTATAATGTTAAAGGATACTTTGCTAAACTGTAAATTAATTGTTTAAAATTATTTTCAGTGCAATTACATATTTTCAGTTGAACTATACTTCAAATTTCTAAATTGTTTACTTAAAACTAATTTTCGTAAAGCATGAGATTCTTAGCTTTTGTATGGAATTGCGTCACTAAAAAACAGTCAAACAAAATATTTTTATCAATTATTTAACATGTTATTTGTATAGCATATATATATGTACGAAATTACTAAAATAGTTTCCATATTCAAATGTCCTCATGAAAGTTAAATCCTATAATTATAATAATTTAAATCTGTATAGTTAAGGAGAAATCTAAAAAAAATTGCAATAGTTATTTGAAATTTAAAAAAACATCATTTCTGTGTTTCAGCTATTTAAATTTTAAATTTTTAAGCTTTTACGAATAAAATTTTACTGACGAGAAAAATAAGAATTTATTGAGAGCTTCATTGTCGTTTTTAAACAAAACTTAGGAATTAAGGAATACATTAGAAAATTAACTTTATTTTCAACTGCTTGTTTTAAAAGATTTTTTTGGTTCAATTTATTTAAAAGAATTAGATTTCTTTTATACGTGTAATTTATGTTAAGTATTTGTATGACATTTAAACATTATAGAGTGAGCAACCGAATTGCTGAAAGAGGTTATAAAGCCCTTTTTAACTATTTCAATGCATTTACCTTTTGGGCGGAATTTTCTAGATTAGATACCGTATATAGTGTGTCACAAGGAAGAACATCAAACTGAACTCGCCCTTTGTGTTAATTTAAGATTCCTTCCCCCCCCCACAATTTAACTGAATGTTTATATACCAAGCGCAACCACCTAATGTAGTCACCTTAACAAATTGACGAAAATTTTATTCTATTCTGCATTAAAAATAATTTTCGTAGAAACACTTCCAATAATCTTATTAATTTTTTCCCTAACATTTTCCGATATGTACCCATAAATTCAAGTGTTTGCTCCTCAATTGCTATATAAAGAAAACATCCTTACCTCAAATGACAGCGACTCTTTTAGATTTATTCATTATAAACTAAATTAATTTCACAAATTTCAAGCGCTTTTAATATTATTTATCACATTCTTAACTATTTTTATTTGCTTTAAAAGGGCTTATAGCTTTTTTCAGGCAAAGTGATATATGCACTGCATTTTTATTTCTAAGTTCATTTATTTTTTTTCCTTCAATATTAAAAACATGCACATAGTTAAGATAAAGAAATATCAACCCGACAGCCTTAGCACACGTATTGGGTTACATTCCCGTGGTTATGTATTGTTTTATTACATAGATGGAAAGTTTAAGCTTTAAAGAGATAACAATTTATATTATATTCTGGTGCATAATTCCTCAATATTACAAAATTTTGATATAACTACATCTTATTCATAAAATCATTTCAAGAATTTGGTAAACACTTCCGGATCTGGTAGCATATATTAATATAATGGGAATGAGTAACACAAAATTTACTTATAACTATTTATTTGTACATTATTTAGATAAGAAAAAAACTGTTGAAGATAATCTAATAGGTAAAATCTATATAAAAGCTAATATTAAAACTATTAAGAACACATAAATGTAATTTAAAATAAAGATGCATCATTCTTAAATAAATAAAAAATAAATAACTAGAAAATATAAGAAATTAATATAATAAATGTATCTTATATAAAACGCTATTGTCTTCAGGAATAGGCCCAACTTACAAATTCTGATATATATGTTATAGTGATAAAATATCGGTTTTCAACACACTGTATCAAATACATTTGAAATATAAAATATAATTTGTCTCATTATATTTTATGTTTCAAATGTACTGAAATGAAAGAATTAAAGATTAGCATGTATGTGCATATAAATGAAAACTTATTACAACTATATTAATAAAATATCAGACTTCAGTGCTAACACTTACTTTTATTGAAGAAAGCAAATGAAATAAATGGAAGGAACATATTTTTGTTCGTTTGTCATGCAAATAAACTATTGTTCTCTATTGAGGTTAATTAAATGTATATATAATAATACAATATTTTTAATTTACAAACTAATTTGCTTAATATTTAAATTAAAATGATTTTTATGGAAAATCAAAACATTTTGCTTCAAAAATTTGAATTATGAGAAATAAATGTTTCATTTATTTTAATCGTTTAGGCGTCATAGGAAAATGTAACCAATGGATCGAGACTTTTACATCAAAATTTTCATAAGAATAAAATGAATAATATGCACAGGTATACTGAAACAGTTTCTGATGAAAATGTTATAATGAAATGAATTAGTACATCAAAACGCATACTATTAATCAAATTTCTCCTGTGTTATCCTATCTTAAAATGTAAGAATTGATATGAAATTACATTTAGTATCAATTTCTACAATCACACTTTTATAAGTATAAATTAAATCAAAATTATATAAGAAAATCAGACATCACTATATAAGAGAGAGGTAATGGTTTTACTCATATTGCAAGCAATCCAAATCAATTTACAATTTCTACATAGATCTTCCAAACTTTCTAAGTTAGACATCTCCACTAGCCACTAAAAAAGCAACATAAGGAAATAAATCTTAACAAAATTTATTTAGCAGATAGCAGGTTACACAAATACCAAATGACTAATTCATCACTTACAGCTTATTGCGATGACTAAATTAGTACTTAGTGTAGACGCCATTATTAGCTGCAATAACATTTCCACCTTCCGCAAGTAATCAAAGGGGTTTTGTGATGTTTTCTTCTGGTTTAACAATCCATGTGGACTTTATATACTGTGAAAGTTGATCAATGTAGCGACTGGTAGTGGATCATAGGCAAATGGGTGTGCAAACATGGACCAAATGTTTTCTATAGGCGAAAGATCGTGAAAAAAAGAAGATCAAGGAAGAAATCCAATCTAATGGGTAAAGATCTAAAAAAATGTGCGGTCCTGTGTAAATTATTCTATTGCAATGATTGATGACAAGCACAGATGGTATGACAAGTACAGATGATATGACAAACACAGATGGTATGACAAGCACAGATGGTATGATAAGCACAGATGGTATGACAAGCACAGATGGTATGACAGGCACAGATGGTATGACAGGCACAGATGGTATGACAGGCACAGATGGTATGACAGGCACAGATGGTATGACAGGCACAGATGGTATGCAACACCTCAGACATATAGCACTGGCCATTAAGTGTAGCAGTACTGCGTAACAGAGTCATGGGGAAAACCAACCCAAAGCTATATCGAACCATTGTCGAACCAGTATGATGATAAAGGATTCAACAGTAACGGTTTCTCCAGAGTCGAATCACTGACATTAATTCTTCAGAGATTCTTCAGAAAAGACAATGTTCATATCTGTCATTCATCACATCATTGCAGGTACAAGTGCCTGTGGTTTTGAATCAAAGGTAAACACGGAAACATGAATGTTTTGCGGATACCACTCTGTAGCAAACGAAGTTGAATAGTCCGAGAAGACACCGCATAATACGTAGTATACTGAATCCGTTGTGCTGAATGAGGATGATCTTGATTTTCTGAGCGATCCATTACTGCCCTACACTCAATATGTCTTCAACGAGGTATACGAATTCAGTTCTGTAGGTCATTCGTTTCTTCCTGTATTCAGCGGTTTTAAATACTCATCCTAGTTACAGGCTTTGTCTACTGTAAGTACTTTTATTTAAAGGATAATAAACATTTCCCTTAAATAAAAATAGTTTTCAGACGAGTTCAGAAAATTGCTTTAAAAGTTTTCTATGAGGCACAGTTAACAGAAAAAATAAATAAATGAAAAATTTATTATGAAACAAAAAGGAACTGCTGCACCGTACTTCAAAAAATATCAATCCTTTTCTCTTTTTTTTTCTTTAATGTAATATTTGCAGATGACATTCGAGTAGCCCATGATCTACGTATCTGCTGCAATAGCAAATATTTGTTTAACTAATCATTAGCAATGAATAATATAAATTTCATATGAATTATTGCTTCCTTTTAGATGTTTTGCATTTCGGTTTGCCAGCAATGTATACAAATTACAAATTTAAATTTTTAAAAATAACATATATGTATGTATACATACACATAATATCTTATGCCTTTATTAAGATTACAAGCAAAATTGGCAGTTTAATTTAAACTTGAAATTGCTCAGTGTAATGTATATGCTTCATACATTTAAAAAGAGGATTTTCTTTACCACTAAAAACCTCATCTTTGCATCTTATCAAGATCTTCTCTGTATTTTTCTTTGGTTATGCATTTGTAAGAGTATCTTCTTAGATGTCAGAATATTTGGATCTTGATTTCTATAATTTTTCCTATTATGGCTTCATATACAAACATACAATGTTTTTGAATTAAAGAACAAGAATAATTTCTTTATAGGAAGAGCGCAATCATATCCTTCTTCAAGTTGCCTTTTTAAAAGCGTCATTTTACAGAAAAACAAAAATTTTATGTATCAGGTGATAAAAAAAATATTTACTGTGTTATATCTGTTATGATAATAAAATGTTTTTATACGCATTTTTTTCTTACGGTGAAGTAAAATCGTTCAACATATGTTAGCGAACCCTTATAAATGAATGTGCGTAAACCAGAATGTCTAATGTAATTAAGTAGTATGTCCACACTAATCTATCTTATCAATTATCTGAAAAAAATATCGAAAGCATAATTTTAACTCGTAAACAATCATACGGCATCTAATACAATGTTGACTTATTTTTTGTATAATATTATGATACGTTTGGTTTCGATCCCAAAAGGAATTAACAATTTGATGCATTAATATGCTTAGACGATTCAAGTATTTGAGTTACATTCTTTTAGAGAAATAAAATATTCAATATGACTTGCTTTCAGATTATATACTATTTATTGATATCAACAAAACAGAAAGACGGTAATTAAGTGCAAAAGTAATGTAATTTACTATATATTAAAGTCAAAGCGAGAGAGAATGTTTTTGATTGAATGATAGAATCATGAACACACTGGTCTGGTTAATTTATTTACAATTGCAGAATCAGTTTATTGTATGACAATTTCATATTCTTAACAAATTATTTCCCACTTAGGAATTTCGGATTCTTTGGAAATAGCTCTGTTTTCATTAATTTAATTCGTCAACATAATTTCATTTTTCCATGGATTTCTGCAGACATACGTGAAGTTATCAGCCTCATGAGAAATAAGTAAGCTTTTATGTGAAACCCCATGTTGTTTAGTAGGCAAAATATCATAACTAATGTTAATATTTTCTCTTTTTAAAATGTTTCATGCTGTTACTATTTTATTTCTGTATCGTGCAGTTTAGTAGATTCAAAAAACCTTCTTTCTTTGACAAAATGTTTATTTTTTAATAATAATTGTGCGTGAAATATTTTTCAAATATTTTACAAGAATATGTTTTGAAAAAAAAAATCATTTTTACCGAGTTGTTTATATTTTTATTCAAACTATTTATCGTCGTATTCCATTTAACTAAAATAATATATCTAAAACTGAATGCAAAAAAGAAGCATTTTTCCTCACTGTGGGCACTTTGGTGAAGAACCCTATGCCACAACAAGGCCAGAAACTGCTACTCATTTGTCGTTACAAAGTTGGCAACTTTGAACCAAGTCACGGAGGCGAGTAGTATTGTCCACGCCATACTACCACAAACCCGTTTAAAGGGTGAGCCATATTTATACATCATCCCAGAATAAAGGACAGAGAAACACAGAAAGCTGAGAAAGAATGTAACATCCATGCCCGAACCGGGATTCGAACCCGGGACCCACAGCTCAGGAGTCAGGAACGCTAACACCTCAGCCATCGGTCGGCAAAAATAAACATATCAGTTGTGTATATTTGTGAAAGTGACGAGATATTTAAATAGCGCATATATTCGTTTAAATATAAATATTAATTTGTATAAACTCAATTAATGTTTAGTAGTAAGTTCAAACGGAGTGATAAAATATATTTATTTGTAGCAAATAAATTTTAGTTGTGAATAAATTATATAAAAATTTCCATTTGTGAGGCTTAAATCCTACGTTACTTTTCAAATAAATGCAAGCCAGCTTAGTGCTTTTTACTTGTAGAGATGTAAATTATAATATTTACTCAATATAAAAATAATTGCATTTTATATGCGATCTTATTATCAGAAAAAATGCATTTTTTATAGTACATATATTAAATAGTTGTTTATTGAAAAGGTAGTTATTAATTATTTTTTAATTTTTATACTCTACTCTGATTTATGAATAGGTATCCCAATTTCCGTTGTCAGATAATTGTAAGCCAACTTACTTTTATCTGTTTTCTTTATTCGTAGAAAAGAGAAAATATTTTTATATTAGATATTATAAATAGCATTTTTATTTTAGATATTATAAATATCTGTTAATTGAAAAAGTAATAATTCATAATTTTTTAATTTATTGATGGATAGATATTCCGCGTTTTATTTTCAGATAAATATATGCCAGGTTTTTTTTTTATTTATACTCATGTAAATTAATATCTACGAAACGTGGATAAAAGAATATTATTTTATATGTGATTCACGTAACAGAATGTGCTCTTGAATAAAAGATATGATACGTAAAAATTTAATTAAATTACATATCTACTTATTGTGCAAGAAATTATTAGTTCAACTAAACAGAGATTTAATCAGAATATAATATTAAACTTTCTTATTACATTTTGATTAAACTTCTGTTTTCAAGGAGTATAAAATATTTTAAAATCAATAAATCTGTCTTAAACAAGTAAATTTTAATTCCAGTCCATGCATTTAATTTATTATGTGATATGGTGTGTAAATGCTGCTAGAAATAGTTTATTTATAATTTATAGTGTATATTTGGATACTTAATAAAATTTTTATATGCATTTTTTTATAGCAGGTATTTCTTTCCTAAATTTTGTAATCATTATGAAAACAGAAGTTTTTCATATTTTAATAATTATTAATTTTTTAAACTTATAATGTATTTTACTTTTATGAAATTATTAATATATTAAAATAGCAACAATAAATAAAAAATACATCTTATTTAAAATTGAGGATTTAGCTAAGAACCCAAATTACTTTGTCAAATAGAGTACAGTCTAAAATTTTGTTCATCGTATATACGAAAATTTCTAAAACTGATTTACATTTCAAACAAATCAGAAAAATATTCAATTTTCATTTATTAATACTTATTCATTGATTATGAAATTTAACATATTTTTAAGAGAGAGTTACTATTAACGTTAGATTTTAAAATTTTACTTTTGACTAATATTGCTTCTCCATTGAAAAATTCATGTAAAAATTTATATATTTATTATGGACAATATATTTAACATTATTTAAAGTATTTAGGTTCAGCAGAACTTTATATAAAGTTAAATATTTTTATTGATTAAAAATATATCTTCATTTAATAAAGATGATAATACAAATTGTTTAATTTTATACTCATTTAACAACATAAATAAAGCAAAAAGTGGGAAAATTAACGTACAAAAATATGAGCTAGAAGCTTTTGTTCTCTTAAAATTATTTTCTTTTTACGATGATTTAGATTATTTACTTAAAATGAGAAATTCTCTAACTTTTTTTTCTTTAATAAAAAAAAAAGTTCAACAGTAAAAACAAACGTAGAAATTTAATTCAAAATAGTTTATTGAAATTCACTTATAACCAAGTGCAAAGCTAATAACTGGATGGAAATAAAATGGCTTTATTTAGTTTTCAATAGAAATTGTCATTTACTTGGCTTTTTAGAAAAAGACTCGTTTATTTAGGAATGATTGATGATAAAACAGATTCAAAACATCAGTAATAAGAATATTTTTTTATTATATAATCATTAAAGTAAGTTTTATTAAAATACTTTTACTAAGTTAAAAAAAAACTTTAGATATATATGTAGTACATCTCTAAATTCTGGAATGAAGTAAGTATTAATTAATTTTCTAGCGAATGGAAACCAAAGTTAACAGAAATCAAATATTTATCAAACATTTTTCTGACAAAACATCATACTAAACGTTTTTCGATATAAATAGATCTTTAAATTAGAAATACGAGGGTCACTCTAAAATTTGTGACATGCAACTAGGTTTTTAGAGTTATACTTACAAAATTTTAGGTGTGTTCAAAGTAGTCTTCTCCAGCATCAATGCCCTTTTGTAGACAAATTTTCCAAAGATTAAATGCTTCAAGCCATTCATTTCTTGGAATAGATGAAAAAAATGCATTTATAGCCACATCAATCTCTTCTGAATGAAAATGACGTCCACGTAAGTTCTTTTTTAGATTAAAGAATAACAAAACGTCGCACATAGATCAGGTGAATACGGTGGATGTTCTATCACTTTGATTTGTTTTTGTTTAAGAAACTCAACTGTGTTAATCCGGCTGTATGTGAAGATGCATTGTCATTGTGAAGCATGAGTGCCCTAACACTCAGTTCTTGTAAAATTTCTGGAAGACATTTAGTGGTATACCAGTTTGATGTTACTGACTTCTGTGCTTCAAACGTGATGGCTTTGACCGATCCCGTACTTCTGAAGAAACCGGCATACATCACTTTTTCAGTGCGCATTGTTTTTTCACAATTGTCGGCTTGGGATCATCTTCAAAGACCATACTTTGCTTTCTTGACGCGTTGGAAAGTCAGAAAACGGTATGTACGTTTTATCACCCATTACAATTTTATAAATGATCTGGTGGCCACCATCATTTAGCAATTTAAGAGTTTCTTTACTGATTCTGATACGCTACTCTTTTTGGGGCTCAGTTAGATTATGGGGAACCCAACGGCAAACTGCTTTTTTCATATGTAATTTTTTCATGAATGATTTTGTGTATGACTGCGGATCTAATGTTAAGTTCCTTCTGTATCATTTGATAGGTACCGCGATTATCATCCATTAACATTTTTCGTATGGCAGACACATTATCTGGGTATACTGCCGACGGTGGTCTTTCTGTGTGTTCTTCATACTGAAGAAAATTGCGACCTCTTCTAAATTCTCTAAGCCATCTGAATACAGTATCACGAGCTGGAGATTCATCACCAAATGCTAATTACAACCGTTGAACGCATTCTTCTTGATTTAATCCTGCTTTAAAATCGTAGAAAATCATAGCACGAAAATGTTCTCGCGTGAACTCCATTTTCTCTTCTGTTTAAAATTTCTTCTACGCTAAGCAAATTGAAGTAAGTTAGTAAAAAAATCGTCTTCTGTGTTAAAATATTTTGTATTTTAAAATTTAACCATTATTTTTATTTTGTAAATTATAGTCTGCGCGTATCTCAAAAATTTTAGAGTAAACATTGTATTAACACTTTTTCATTTAAATTTTCGCACATTAAAGAATTATTCAAACTAATTTTTCATTTATTTTGTTCAGAAATGATTACTTGTGGTTTAGAATACTATGGAGAGAGAGAGAGAGAGAGAGAATATATAAATTATTTAAATATAAATATTCCATTTCATTAAAAAAGTATAGACTTTTGTTTTATACATATATCTATAATAATTCAGCCATTGTTAATGCCGTAATATTTATTATTCGAAGAAAAATTATTTATACTAATATTCTTTATTATATATATTTATATATATATATGTATGTATATATATTTATATATATATATGTATGTATATATATTTAAATATGTAGAAATGTAAAGAAATATTCAATGAATATGTTTGTTCAGGTGACTAAATGCTTTAGTTTTGGAGAAAAAAAAAAAAAAAACTTTTTTGTAAAATACGATAAAATTTATTTATTTGCTAAGAAAAAAAATTTTAACTTGGAAAAGTTTTACTTCGTATTAGTTTGTTAAAAATGTTTGATCATTAAAGCATTCTTGCTTTTGCAATTAAATTCTGACAGAGAAATTATCAAGTAATATATTACTTATTATTAAAGATATAAAAAATGGGCAGTTAATTGCCATTTTTTATCTTTAAATTATCTTCACATTCGACAGTTTTTCTAAATCTTTTGTGTATGTATTTTGTTCAAACGTGATGTGAAAAATTACAGAACGACTGGAAAAGTAAAGGACAATATATGAAATCCTAGTAAACTAAATTGCATGATTCTCAAAAAATAATTTATAGGGCTCAATAAGACATAATGGTAAGACTCCTATCTTCTAAACGGTAAGTCATGGGTTCGATCTCAGCCGCTGTTGAACATGGAAATGGGATTATTTCTTGTGCATGCAGGTTTCTCAAAGTGGGTGCTTGGATGTTTTGTAATATCTCCTTTGTGACAATTGAATATGTCTCACTATCTATAAAAATATTCTTTAAAAAAATAATTTACATGGAAGGCATGAATTAGATCACAACTCCAAATTAGATTTTTACTGGCACAAATATTAACCTAACGAACGTCTAAAATAAACTATATTTAAATCATTTGAAATTTACAATTCTAACTAATGAAAAACCTTGCTTTGATTATCTGATTCACGAGAAAAGTGGGGTTTATTATTGAATGTTATTCTTTGCAATTCTGTTGTTAGTTGTGACGCAACTGTTGCCTGTTTAGAGCAGAATATGGCCTATTATCCAGCTAAAACAATAAAAACACTATGTACTGAAGATGTCTTTATTTTTTTTGTGGTTTGGTTGTCACTCAACGGTCATTTTTACACACGAGGGCTAATTAGACCGGGCCATATGATTTAAAGTGGATGCGGAATCACTACAAACATCCATGCCCAAGGTGGGTTTTGAGCCCACGAACTGTTGAACCGAAGGCAAGAGCGCTAACCATTCGACTGGCAGCTTGGCAAATAGTTGCATGGATTACGAATGAAATGGGTACTTATTCCATGGGTATTGGAGAAAGCTATGTGGAGTGGGCTTCAGAAGGCAATGTTAAGGAAGCTAAACGACTTCACCGACAAAGTTTCAAACAATATTCGTTAAAGCAAATCTCATTAAATTATTTTTGCATTAAAGCAAAAATAATCAAAAAGGTATGAGAAAATTTCAATTTCCTTACATAGAACTCTGTAAAATAGATTGTTTTTTAGGCTTTTGCAAATGTCGAAAGGAAAAAATTTCTAAAAGCACCAGTCCGATAATACGCATCGAATCTATTAGCTCACTAAAACTAAAGTGGGTGTTATCCGTTGCCTTTTACATTTCACATAAAAATGTGTCTGCAAAAATTAGCCCTGACTAGTGTAAAGGGCTTGAGTCCGGAAACCATCAAAGAACTAATTTTTTATTGTATTTGATATGTGATTTCTGGAATGCAATGTTTCGAAGCTGCATTTTGGCGCACATACAGTGATTTTTGATACGCACGGTTGCGGGAATATTCTCATCTATTATTTGTGATCTATTATCTATTATTTCTATATAAAACCCTTAACATTGTGCTCATTCTTGCTCTAGCAGCATTTCGAGATAATTGTTTTGGTTAAAAAAGCGCATGATCATCTGAATTATCCATGACTGCACTGTAATGACTGGAAGAAGATCCATACCTTGTTATTTGTACCATGAACTTGGGTTAAAGTTTACATAAACGTATTATGCGTAGTTAAATATTTGATCATAAATAGGATAAAAATATGTCTTACATTGATGAAATGATTATCAATTTTGGAAAAATGCTCTGTAAAAAATTCCAAAATTGAATGCATTTCATGTAAAATAGCTTATATTGGAAAGAAATAATCCCAGATAAAATAGACTTTATAATTGAAGGAATTTAAGATTGTAACATTAAATAAATGCGTTTAAATCACATTTTAACATTTAGACTCTATTTGACATGATTAAAATATTTTAGAATGATTTTTCAATTAAATATTTAAACCGACACGAAACTATTTCAAGATAGAAAAAGGAATAGCTTATATTAAAAAATAAAAAAAGTTTTAAAATATTTCCAAAAACATAAAAAAGTTTTTTTTTCTCTCATAAAATCAGTAATACAAATATGACATGACGGAGTTATTGTAACTTAACGATTTTTCAGAAAAATTTATAAGTATTGAAAAATACAATGATTTATTATTATTAAAAAGGAAATTTTACTTTTCATGTATATAAAAATTTAAAAACACACAAAAATATTTATGCATAATAATTGTGCTTAAAATTTTTACGAAAATATGAAATATATAATTATATTGAACATTTTTGAAGAGAAAAGGAAATATTTCATTTGACAGCATAAAATACTTTACTAAATTTAAAATTTCATCGTGTGATGGATGTTTCTATCATTAAAAATATACACACTATAAAGTAAATATTCCTATTTCAAACTAATTTTAACCCTTGCTTCTGTTGGTATTCATTAAACTAAATTGTAAACAGTTAAAATGAATTTGTTTCACTGAATTTAAAGTCTTCCTCCAAATTTTTCTAAATTGTTACTTACAGCTTAAAAATATTTTGCTTGATTAGCAATAATTTAATTTTAATGTTAATTTATTTCCCCATTTTAAAGTTTAACAGTATTTTTTAATTCTTTTTTTTAAAAAAAATAGAGAGATTAGTTTAAAAGTAGGTAGAGCAAAAATAATAGCTAAAGGCAAATCAAACTGCAACTGCTTTGTTTTTTTCTTTACTCTAATTTTTTTTACACCATATTTATTTTACTTTCATCAAATAAGATACTTTTTTACAATTATATATTGATCTAAGGTTAGTAAAGTTTGTGATCACATTATTTTATTTATCTTTAATTGGTAAACAGCCTTTATCGATATTTTAAAACTAAATTTCTATTATTGGATGAATTTTCTGCTTGTTTTACTATAGGCGTTCAACTTTCATCTTATACCTTGATTTATTTTCAAATCTAAACTAAACAAAAGTAAGCATCAGATTTTTTTATTGATTTTTTTTACCATAAATCTTTAGTGTTTCAACGATAAATCAATTAGGTTTTATTTGTTTGAATTTTTGCTTAGAATTCCAATTTAATTGCTTAAAAACTCTGGAACCAAATATGTTAGATAAAACTACAACATGAAGTACGTGTTAAATTGATAATTTAAAAGAAGAATGATTGGTATTTAAAGAAACTGTCTTTTTGAAAAGTTTACGTAAAATTTTTTTTTTATCCTAAGCAGTTGAGTAAATATTTGATGTGTAATTGAATTTTTTTATAAAATTTCTATATTTTTGTAACCTACACTGAAATACTTCATAGTTTGTTGAAAACAATATTGGTTGAATTTATAGCATCCTATAAAAATGTTTAGGACAATATTTCTCCAATAAACATTTTGTGTAAATTATAGAGAAATTACTTATAACATTCAATGTTAAAAGTAATTTTCTTTTAATTATTTTGTTTTTAAAAGTGACTTTTGAGGAGAGATAAACATTTACAAATATTAATTTACATTCTTAGTTTAAATGAAAAAGGACTGAATTTTGAACTATAACTTATTTATTTAAGATAAAATGCTACAAATAATTTATTTGTCTATTTTTTACAAACATTCACAGGTATAACGATTAGTATTTCATTAAAATGTGGATTGATTTAAATTCTCATTGAAAATGAAGATTATACATGAAAAAATTATAATATAATATTTTCATAATTATATAATTTCAGTTATTTATAAAATAAATAACTTATTTTTTGGAAATTCAAAACATGTGTTGATATCTAAAGTGAATAATGCATAGAATTTGTAATATCGATAAGAAATGCATTAAGATGTTTGGTGTTAAAATATAGAGCAATTTCTTTTTTTTAAATTTTGTCATAGAATAAAAAGTCAAATTAATTTTACAAATATTTCGAGTCTTCCCTACAAATTATTTCAGAATTAAAATGACTTGAGAACAGTTTCAGATTTTTTAAAATTGAAATAGCTTATTTAGATTTCATATTGCTTACAATAAAAATAGAATCCTAGTCTTTGTATCGTTTTGAAGAAAAAAAAAATAATGACAATTCTTACATTACGTACTTGTGATATTTGGCGGCACAATAATTTTACTCAATTTTGTCTTAGTAAATCTTCAAAATATGCAGTGTATAGATGTTTTTAAATTAATTTTCTTCTTTTTTTAAAAAAATTAACTATAGTTATGTATATATATATATACAATATATATATATATATATATGTATATAAATATACATACATAGATATATATATATATATATATATATATATATATATATATATATATATATATATATATATATATATTTATATATTCAATGATTAAATTTACTTTCATAAAAGGTATTAAAATAAATGCCAGACATATTTTAAGAATCTCAAAATATCTTTGCTTAAAAGAAAGCTTTTACAGTTGTAATAATGAGAGTTCATTACGAAATGTTTTACATATAAAATGAAGATATATATTTTTACTTTCATATATATATATATATATATATATATATATATATATATATATATATATATATATATATATATATATATATATATATATATATATATATATATATATATATATCTTGCTCTGTAAAATATAAAGCGTAATTACAATTCTTGATATTATTTGTTGGAAAAAAAATCTGGATTTTTATAATAAGGAACTAAGTTTTATAAAAGTATATCTTACTGTGTTTTACTGCAAAATTTCAGCTTAAATTAAAACTTAGGTAATATTTGTAAAGAAATCTTTCTGAAATCTTCGAAAAATACTATAAACTGTACGATTTACTCACGTTTTCATAAAATACCATAAAATGTTTTTTCAAATTGCGTATCCCAAAATGTAAATATCTTAGTCTAGCATGTCATTTTATATCTATAAAGTACAAAGTACTTATAAGGTACAAAGTATTATAGTTTTATGTCTTCCAAATACTTGATCTATAAAATCTTCCTCATTTAACAGATATTTTCACCTTTTTTAAGTAATTGTCAGTTACGATATGCATAAATCATAACAATATATGCATATAAATATATTTATGTATGGGTGTACTTGAGCTATTAATAACAATATTTGATGTAGACTTTTGTGAATTTTTAACGTTGATACAAAATAAGTTAATCATTTATAGAATAATATCTTTTTGCTTTTAAGTAACAATAAATAAATAATTTTTAGTGTTGAACAATTTTAACATTAATTTTAGTTTATCTTTTTAGTTTATTATGTAACAACCAAATCATAAAATGTGAGTAGAATTTATGGAGTTTAAATTTGTATCATTTAATTGATTACAAAATTTTTACTTTTTGCATGTTTATATTTTAATATGAGTTTGTGAAAAAAATTTCTCATAAAGAAATTAACGAAATATACGAACACATCTTATTTCAAGTACGATAAATTTTTATTAATGATATATTTTTCAGATTATAGTATTCTATCTGATTGAACTTATTTTTATTTGGGAATGTTTTACTCTCCATCTTTTGTTGATAAACACGTGAATTGTGAATGTTATTATTAACTAAATATTTGAACACATTTGATATAAAGTACGACAAAATTTCATTCCTTATATGGTGATTTCAGATTATAGTGCTACATCCAACTTAAATTTTCTTTATTTGGCAATTCCTGTATTTTCCGTCTTTTGTTGTTAAGTACACCAATTGGAAATATTATTATTAACTAAATATAAGAACACACTTTATTTAGAGAACGAAAATTATGCATCTGCATACAATAATAACTATTTATAAGGCATCAGAAGTGAATATTGGATATAAATGTAAAAGTTAATGAAAATAATAAAATATGAAGGATTAAATATTTCTTGATAAAGTGTTTTGCAATATTTATTTCAATGCGCATAAAGTAAAATATTTATACTAAGGAATATTAAAGAAGTAACTGAACAAAATGTTTTCAATGATTCATTAAAAATATAAAATAATGTTTACTTCAAATTGGAATATATTTTACGACTGGTAATTCCAATCTTTATTTTTTATGTGTGGTATGTGTGGTAATTGGATTCTAATTTTAATTCTAATAGTTATTATTATTAGTGATTTATGTAGGAATTACAACATGATTTCTTAACTAATCTAAGTCTAATACACATCTTTTAAATGATTAATTTAGAAAGTAATTTAAAGAATAGGCACATAAATATAAGCAAATGTCTTTAAAGTACCATAGATTCATCTGTAGCAGATTAATGTAGTTTACCTCAATATTACCATCTTGAATTACGTAGTTTTTTTCTATTTTCTATTTAAATTTTTGAAATCAAAAATTGTTTTTTGATTTTTAATTTTATTAATCAAATAGCCTTAAGAAATTGAAGTAATATTTAAGAATAATGTATAATATTTTATAATTTTAAGGTATTCACAATAAAGAGTTATTAAAAGTTTATAAATAGAAAAACCTTTCTTAAATTATAAAGCTGATCATGGGAGAGAAATTATTAAATATTTAAAATTATTTTAGTAAGAAGTAGAGCAAATCACTAAAAAACACATTTTTATTTATATGAATATAAAATAACCTGCATTAATAAAAATGTTTACGGACATTTTTTCCTTCAACAACAGAGAAAATAATTTTGAGTCTATCTTCAAACATTTTTTGAAGACTGATATTTTGACCTGCTTAGTTCAGAACATTAATAAACTAAAATGAATAAAGGTGTTCACAATATTAAGCACATTATAACTTTTTGAAATACTCTATCAATTTACATCATTGGGCATTGAGCTAATGTTTTTTTGGTTAATTGAATATGAGTCATTCAAGATATTTCATCAACGTAAATTTTGTCTAGGTAAATAATAAATATATATTCTGCCATATGGAACGTTTATGTATACCTCATGATTTGAAAAAATTATTTTGTTTAGAAAGTTTTGAGTTTTGTGATAAAATAACAAAAATATTCCAAATTATGTATAATTACCCTAATAATTTCTAGATCAAAATAATCCATCGTTTTTCATACAGTTTAAGTTTATAAAATTCAAACAAATTAAACACTGAGGAAATATTTAAGAACAAGGCTCAACTAATAAATTTAGAAACAGTTCCAGTTAAGAGGCATTAATTCATTCACTTAATGCAGATTTACCAGTAGATATTTTCTCAATTGGTTCGCCAAATTTCATCACAACTTCAGTTTATATGATTAGATTTCAGAAGCCAATTATGGTTGAAATTCCTGATTCTAACTCAATGATTTAGATCAATGACAGTTAAGCTCGTCCTCATTACTCACTCGTGGAATATTCAAAGTCCAAGATTTTGGAGATTTGTTCAAAGTACCATGTTCTATACGTGATAATATTTTAAGGGAAAGAGTTAGAGAATTGCTTTAAATATGTCGTTCTATTATACTGATAGATTCTTTTTTAGAAATACTTTATAAAAACTATATTATATTCAATTAAACTATTTGTTATGTTAGTTAGAGAATGTTAGTTGATTAAAATTTTCTAAGAAAAATACAAAAGTATAATATGCAAAGTGTTCGTTCAAAAATTTTGATAAATAAAATATTCCTTCAAAAATCAAAGTTTATGGTTACGATAACTCAAATTATGTATTGTGGTGCATAAATTTTAATTTGATTATTTAATTTTATCAAATTCATTGCAAAATCTTTTGATATATGATAGCTTATACTTTCTTATTAATATCGCTACATTTGTTTCATCATCAATTTTAGGTTAGGTTTTTTGATCCTTCAATTTTAGGTTTGTCGCCGATAATTCAAAAAATTATTTTTTAAAGCACATATATTTTTCTCTTCTGCACTTTGTCTGATTAGAATATCAAAAAACATTCAGACTATAAAATATCAAACTGTCATTTCAATAAAATGTTTGTATTTTATTTTCATCACTGTTGTCCTTGTAATCGTTATTTCTAATTTATATTTCTTAACGAAACTTAATTCAGCAATTCAACTCTTAAAATTGATTAAAGTTTTTTCTCAGTTATAATTCGATAAAATTGCAATTTTAAATTAATACAGAACTATATTCTGACTAATTTGATTCTTTTCATCAAATTTAGTTACCAAGAAAAATTTACAGTAGTGAATATATTTCGAATTTTCGAATTCTTTTAAGAGGATTTATCAATATAACAGTGTTCTTAAATTAATTGTTATTTGATGTATTTGTAATCTTAGCTATTATTAAGGTTTTAAGAAATGTTCATTACTTTTTTATGAAATTAAATCCTTTAAATAATTCATAAGATACATTAGTATATAGACAGAGATTTTGTTTGATGAGTTAAATTATACATAAATAAAACTAATTTAAAAATTAGTCGTTGTAATTATGCTGTTCTGAAATGTATTTTAAAATATACACATTGTAAACATAATGCATTATATTTAATGTAAAAAAAGACATTTTACTTTGTATTTAAAAATGTAAATAATGTTTCAAGTTTATATCTAAATATTAATTGTAACTATTTTCAATGTTAAATACACAAATCATTTCATGATAGACTATGAATTTTGAAGAAATTATTTTAAACCAAAGCTTTTTACAACATAAAGAAAAGTACTTATGGATTAAAACTAACAATATTTAAATAACTCAATTTTCGGGAAAAAATCACTATGTCTCTTAAATGAATTAACATCCGATGCATACACATTTTTATATCTTTTTGCTTCAAAAGTAAAAATTCTTATGTATTTAAATATACCCCGATTTTAAAAATTAACTGATTGGTAATTTTTGAATGTGAATGCGTATATGAGTTAATAATTATTAATCTATAATTTTTTATGTATATTTCATCGCGAATGAGTTATATATTCCTCAATTACACTACGTTTTACTTTTATCATTAAACATTGTAATCATGTCCTGATAAAATTTTGACACAAATCTGTGTATTACTGAAATTTCGGAGAGAAAATGATATTTACTGTAGAAAATCAAATATGATTTTAAATAATGAATGATATATAATGATAACTCGTCTTGAAATAATTTTTTTGATTTAATGAAATAATTATTTATTTTATTTCAACACTTTTTTCCTAGGTTATGTATCAAATTTTAATATGCTTTAAACCAGATATCATTTATTAATAAAAAAAATGCTTATGTGGAATGTTAATACTATTAAAAATTGTTATAGGGAACCATAATAATGAATATATTTGTGGTAATTGCATTCATTATTTTTAATTTTTTTTTGATTTTTTGAATAAATCAACATTTAAATTGCACCTATTTTTAAAACTTTCAAAGCATTTTTAATAACGGTAATTTAAATATCGAAATTATGCAGTGAAGTTTTTCTATGTGTTTACTTATTTTTGTGTTTGATGATAAAACTTAATAGTTGCTGTTGTTGTATTTCGCAGTACCAAGCCTTGATTTGGGTTGTACCATAAGATAGCACCAATCAGATGCGAATCTTTGTAATGTAGGAGGGACATGTAGAAAAACACAATACTCGACCTGCAACTCCAAGAATTTTTATTTTACTTACAAGAAATTTCAATCATTATCTATTTAACAGATTCTAGTGTGCTTTAATGGAAAACGGGGATCTGAGTTAATTCGGGAATTGAACCCACAAATTTCTTTCCGATACAACAGCCTAACTAACCAAGCCTTCACGTTCTTAGAGGGTGCTGTTGAAATGCTTTTGTAAAGATTAAAATAATTTGGCTGATACCTAAATGAAAAATAGTAATTGTTATTTTAATTTATTTAGCAGTTATAAAAGTGATGTACTTTGATGGTACAAATAGGCAATTTTTTAAAAATAATTTATTTTTATCAACTTATATCTCATATGAAGGATTGAAACATAATTGATATAACTTTAATCCTTAAATATAGAGGTGTCTATCGTAATATTATGCTAATGCTGTAACATTACGTAAACAAAAAAATAATAAAAGAACAAAATGTACTGTAAAAAATACATTTTTACATAATAAATATACCAAAATGGATTATAAAAATAGCATTTAAAAATTATTCTTTTTAATAATTAAGTTAGTTCCATAACAGTTAGAAAGATTGAATATTTAATGTTTAGGAAAGATTATTTTCAAAATACACAATTTTAATAAATTTTAATGCATAATACAATTTAAAATACACTATACGTGATTATTATTACTATTTTTGTATAAAACGTTTCAGTTGCTTTGAATAATTCTCGAACCCTTGAAATGCAATTCATGCCTAACATTTTTACGTAAAATGTAATCAGTTTTCGTTTCTCCATGAAATAATTCATATAAAGAATCACGAGAGAGAAGACTCTATTTTCTCTTCAAATATAATTTTCCATAAATATTTCTTTTACAAGAATTTGAAAAAGCATTACCCAGAAAGAAAGAAAAATCAAAAACATTAATTGCTTGTTTTCAGTCACAAGGAATGCTACTTTTTGTAAAAAAAAATTTGCTCATATGCAGGCAATAGAATATCAGTGTTAAGAAGATATAGCAATTCTAAAGGAATTAAAAAACGAACATGTTATAAGAATGAGACTTAAAATGTGTAATTGGGTTCAATAAGTTTATTAATGACAGGAAAACATTCTATAATATGTAAAGTATTAATATCTCTCTGTCATAAGCAGTAAATTACTTTTATAAAATTTATCTTAAATATTGTACCAAATTAAAATAACATTTATTTTATTACTTTTTCTTAATATTGTAAAATTACTATGGTTCATTGTATTATTATCTGTTAACATGGTTTTCACTGTTTTGACAAAGCAAACAAATAAGCATTTCAATAACATTAATGATAAAAATGTTGGTGGATAAAATGTAAATTCAAATTAATATGTTTCAGTTGATGATACAAAATAAATATTTTTTTTTAAAAAACAATACAAAAATTAATAAAATCTACTGTCAATTTGTTTCTTATATTTTTGCTTATAGTTTTTTATATATTTATTTTACACTTATAGATTTTGCTAATTACACTAAAGTAACTAAATTGATGAGTAAATTTCTGAAAGAATATATCTGACAAAGGAACATTTCATTGTAATAATTTCTCTTTCTTATTAATAAAGTGCATGATTATAAAGTTTGTAAAATTCCAAACTTACATTCGAATTCTATTTTTGATGATTTTAGAATTAAATTAAATTAAAAAATTAAATATTTTCTTTTCGTATGAAAAAATCATTTATTATTCAAATAAGTCGTTATTAAATTATTTATTATTCATTGATTAATTATTTTTCTGTATTTCTTTTTGACATGATAGGCGACCAAATCCTCTTTAAAAATAGAGGAAAACACTGTTGCATATAGATGTTTACTTCAAATAATGAGATTCTTAATTTTTTAATTAGAATATTCTGTTTTCCTTAGTAGTTATTATGGTTTAATTATTACAGTTTTTATCTCTTAACTATAGTAATCATAGTTAATATCTTAACTGAGATTTTCAAAAAAGTTATTTTACTTTTAAAAATATCACTGAATGTTTATTATTAAATATATAGAGACTACAATTATTCAAACATGAACTATTTAAAACTGCAGACTTCCAATTGTGATAAATTATTGTTGTATTCAATTACTGAATAAAAAGGTATTTCCGAAATTAATGCAATATAGACACATATAATAAGAAGTTTTGAGGAAGTTACTTATTAGTGAATGGAAAAAATTATTACTTTTTTACAATCATATAACAACATTAATTTATTACAATTTCTATGTTATACATAATTATGTTCTTAAAGGCAATAACAGTTATTTAATTATAAGGTACATAATGTTTCTGTTGAATATAATTTAATTAATGATCACACAATATTTCTTTTTTAGTGTCTTTGTTGTCGCAGCTTATCAAATATAGAAAAAAATTTGATCAAAAAGTGCTAAGATAAGTAATTATTGTTTTCGATGTTTCCAGTGAGATAAATAGCGATCATTATTTATTTCACTGAAATTAATATAGAGACAGATGACTCTTGTTTTTGTAAATCTGATTTATTTATTCATTCATATATTTATTTGTAGACTTATTTACGTGTCGAGTTTTATATGACATGGTTTGTGTTACATAGGTAGGTATGAAATTATGTAGTAAATGATTTCTTAGAACTTAATAAAGAAATATATAATGAAAATAATACAATATGATTTGTATAACTATGCATAAATTAAAATAAAAAAAATCGTTAAAAAGGATTAAGTTATGTGAAACGCAAAAGTAAAATATTTTTTATTCAACTTGTGCCTTACATATAACTGAATAATTAATATGATAAATAAAATTATAAATAAGTAATAAAATTGAATATATTTTAATTAACATATTTTCATTTAACTAATGGCTTAAAAACAGCAAAAAATATAATGTTGAATAATTTATCCAGATTTTTTTTATTAATAATTTGTTTTGCATTTTAATAATTTTACCATGCACATTTACACTTTTGTGTAATTATTTATTTTTATTTTAAAGAAACATATTATTTTTTAAAATTCTGAAATGAACTTTTTACCATGTAAAAATGTTACGGACGTTAATTAATACATTTTTTAAGTGTATTTTCATAGAACACTTATATATACTCTATAGAACATTTAATTTCAAACTTACTTCAGTGCTGACAAGTTATTTTTCTACTTTATTTAACAATTTTAGAAAATTGCGGTAATTATAGTAAGTGCACAAAATATTATTGCTTATCTTAGTCATCTATATTAAAAGGCAAATTTTATTGACATTATGAGAAAAATGGATCAAATCAATTGATTTTATTCAATTATCATGACCATACAATTAATTGGAATTTTTTCCAACAAAGTAAAATAATTGTTATTGGTATCTTTTATTGTTTCTTGTGAAACAGTCATAAAATGTTATACTTTTAAATTATATTACTAAAACCAAAATTTGATAAAATATTATTGAATATTTAATGAAATTTATCTTTATATTTGTTTAATATTTTGAGTTTAAAGTGTTTTAAATACATTAATTATGGCTTCATAATTTCTTGTAAGTTCTAATTATGTATTGAATTTCACAATGTAACTTTTTATTTGATTTTCAAATGCAACGAAACGATATTCCTTGAATTTCAAATGCAAAACGTTTATTTTGAATAGTTTATTGTAGATACAAAACAC
The DNA here is from genome assembly GCA_030067965.1 of Latrodectus elegans. Taxonomy (NCBI): domain Eukaryota; kingdom Metazoa; phylum Arthropoda; class Arachnida; order Araneae; family Theridiidae; genus Latrodectus; species Latrodectus elegans. Next base: position 65,252,482 of record CM057811.1, on the reverse strand, counting down.
ATTTCTTATTTAAGGAAAATGTTATTTTTCAAGACATTTCTGAAATAAATTAAATTTTACAATATTTTTTGAAAATATGTGGTTCATAAATTGGAATAAAAATATATTCTTAAAATTATCTTTCCACATTTTAGTTTTATGTTAAATTATATTTGTAAATGAAATTTCTTCTATAAATTTTTTATTGATATATATCATTAGTTTAACTGAAAATTTATAAAAAATTATACAATTCATTTCCGCTAAATTTATGTATGATAATTTTTGTAAAGAATAATCATATTATAAGTATTCATTGAAAACAATCAATCATTTATTGAAATGGATACCTTTGTATAAAACGTTTGTTTTGTAACGGAGACACTCAAACCCTTCTATCTCAATTAGTATACAATTTTCTTTTTATAAGATGCCTATGAAAATAAAAGGTACTGAACTACTTTTCAATACATAAAAGAAGTGTGAAAATAAAAAATGTGGAAACTTCAGTTCAAAATTGCATGTCTTTTTGGATTATGTGAAAGATTAGAATTTATTAAGAATTAAATGCGATTCTTTTGTTGTATTTTCTTCTCTAGCTATCACAAGTTATTTTATTTTTAATTTTTGAATTGGTAACATAGTGTCATGTAGCAATTTTTTATAATTTAATTGTATTAAAATCTGGCTGATTATTTGAGACTACGAGAAGGAGAAACAGAGAAAATTATATCAATTATATATTATTGTATTAAATATGTTTTTGTTTACAATATCAATAGAAATTTCGTTTTGGAAATATTTATTTTCTTATATAACGTAGTGACAAATAAGAAAGTGTGGATAAAGTGTGAAGAAAATTTTATTTTAATTCCATGTTTTGCAGTAAATGCACATATAAGATTTATTTTTTGGATTTCTTAACAACTTAGAAATATAAAATATTAAGAAACACTGATATTCAATTTCAGTTTGTTACATTTACCTAGAAATTAGACTCTCTTATTAATGGAAGGTCTTAAAAATATAGTGTGGTATTTGATTAATATCAGTTAATAGATTTGTTAACAACTCTAATAATTAAAATTAAGAATAAAAATATTTATTGTAAAATAAAGCTAGAGAATTTTAATTTGTAGATATATTCTTCCTGAATGAAGAAAAGAGAGAATATTTACAATATTAATTAAACACATGTAGCAAAACCTTTTCTTGAAAATGTGTGTGTAAGCCTTATATATAATAAATTTAAAGAAAAAAAGAAACGCTTAATTCTCAAAAAACGTTATAATATAATATAACAATTTTTGCTTTAAATATATCTGTAAAAAGTATAGCTTGTGTATTTTTTTATGTTATGAAAAAATTAATTGAAAGCAAATTAAGTTAGTTAATACACTTACAATCCGGACAGTTTGTTCTCCCCGCTCACATAAAAAATAAGATAGTTTCAAATAATTGATTAATAGATATATGTTTTTGAGTTTCGTATTATTTTATGCAAATATCACATATTTTATTTCAGGATAGAAAAGACGCGCATAATAATTTCATGCTTATTTAATTAAAATTGTAATACAAATATTGAAATTTATATTTTGTTAAATATTACTAATCTAAATAAAGCTAGAAAAAATTTTCCCAAATAAAGATTTAAAGTATATAATAAAAATGAAAGTATAATTTATACATTAAATAAAACCTGTTTTTTCAGATTTTTTTTAATACGAGACATTATTTTTTTATATTATAACTAGTTTTAATAACTATAAATATTCCTTGACTGTTTGTCACTCAACAATCATTTTTTGCAGACGATGGCTAATTAGACCGAGACCTACGTATTAATGTGGATTCCGAACCATTACAAACATCCATGCCCAAAGTGGGATTCGATCCCACGTACTGTTGAACCGAAGGCAAGAGTGCTAATCATTCGGCAGCCAAATCGGCTGAATATTCCCTGAAGTAAAAATCAAACATCACTGTCAAAATGTCAAAAAAATGGTAACCGAAATAAAATGAAAATAAATGTTTTTCAGCAAAATATAAGATCATGCAAGATGTCAGATTAAAATTATCCCATAAAATCAGTTAATATTTTCGATCAACTTTATACAATTCATAAAAAATTATTTATTGCTGCTCATTTAAAAACAAATTTGTTTTGGAGACATATTCTTTCTAGCTTAAATGTAAGATAAAAATGAAGTAAAAGTTGTTATAATAGAATGTATCATAAATATATTATAATCAGTGCAGGTGATTTTTTTAGCTCAGTAAAATTTCGAGAAGCTATCATTTTTTCCCTAGTAGACCTATAATGATCAATTAGAGTTAAACTGTGTAGGCTATAGATGAGTACAATAAAACAACTATAAATATGCTGTACTAGTATATAGTAAGCTATAGAACAACATTTATGAGATGTTCCTTCTGATTCCTTCCTAAAAATGATCAAGCACGGTTTGTTAGATTAAAGTGTTTTTGAAATGTACAGTAAAATAAGCCATAAATGGTACTGGATGTTATGTGGTAATTTTCTTAGAAGTATTAAATAATCATAAAGATTATGAATGCAAAATATATGGCTCTTCTAAATAAAGTAATGCGCTTATCTATAGGATATAAAATAAGTGTTAATAGAGGCATAGCCATAATAAGATATTAAACTATTCTTGTATTCATTTTTATTAACTTTCATACATATATTTGATGACTATTTTGCTTATATAGGCAGATCCACTTGTAGAAGATTATATTCTTTTTTTCTCAACTTTATAATACATTTTTCTTAACTTTTATAAAATAATTGACAGCAGCCCAGTTTCCTTTATTTCATAGCAACCCTGGTGAAAATTTGAAAAATCTTACTACTTAGTGAGTTATACCACTGAAACATCCTTAAGAGTTTTTGCGCTGAATTTATCTTTCTGAAATTGCTGTAGGCTGACGCATTTTAAAGTAACTAGAAAATGATAATATGTTTGATTACCTACAGAATAATAGTTACATATATGCAAAAAAAAATCTTCTGAAACTTTGTTACACATGAATGACCATAAAAATTTTCGAAATACAATAAAGAATATATTTTTCTATATTTTTTTCAAAATATTTTTAATTACTTTATTTTTATTATATATATATATATATATGTATATATATATATATATATATATATATATATATATATATTGTGTGTATATATATATATATATATATATATATATATATATATATATATGTATATATATATTTATATTATTATTATATTGTCACATTTTCTATTTCAGAAAATTGAATCGTCAAAACCATTATTTTGAAAATTATTTTAAAAATGTATTCTAAGAAATATTTGCTTAAAGAGATTATGTTTTATTTTTATTATACTCTAACCTTTTCATTTATTGTTAGTACATTTTTTATCCAGTGGTTTTTTAAGAGATTAAGAATAATAATTCTTTTTACTAAATATCTTCACTACTTTTGATAGTAACTAATTTTATCATCCTGAAAATAGCAACATATAAGGAAAACTTATAGCTTTCTTTTCTGTCCTGAGAAAGTTAAATTATTGCTAATGGAATGAACACGTCATTTGAAACTGTGTAAAAAGATTGTATATAAAATTCTCATATGGGAAAAAAATTCTCTTAGCTAGCAACTTATTTAATTTCATTATTTATTATTTTCATATCAATTTTTTGCATTATACTTCTTACAGCATCAAAGTAAATGATTTTATGTATTTCATGAATATATTCTTATAGATCAGTTTTCATTTAGTTCATAACTCTTGCGTCACTTAAAATTTCATAAATGACATCAGTTTTTCCTGATGCTTTATTTAACATTCTAACGCAATTCATATATTTTAAAACAAACATGATATTTTTTGCAGTAAAGAGACGCATAAACGCCATATTATTTTGGTGCTTGAGACGACATTCAAACGTAAGGTATCACTTTTTACATAAGGTTACGTGGAACTTCGAAAATTTTAAAAAATAATTTCAAAAAGACATTGAGTCAATACAGAAATCTTTTTCTAAGATAAGCCGATTTATTATATTTATTTCTTTATTTTACCATCTATATATAAAGAGTTATTTTTTCATGTCAAACGTTCTTGAAATTAAAAAAAAATATTTGAAGTGAACGGTTCGAAGATTAATCCTACCCTTTTTAAATTAAGTACGAAAAATATATTTTGTATATATTATTTTATATTCATGTCGCCAAGCCCGTATGGTGGTTACAACCCTTGGCTTCTGCCGGGTGGGTTTGTGTTCGACTCCCGAGTAAGACGTGGTTGTTATGTGTCACCGGGATGCATCCTTTGTTAATAAAATATGCTGTGCTCATCTAGTAATCCTGTTTGTCTACCATTCTTCATATATATCTCGGAATCTAGGGTGCGATGGTGCATACCCACTGTGGTGCACCCGGGGCAACGCCTCGGAGCAAAAAGGTCGCTGATTCCAGCCAGTTTCTTGTGTATAAGGGGACAATACATCCCGATATACCCCGACCATTGGAAAAAAAATTTATATCCTATTTTACTGATACGTGTGACATTTTTCTTATAATTTTATAAATGAGAATATAGCTCATTATCTGACAATATTACCCTGTGATATTTAGCCGTAATAAATTTTCTTTTTCGCTGATTATGAAGATAATTGAAAACATGGAATTGATTCAATTTTGAATTAACAAAATTAATTTTGATCTGTTAATTTTTAAAAATGTTTCGGGCGTTATTTCAATGATCATATGCAATGTAAAATAGTTTCCAGTTGCTTATAATAACAACAAATATATTTTTTTATATAAAATATTTCATAACTCACACACTGCATTTTAAATTAAACTTAGAAATATTCAGTAAATGTCATGAATAACTATGATAAATAGAAGTCATGTATTAGAATCTCATTAATCTGTTTTCACGTGAAGAAACTTCTTTCTATAAGAACTGAAACTTGTTTTAAGAAACAAATGCAAAATTGAGAACGAGATTTTAGAAATTAAAATAAATTAATGGATAGGTCTTAAGGGATTAATAATATTTCTAATATTAACATTATTTCTTAATAATTCTATTTATTATATTAAAATTGCAAGAAATCTGAAATTGCTTAGAAAGTGATGTTTTGTTGATTAAAAATTCCTAATAATATTTTCAGCTTAACTATATACTTCTTTTCATTATAACACATTAGATTAATATGAAAATGAATTTCCCAATAGACAAGATTTTACAAGAACAATAGACGTACAAAAAGTCAAAATCTCTTGTTTCTTAATAGATAAATTTCATATTATATCTTTTGGGATTTAAAATGACGTTATTAATCAAATGCGTAAGGAAATAAGTATTTTCATCTATGCTCTTATATTACGTAAAGCTTTAAAATTGTTATTTAATATGGTGTTTATTTAACTTAATTTCTTCTGTCCATATATAGTAATGTACAATTTATAATTGCTTTCTTTTTCAAATTATTTGCAATTTTTTTACTATGGAAAATATATTTTTATCCTGCAAAATATTTATTATTTGTGAAATTAAAATGTTTTGTTTACGAATTAACTGAATCCGTTATTCATGTTACGCAATAGCATTTATTTATTCTTAAATGTCGAAGTGATTGTTTCATTATATCTTTAATATTTCTTAATATTTCCTTGTTTTTAACTTTTCTCAGATCCCACAGATATACAAATAGTGTATATTATCTTATAACACATAATCTATTTTACGAATATCTTCAGGAAGTCAAAAAAATATGATTTAAATTACTTTCGTAACACTGAAAGCAACGAAATTTTTTTAAGAATTACATTCCTGAATAAACATTCCATTTTTAGGAATGCTAATTTACATATATTATCCTACAAATTTTATTTTAACTGTTAAAGCTGAATAATCTTTTAAGAATCATACATTGATTTATGATAATAATTTGTTCAAAATGATAATTTCTCATTTATATATTTTGATTAAATAGATAAATATTAAATATCATAAGAAGATTAATGATAAAACTTAAGCATTAGAAACGTGAAATATTTTTTCAAAATATTAAATGTCATAATTGGATTATTTTCAGATCATATTAATATGTCATTTCTTATTTATTTTCAATTGAAACAAGTCTGAGAATGTCTTTCTGCTAAGATAATAATAAAATATTGCATAGGAATTCTTAAAGGAGTTAAGTTTATAATTTATAATGGAATGACTAAACACATACTTATGCTTATGAGTGATAATTATAAATTAAAATAATTGATATAAACATATCAATATAAAATATAAGCACAAACTAATTTTTAAGATTTCTGGATATAACAGTATACTTTTCTGAAAAAAGTATTTGTGTGTGTGGAATATTTAATTATTTAAAAATATATGTTCTTATTATCACACTAATAAAAAGGAAATTATTTAAAAGTTATCTTATTCCTTCTTTTATTCTGAGAAGTAAAGGGAAATTTTGCTGCATGACAAATTAAAATTTCTTTAAATTGTCTAATGTTTATGCATTTATATTCACTATTGTTCAATTGTGCAATTATATATTGAAATGATATTTACTAATATTTGTTTTCTGTACGTGTAATTTTATTTTTCTTATATAATATTTGGTATGTATTTATAATTTTTGGCTTTTCACTAGTAAATGAAAAGTAATTGCAATTTGTTTTAAAGTTTGAAATTTGTGTAACTTGGATTCTCTTTACGAAAAAATTGTTAATAAATTTCTATTTTATTTAAAATTCACCAGCAATTATTTTAAATATGATTTTTATTATTTGTTAATGTAAAACGAAAACTTTAACAGTAACTAAAATTAAGCTGACATTTCAATTTTTACTGTAAGAATAGACTTAGGTTTTAATACTTATAGTTGCGCAATTTTGCGAAAGAATAATATTTTATAATCACAATTTTTAAAACATTACAGTCTAGTCTCACTTGTATGCATTTCAAAAGGTATTTGATGTGGCCGGCAACTTGTTTAGTGGTCAGCGTGCCTGACTACGGATATTGAGGTCCTGGGTTCGAATCCCGGTTCAGGCATGGATGTACTTTCTCTCGCTCTCTATCATGTCTTTGTCCTTTCCTTGTGTGTGAATGAGGTGCGAATTCTGCCTACCCTATAAACGGGTCCCTATGGCATGTCTGAGGGTGCGATGGTGGCCAACCCCCTGTTGTGCACGCCGGGGCAACTCCTTGATGGCAAAGGGGTCGCTGTTTCTTGCCGGTTCTTTGGGTATAAGGGGACAATGCATCCCGATATACCCCAACCATTGGAAAAAAAGGTTTTTGATGCTTTTTTTTTTGGTTAAGAAAATTGTTTTCGATGGCAACATTGTACAATTGAATAATAGCGATAAAAAAAAACTAAGTATATATTTCTATTATATAAACTAAATATATATTTCTTTTTCTTCATTGGACATAAGTTTAAATTCATATGACGCTACTTAATTATAATTTGGATTTTAGATTAATTGCCTGATACTTTTTGTTTTTATTAATTATTTTTATATTAATTGTATCAAACATTATATATATAATGCATTTCAATGCAATGGAATATATATATATTCCATTGCATTGAAATGCATTATATATATATTCAAGTAAAAAATACAAAAAATATAAATATAAAAATATAAATATATATATAAAGTAATAAGTAAATACAATACAGAAAATACAATACAATATAATAGGAAATCAAACTAGCGCAAAAGCAGCTAAAGAAAGATTTGCCAATATAAATCAGATAAAACATGTTTTATCTTATTTAAAACATTTTTTATCTTATTTATATTGGCAAATCTTTCTTTAGCTGCTTTTGTACTAGCTAGATTTCCTATTATATTGTACTGTATTTCCTGTATTGTATTTATTTATTACTTCATATATATATTTATATTTTTTATTGTGTGTGTGTGTATATATTAATATATATTTTAGCATTCATTTCTTTAGCTGCTTTTGCACTGGATTTGATGTTAATTTGAACATGTAAATGTCCTGAATCTAATTTCCCTTTCAGGTACATAATATTTTATCTCATGAATTGCAAATTAAAAGACATAGCGCCTGAAAAAAGGGGTGCATTTCACCCTGTGCCTGGTCGTCCATGCAATATTGATGGTACCATTGAGTATTGTCAAAAAGTAAACATCCTAAGGACGATAAATATCTTAATTCTAATTGCTTTAGTTATCCTACTGATTTAAACATTATTTTTGAAAAGTTTAAATTTAAAAAATGTGATTCTAAAAAATGCAAAACATGTCCTAATTTTAATAATTTACAGATTTCTTAAAAATCTAATTATTCTATTGCTTGCAAAATATTTAATATTATTTATCTTATCGAATGTAATGTTTGTAAATATAGATATATAGGTCAAACAAGCAATCTTTTTGATATACGAATTAATTTACATAGGTCCAATATAAAAAATACTATGACAGTAAAAATTTTAATCTTTCAAATTCATAGTTTTAATAACGCTATTATTAGTATTATAGACATCGAACCTAATATAGATATACGTATTATAAAGGAAAATAGGTTTATAATAAATTTAAAATCTCTTTCCTTTTTTGGTTTAAATGAACTATTTAATGGCAAAATTATTAATTATTTTAAGAGTAATTCCTTTATATTTTTTCACAATAATAACTATAAAACTGAAAGATTTAAAAGAGGTGGCCAAAAACTTAAAAACTCTTACAATAAAATAGATCTTAAAAATAATTTTGAGTTTTATTGGGATAAAATTTATAATTTGGAATCTTCGTTCTCAAATACTTATAATTGGTCACCATGTAAAGTATTTATAATAAAATTAATTGATAATGATGTGTAAATTTTTACTTTCGCGTTTACACGATATAAATTTCAACAACAACAATTTTAAAATTTTATTTTATGACCTATTTAAATACAGATATAATAAAATTAAATTTAAGAAAAGTATGAAATTACATTATTTCACTATTAATTTTCAACATCCAAAACTTGATAATATTAAATTAAATTGTTTTGTTAATGATTTGTATAATATTTTTTCTATATAAGATGTTTTTATCAATTTTACTTTTTCTTATGATATTCCTTTTGGACGTAAAGTCTTTAACTATAATCAATTTTGCAAATATATCTCGTCATCTCGAAAACTTTCTAAATGCTTTTGTCATATTAATGAATTAAAAAAATTTATTAACCCGGATTTTGGTCATATTATTACAGGTGATCTAAACATTGTCAATGACACTAAATTATAAGAAATATTAAGTAAAGGGACTAAATATAGACCAGTTTTTCAACTATATATATATATATATATATATAAATGAATTTAAAATAATTAAAGTAATTTTACATAATATTGATTTATTTAATATTTCAAAACATTATAACACACCTATTGAATTTTTTAGTCTGGAAGTCTAAACTTTTTAATAAAATTAAAAAATTTATTTTTGTTAATAATTTAACGTTTCCTGGCATTCAGCTTGGTGCATTAAAACCAGCCATTAATAATCTAAAAGGTAATTTCATCATCACACCAGTAGATAAGGCCACTAAAAATTACGAATTTTTTTGTAAAAAATTTTATTTAGATTTAATTGATAACGAAACATTAAACTCCAGCACTTATAAACGCTTAAACTCCACCGTTAATATCATTAATAAAAGAATCCTTGGATTTTATAAAATTGTAAACATTAACAACTATAAATTAGAGTTTCATTATTTAACTCATTCCTGAATTTCACAAAACTCCTATAAAGTTTAGATTTATCACCTGCGGTACTAAATCGTACATGAATAAACCTGGAATCATTTTTGCTAAAACTCTTAATATTATATTAGACTATATTGTTAAATCAGAAGCTACTTGGATCATTAATAATAATAAACCTATTTTGGATTTTTTATGAAAAAAAAATAATTGTGTTAATTTTTTTGACTTTAAAGACCTTTCTACAAGTATTCCCATTGATAAATTAAACGATGTTTTACACCTTTATTATCAGGACAATAGAAAATTATTAAATATTAATTTTGAATACTGGAATAATCTAGTTAAAATGTGTATTTATAACAATTTTATATTTAACGGTTAAAATATTTTTATTGAAAATTGTGGAATTCCACAGGGATCCAATTTTTCAAGCAACACTAGCAAATTTATTTCTGCATTATTTTGAAAAAAACTTCTTTTATCAATATCCTTTTGCTTTTAGATACATAGATGATTTCATTATTTTCAACAATTTAAAATTTGAAGATATTTCTAAAATTATTTACCATGAAGAGCTTACTCTAATCAAAATTAATTTACTTGATACTAAAACAGAATTTTTGGATTTATTTATCACTATTGATAATTCTACAACATATATTGATGTATTCGACAAAACAAATCAATTTAATTTTCATGTTAATAAGTTAATTTCCTGGAACTCAAATATTTCTTTAAAAATTTACAGAAACGTTATAATTAATGAACTTATTCGCATTTATAATATCTGTACCAACTATGAATTTACGAAAAATCAAATTAAACGCCTAATAGCTCACCTAAAAATAATAATATTCGGATTAATTTTATTTAAAAATATGTAGGAAGTAGGGAATCGCTCGTAAGATTGAAGTAATGCGTAATTTTTATAACTACAGAAGGGCAACCCAAGCATTAAATTTCTTACAAGAATCCTGAAATCACCTACATTTATACTTTTTTCTAAACCACTATAACTTTTAAATGTAATTACTCTTGGCAACACTTCTCTATTCTAATTTTAAAATTACTTTTGGCAACCCTCTTACTATATTCATATATAAATTCAATCTGATTTGCTCACTTTGGCTTTATGTATTTATTTTTTACTGTATGTATATATGTTTCATTTATGTGAGTATCTATAATTTATGTAATTTATCTAATTTATTATATAATTTATCTAATTTTCTGTATTTATGTTTCATTTATTAGTATTTATAATTTTCTGCATTTATATTTACTGAAATGTTTTACCTAAGTACTTTAATACCAACACTCTTTGGGGGAATTGCTAGAAGATCTTCAGACATTTGTCCTTCGAGAGAGAGAGTATGTCAGAAAAAAGTTTTCTTTCCTTTCGCATAGCTGGCCATCTCCCTTCTGATGAAGACGTGGTCCCTATGCCTTCTTCTTTCCATTTGTTCCGTATATTTTAGAATTTTTCCAATTTCATGTTTTATCTTATATATATATATATATTTCATATATATATATTTAATATATATATATATATATATATATATATATATATATGTATATATATATATATATATATATATATATATATATATATATATATGTATATATATATATATATATATATATGTATATATATGTATATATATATACATATATATATATATATATATATATATATATATATATATATATATATATATATATATATATAGATATATATATATATATATATATATGTATGTATGTATGTATGTTATGTATGTATTCCATTTCCCCATTGTAAAGTAACTTTCTGATTTGTTAATTATTAAACTTCAATAAAAGCGATGTTACTCATATTTGCAAGAAAATGCATTAAATTTGAATTTTTCTTAATAATAATATTTAGAGTTTGCTGTAGATAATAAGAAATACCTTCTCTTATTAAATAATACTTTATATGCAAACCAGTATTCAGCAGAATGGATTTCTCTCTAAGAATGATTAAAATATTGATTTGACCAATATCATTATGTACTTCAGGTATATTTTATAAAATATCTTGTTTTGCATATACTTTTTAAAAAATAAATTTTCAATGAGAAAAAATGATATAGGTATTTAATAATAGTCAACATTTTATGAAATATAAATTGAAAAATTTTCCTAATATGATACTGTTTTTTTTAAGACAATGAGATATTAAATTGTTGTTAACAACTTTTAACCTTTTTGAATGAACAAATTTACTTTTACTATACTTAATACTTAACAGTACAAGAGAAATTTAGATTATTAGATATATTTATAAGTGAATGTGTCTAAATATATGTTTTAAGGAATTGATATTCTTAAAAATTGAGTTTTCAGAATAAAGCTAACTTTTTTATAATGCTTAGAACTAAATCATAAGAAAAAAACTAATTTTGATTTTTAAACTGCATTAGATGATGATTTCGTTAAAGAAAGGAATTTGTTATTTTAATTTCTAAGTAAGAAAAAAGGAGGATATGTATTATTAGGAACATTTTTTATATTGCTTATGAAAGTAATTGCACTTTTTATAGGAATTTTAAAAATGTTAATATTAAAATTTAAATATTTATATTATACATCTATAATCGTGTATGTTCATATTTTGTTTTTCATTAATTTGATGACACAAGTAATCACAAAGATATGTGACTGAAATATGAAATAATATTTTTATTTTTTTAATGAAGTTTGTGAACTTTATGTGGAAAAAGTATAAGGAATTTTCATCAAATGTAGTATATATTCCAAGATTTCAAATTTGTATATTTTTTGTCTAATTATATAGAATTGTTTTGGCATAAATGCAACAATTTTGAAACTTTTTTTTGAATATGTATGTTATTATTATATTATTTATGTTGATTATGCTTAGATATAAACGAAGTTGTATTAATAATTTTATTTAAATATCTTACCATTGTTGATTGAGATTTGGGGCTCCAAGTTATTTCTTTTATATATATATATATATATATATATATATATATATATATATATATATATATATATTTAAATATATATTTATATACATATATATATTTATATATATATATATTTATATATATATTTATATATATATATATATATATATATATATATATATATATATATATATATATATATATATATATATATATATTTATATATATATATATATATATATATATATATTTATATATATATATATATATATATATATATATATATATATATATATATATATATATATATCTTTAAATATTCATCTATTGTTAGTATTAGTTAACAATAGTTTTTTTTTAAAAAAGGGAATTATTTTTTATGATGTCAAGAAAATTAAAATATGTGGCAACATTTATGTCAAAGCAAAGATATTTGATTTAACCTAATTTCGAACAAAATCTTATTTAAATAATTGAATCAAATCAGTTAATTTCCAATTTTTATATTAATAAAAAGAGAATTATATTAATATTTTTATAGAAGAATTATGTATTAATATCATAACACACACGTTTAGTATCATGTTATAAAAATTATATGGGATGCTAGAAATACTTTAAAGCAAAAGTGAAGAAAGTATTTCAGCAATACAGAATGGTCCATATATAAATAAATAAATGTTATTAAAAATGTTTGTAGATGTTAATTTTACTTTTTGTTTAATAAGTCTAACTAATAACTCTTACATTCGAAATATTTTTAAAACTCTGTGAAAGAATGTTTCATTTTTAAGCATAAGAATTTTAAGGAAAAAGAAATATTCTTTCTCAAATTATTGAAATAATAATAATAAGAGGAAAAATTATTTTCATTTTTAATCACACTGTTTATTGAAATTTAAAACTTAAATTTTATCGACATTATTTTTAGATCTGGTCCTTTTAGTTAATATTTTTTGTTTTGATTTCTTTATCGTCAATACGTGTAGAAAATGGAAACTTATCAGTTCTTATATAAAATAATTTCTTATTTTCATTACAAAAAATTAAATTTAAATTTACATAGTTTAAACTAATGAAGTTTGAAAAATAGGTACTTGTAAATCTATTATTTTTTGAGGTAAGAGTTTTGAAATATGGTTACCATTATCAGTAGTTCATCTTTTCAATAACATGATAATTAAACGCATACCATGAGAGACAGAAATTAACCATATGTGAACAAGGACATAAGAAATTACCTTTTCAAAACAGCAGCGTTGACTCCGTTAACATAATTATATTAATTTAGGGGATGTGAGTTAGGTTTACCAACCACACAAAATTTAATTCCTCGTTATGAGTCTCCAAACGACGTTAGTTGTTTCAACTTAAAGTAAGCAGTGAAAACAAGTCAATTATTCACTTTCAAAATCAATTTATTATTTAACATCATATTTTTTTAACATCACATGCATATTTTTTTAAGTTGGTTAGATTTATTCACGTTCATAATTCTCATTTGTTCAGAGAGAAATTTTCTAGAATTTGTTTGACTAATATTTCATATGTTACGTAATTTAAAGTGATTTTTTCCTATAAATTTAAATTATTAAATGAAATACTTAAAAGTCATTGGAATTGTTAAGAAAATATTTATGAATTTTATTTTTTTCCCAGAATTATATTATGAAAAAGAAATGAATGTTAAAAAGTACACTAATAAGAAATTAATAATATGAAAAATTCTCATTTTATTAAATTTAATTTTTAAATAAATATTTGAAACAACTGAGAAGTGAACAGTGTTTGATTTTTATGTTTGCAAAAGTGGAAAAAAAACAGAAGACATAATATTAATTTAAAATAACATATTGCATCAAAAGCTAAAATCGTAAAATTTCGATTAAAAATTATTTAAAAAAATCAACATTTTATTTAAGGTACTTTATTGTGCAATAATAAATAAGCATTTTAATAAAGTAGTAATAAATTAGCTCTTTATTTAGAGGTACATGCTTAAATAAAACTCAGAAAATTAATCTTTCATTTAAATGAAATTAAGAAAACTATATTCGCGTCATTGTTGCTGTTTGGTAAATAATCGTTGAAAGTTTCTTCTTGTCTCAAAGGATTACTGTGATTGCCAAGAATGCCAGGTCATTATTAACGGAGTCAGTTCTAGCAGACAGACGAGTTTACGAGGGACATGGTGAACCCAGCTGACAAACACCTACACCCATCTCTACCGCCTGTGACGAAGATGGTTGAAAGAAGGAATTGTGGAACGTTTGCGGGATTCCAGTGCAGGCAGAGTGGCATCAGCACTTGTGGATCGACATGTCTGACAGGAGGCGGTGGTGGCCACGCAAAGTACTTCTATGAAAATTCTGTAGCATGTGCAAAACACCTTGGATACTCACATATCGAGCAGAACCATTTGTTGTCGATTGGCTACTAGTATCCTGCGCTCATAGCGTCTGTTAAGAAGACTTACCATTGACCTTACAGCATATCAGCCAACATCTGGAATGGTGGCGGATTAGAAAGATGCGGATGTCGGAATGGCACAAAATCATCTTCTCAGAAGATTCACGCTTCTGTTTCTTCAGAGATAGTCACAGCTTATGAACGTGGAGTCGATGTGGTGATAGCTTTAGTTTTGAAGCAATTGTGGAACGGCCAATGCACAAAAACATGACACCATTGTTTGGGGTACCATTGCGTACGATTCCAGGTCACCTCTATTTCGTATTCACGACACTACGACAGTTTAATGTTACGAGGGTAATGTGCAGTGGCCAGTGTCCCTTTCCTACCTCCAGAGAATGTCCAGTACCCTTTATCAGCAGGATAGTGTCCGACCGCGCATCAGCCAACATGTCCTATACGGTGTGCAGCTGATTCCCTGGCCTCTGTGATTTCGGGAATTCCCGCCAATCAAACACCTTTGAGATATGATTGGACATCATTTGCAGACCCCTTCAATGCCTCCTTCAGAAGACGCTCCTTGCAAATGGTTCACATCGAATGTAGAGTTATTTCTCGGGACATTATATGAACTCTTATTGACTCTGTGCATAAATGTTTTGCTTCGTGTATCTCCATCCACGGTGATCCTGCTGCAACCTAGTAACCCGACCCTGTTCTCGCTCTGTGTAAAGTATATCAGTTAGAAATATAGATTATTTATTGTTCATTGTTGTTTTTCTCTGTTAGACGAGTTTCATGCCATTCTAGCAATTCCTTCTTGGTGTTGCGTTTTCAATGTCGGACAGTGTAGATAGTGTAAAAATATCGGTATGAAATATCTGTAAGAAATATTCAGATACTTTTAGTACCTAAATATTTCTTAATAATAAGATAAGTAATTAATTCTGATAAATTAATTACTTCATAATCTACAAAAATAAACATGCATAATACCTGAAGGAATTTTTTATTACATAAATTCATGCTTATCCCAATTATTATAAGTGCAACATATTTTAAATACTCGTAATGACGACTTTATAATATTTTTTTCTTAAGACGTTTTACTGTGTGGATATCTTAATGGTGTAACTTTTCTTAAATAGAGTGATTATTGAAACTGTACATAAGCATAACTTTGCTTTCGTTTTGTATGACTTCAAAGTGTTTTATTTAATTTTGAATATCAAAATATAATTAAATATTTCATATCATTTCTAATTAAATAATTGAAGACATTTTGTTTTTGAATACTTGGTTATATCAAAAATTTTTTTGTTTCATTTAATCATTTTCTTTTTGCAGTTGTTTCCCTTTTATTTTACCAAGTATTTTGTAGAATGAAATTAAATTTATTTAGGATTGATGTTAGTTGTAGATTTTCACTTCTAATATACTCTTTAGTATTTCTAATATAATGGATTCATTTATTAAATTATTATTTTCCTGAGATATTTACTTGAAAATTTGGATATGCAGAGATTTTTCTTATGAATTTTAGAGTTTCAGAATTCTTTTAATAATTAAAAATAATATACTCAATTTATTCTATATTTTGTGTAATTTCTGTTAATATACCCTTTTACGAGACGTTTTTAATTCAAGAGTTTACCAATAATTTCTTTATAATCGTCATTGTAAAAATTAGAACAAAACATTGGATACTATTTTTTAAATATTAATTATTGTGTATTTGATGAAAGAAAGCTTGGTAAAAAATTTTTTACCATAAAGTAAAATTATTATTTATTAACATATATTTATTACGTAACAATTAATTGTAAGTAAACTCAATTAATTTATAAATATTAAAAATGAAATGTATTATAATAATTCAGACAGGAACTCCCTTCATGTAAAATTCTTCCAACATGGATGTTAAATTTACAATTTTATGCATAATCAATTAATTTCAATAGTTCACTAACTATGTATATCAAAAACGCCTATTCACAAATTTAAATTTTTTTTAAAAACATAATAATTAGAATATTTCTTTTCACGAGCGAGGTGTATAAAATGACGTTTTGATAATCAGTATTGTTCAGTAAAATTTTGTGTTAAATAAGTTCCAGTGTAATGAAATAGGGGCATCAAAACAATATGGCTGACTTTAAGAAAATTACAGGAATATCTTATTAAATTATACTATTTATTCCTCTCAAATTTTGGAATATTATTTTAGCCATCAAACATCATTTTAGAGTAAAAACAATATAAACATTAAAATGTGTAATATTTATACTTAAAATTATTTTTGATTGCAACAAATTTCCTTAACTGTACTCGGCTCACTTCTTTCTTACTTATTTTTATTTAATTTTATGACATCTTCATTATTGTGAGTAACTAACACAAGCCATAGTATTTTAAGTGAGTGTAATAACTATAGATTTTGTTAATTTTTTCACACATGCAATATATATTTATTTTTGATATTTTTTGAGAGCACATTTAAAGTTATTTTATTTTGAGTTTTTGTAATACTTAATAATGTATAAAAAACATAGTAATACAAATTATTTTAATTCAAAAAGTTTACAACATTAAATACGTTTAAAATTTTACATTTTATGTAATAAGCTTCTATCGTACTTTAATTTTTTTTAAGTTTTTGATAGATTTAAATATTTGCTTAAAAGTATTTCATTCCATAATATAAATTATTGCATTTACATCAATAAAGATAATTTAATTATAAATCTGTTGTATAAAATCTTGAATTTGCTTAGAAATTTATTCTTAATAGTATGGTATAAATAAAAATACTTTGTTTATTATGAAGTAGTAGTTTAAATGATTTATAATGTGGATGGAAACATCCTTATTGTTGTTATTTCATATTTGTGAGAATACAAATAATTTAAATTAAAAATAATTAGCTTATGCTTTATAGTTACATTTGCAAATGAATATATTCATATGTAATTTCTAGAATGAGAATCCTTTGCATATAGGATTTATGCACCAATTTTAAAAATGCTTAACGAGAATATAGTTATTAAGTCATATTCAATTAGATGAAATTCAAGATATTAGTAACTGATAAAAGAATTTATTTGAAATATAACTTAACAGTTTCGTTAAATGCACATTTAAAATGTGCTTTTATACTGGCTCTCTGTAGCATTTTTAAATTAACGTTAATTAAAACTTTTGTCATTTTTAAGCATCTCAATAGGAAGACAAATTTATAAATCTTAATTTTTAACTTTGAAAATAATTAAAGATCATTGAAAATTAGATGATAAAAACATTTTAGTTATATGAGATTTTATAAAATAAGACTTTTCTCTTATATAGAAGTAAACATATTTTTGTTTACTTCTATATAGAAATAAAATTTGATAACTATGCTGAGTGATTAGCGTTCTTCTTTCCTGAATTATGGATCCCGGGTTCAAATCCCGGTTCAAGCATGAATGTTATTTTCTTTCTCTGTTCTCTCTGTGTTTCTCTGTTCTCTCTGTGTTTCTCTGTCCTTTCTTCTGTGAAGATGTATGTGGTCTACCATATATAGGGGTTCATAGTAGTATGGTGCGTTCATGGTAGTATGGTGCGTTCATGGTAGTATGGGGCGCCTCCATGACCTGGTTCACTGGTGCCCTCTAGGTAACGACAAATGAGTAGCAGTTTCTGTCTTTGCTGTGGTTTAGGGTTTGTCACCCAAGTGTCCATCGTTGGAAAATAAAAATTGATAATTATAACAAATATTGCTCAAAATTACAGATACCGACACTCCATTAATGAGGTATCTTGGCAAAGAATATATTCATCAAAATTATCAACAGAAAATTTTAAAATGTAATGATGATGATGAAGAATTTCTTCAATTTTCTCAGGAAATAGAAAGTAATATATATATATATATATATATATATATATATATATATATATATATATATATATATATATATATGTATATGTATATACTCACTTAATCAAAAGAATAATGTATAATAAATGAATCATTCGTTAACTTATAATTAAATTTTCTAAAGTTCACCCTATGTTCATTGTCATATTCAACTACATAAAAATTGTTTTCAATTTATTGTTGACATATGATAAAAAATGAATCCTGTATCCTAATCAAGGTTGTCATGTGTTTGTTTCTATCAGAACACACCCGACAATGAAAAGCATTCTAAATTTGAATAAATTCCTCTTTCTAATAAATTAATCTAATATATAATTGTCGTATGCAGGAGTTGGTATTATGACATTTAGATGGAATTAAGAAAATATTTTCACATAAAACTGGTGAGGCTTAATCTCCTTTAGACAGAACACACATAAGCATATACAATAAATGTGAATTAAAATATTCAATTCAGGGATTGTTAAAATTTTTTTTCCAATGGCAGAGTGTAGACAGTTACAACTACAACATAGTCTATTAATCAATTGTTCCCTGATACCCAAGGAACTGGCCTGAAACAGCGACCTCTTAGCCGCCGAGGCGTTGCCCCGGGTGCACCACCATCGCACCCTCACACATGCCATAGGGGCCCGTTTATTGGGTAGGCATCATTCATACATCATACTACATTCATACATTCATACACACAAGGAAAGGACAAAGACAGGATTGAGAGAGAAAGTACATCCATACCTGAACCGGGTTTCGAACCCACGACCTTCCTATCCGTAGTCAGGTACACTGACCACTAGACGTATTGTCAAAATTTACAGTTATAAAGAAATGCAAGGCAACATATTAAAATTGAAATCAGAAATGCTATCATTTTGAAGTAGATGAGCATATTTCACGGATGTTCAATTTCTATAGTGTTTTAATGAGTAATCTAAATTTGCTTTTTCCAATCACGCATTATTTAAATATCTTCGTGTTGTTAAAAATTTCAAAACCGAAGAGCTCATATATTTATTTTAGAAAAAAAAAATATTTTAAAAATATGTACTTAATTCACATGGATTCACATTTTAATAAAATATTATGTGTATGCTTGTTTTAGAGTGAGCAAATGCTATAACATACGTATGTGGCGTTCAGTTCTGTAAATGATTTTATTAATGATTATCTTATTTTTTTAATAACTATTATATTTTATGTATATTTTGTTGGAGAAAAATACAAAAATATCCTAGTAATACGACAATCTGACAATATAAAATAATTGTATATCTGGAACTTTTTGAGATTTATATTTTTGATTGATCCAAATGGAAAACAATAGCAAAATATATTTAATTTAATTACGGGAATCATAAATTATACACAATTCCAGATTTTAGAAAATGAACAATTAATAATAGTGAGTAAAATTCATGAGACAAGTTTAACAAATAATTTACACAATTATTCAAAGTATTTTCCTGTGGCGTTCAGTTCTGTAAATGATTTTATTAATGATTATCTTATTTTTTTAATAACTATTATATTTTATGTATATTTTGTTGGAGAAAAATACAAAAATATCCTAGTAATACGACAATCTGACAATATAAAATAATTGTATATCTGGAACTTTTTGAAATTTATATTTTTGATTGATCCAAATGGAAAACAATAGCAAAATATATATAATTAGATTTTTTGAAATCACTCCTTCATCGAAACACGCATGATTTTTAAATCGGAGATTTTTACCACTTTTTAATTCATAAATTGTTCTTAAAGTTCATACTTATTAAATATTTATGTTATTGTTAATTTAATTACGGGAATCATAAATTATACACAATTCCAGATTTTAGAAAATGAACAATTAATAATAGTGAGTAAAATTCATGAGACAAGTTTAACAAATAATTTACACAATTATTCAAAGTATTTTCCTGTGCACAGATTTACTGTATAGAAATTGAAAAAAATACACATTCTTCATCTTAAACCAGAGAAATGAAGAATAAATCAACATATCTATTTCATTGTATTAAATATTTCTTAATATTTGAATATTATATGTTGTTCTTAAATGTTGTAAAATGAAATATTATAATTCATTCATTTTTAAAGAAGTTTACAGTTAACTGGCTTCTACTTTGAAAGACTATTAAGTATTTTAAATATATAAATGAGGATTCGAAATGAAATTTTAATAGATAAATTGATTTCGCTGAATGAGATTTTAAACTATTTTGAAAACTTTGATAGCTGCTAAAATATATTCACCTTATTTTAGTAAATTGGCTTCATGAAAAATATTGTAACCTGGGAAAGTTTTGAGTAGAACATTCATGTTTATTGGCATAAATAAACTGTTTAACTCATTAGCGTACATATACATAGTTTCGGTTTTAGTGATTTTAGCAAATTTTCTAATATATATATTTGTAGTTCTCGCCATGATGTTTATATTAAAATTATTTAACTATGCAAAGTTGTTATCCTTTTTACAATTAATAATAATTTTATATTTTTATTAAATTTGTACATTCTTCTAATTATAGTTAGTTAAGTTTTGGGCTTTGAAAAAAAATGAAGAGTTAAATTTCAATTAACAGATAATAACCATACTTTTATAAAAATAAAGGGAACGTATATTTTAATAAAATTGTGCAAATTCTAGATGCATGATTAAAATCAAAACAATAATAACTGTAAATTAAGAAGGTATAAACCAAAGAAAAAATCAATAGAACAACAGTATATAAGTTTTAAAACGAGAAGTTATAAATGTAGAACAATTTTAAAAGTATTTTTTTTTAACTGCTTCGATTGCAAAATCGTTTGTAAAAGATAAATTAATTAACAATACTGTGACTGACTGAGCTCTGCTATTTTATTGTTATTTGCTTTAACTATCTTTAGATATTTTTTTAAGATTAGAATTGAGTTAAACTCAAAGATATTTAACGGTTGTTATAGAATAGCAAAAAGTAAAAGAAATCAATTTATGTTATTTCATCAATTGTTTTTCTTTGCAACATTTTATTGGATACATTTTACAAAGTTCTTTTGTTTTTGAACATGCAGGACATTTTATCTTTTTTTTCCTAAAAAAATATTATTTATGAAATTTTATTATACAAATACTCAAAGATAAAGATAGGAATAATAATTATAATTAAAAATTTATTTTAAAATTACTTAAACTTTGTGACTTATATATAAAAATATTATTTCATCTATAAAGCTCCCATAAAATATTAGTGTATAAAATTGTATTTTCTTTCCTAAATCATTATTCATACTACACAATTATCTCTGAAAAAATTCACACAAAATGTTTTATTTAAACTATTTATAGCCTACGTTTATATAAAGTTATATTTATATAACTTCTTTGAAACATATAATAAGTTATGTATGTTTACATGTAGGAAATAATTTAAAATACAGTAGTTAAGATACAAGTTGTAAGGTAACTTAAATGATGCAAACAAAACTGAATCGGAACTATATAAAAGTCGAAAGAATATTACAAACTACACATAAAAGAACATTCTAATTTTGGCGCATTTGGACTTGCCAAAGGGTATCAGAGCAGGCAAGCACAATGGGAGAATTTCTCTTTGAATTTGTCACGCAAACAACCCATTAGGGTCAGCACGTCGATTAAATTTGGAGGGAATATTGCATCCCCTCCGTATATCCTCATGGAATGGAATAAAAGCTGATGCAACAGGCTCACCAAATAATGTAGTTTTGTGTGGTATTTTTATGCGGGAGAATTAGTGCTTTCATGTTAGACACAGAGAACATCCGCATGGGAATAAATAAGTTCCTGAAGGAATAGAATAGAATTTATCATTACTTACTGTTACGAAATATGTGGGAAGAGAATGATTAAAATAATGAATTAAGTAGAGAACTTCGTATGATCTAATTTACACGCATAAGGGTCACTTTTATTCGCCATGGTATTCATATAAATTCACTGGGTATTTACTTAAGATTGTGTGTTTTTTAATTAAAACAAACCTTTCCATTAAAGTTAATTAAATTCTATTTTTTGAATTCTTATAATGTATTTAATATTAATAATATATAATTAAAGCATTACTGCCAAATGTAAATGTATATACAATTACAGGGAATTAATGTAAAAGTTTTTTTTATTAAAAGCATTGTTAACTTAGGAGAGTTACAATTATATTGATTTAAAATACACAAACTCTCTAAATTTGCTAAGATATGGCGTAATAGTCATTGCTATTAACTTATCTAATTACTCATATAAAATTAATTTCATTGTTATGGGAGATATTGATTAATTTATTGAATTAGGAAATAAAATGTTCACAAAGTTGGTTTTATTAAGATAAAGTGTCAATTAGAGAAGATGTCATTTTCGATAATTAAACTTGTTCCCTAATTTGATACTTTTGATTTTAATGCTTAGCTTGAAATACTCTACATGTAAATACACTTTCTGATAGTTAGAGATTGTATTTTTACTGCTAACGGATCTTATACTAAGAAGAAAGTTTTATGAGAAGTCTGTGTTTAGTGAAAATTTTATAGATTTGTATGTTTAGTGTTATTTGGTTTCATAATACTGAAGTAATTACAATTTACAATGTCAATAAAATAAATATTATCATTAAATGCGTACAAATAACTTATTTAATTAATAAGTCATTAATGGAATCTGATTCGCATTTCTAAAAGACGTAAAAATGCAACTAATGTGTGTGAGTTCAAATTTAAATTAATACATCCTCAAGCTTATTCAAAAGGAAAAATCAATATTAACGAATTAAAAATCAATTATTAACGTAATCAAAATAAGTTCAACAACTAATTTTTAATCTTTGTTGTGTATAAAATTTTGGGCTGACACATTATGTATTTAGGCTCAAATTATTTGGGATTAAACTTAAGATATGTTTGGAAAACTTTTTTGTTATTCCCACAAACTGTGTACTTAAACTTTAATGGTATCGGATACTTCTTAAGATAGATTTAGAAACATGTTCTCTTGTTCTTCTCACACACTATTGTTGCAAATTTATAAATAATTATTGCATATGTCTTAAAATATCTCAGACAGATAGGAAATACTCACATTTTGGACAAAAATTGCGGTATTTAGACTTGATATACGTTAAAAGCGGGTTTTCTAATGATTTGGTGACTTGGCGATATTTTGGCTAGAAAACTTGGCGACATTTTTGGCGACTTGGCAAGAAATAGATAGTTCCTGAAACATCCATCACCTAAGCTCTAGGACCAATATTTAGCGAGATAGCCTAGAAGCTTTCAGAACCTTAGCGAAATTAGTAGATTTTCCCACCAAGTCAAATATAAATACCGCAGCCCGACATAGACAGTTTTTGTTTTTGTGAATACAGTCAGTGAGTGAAAACGATTCGTCATGACTGCTAGACTAGAGAAGTTGTTCTCTGCCTGAGGTATTTGAGACCTGTGATTGGAAGCTGTTACTTATTGTATCTGACGAATTGTATCTGTATTATTGTGATTATTATAGCTGGTGTTTCTAGTGGAATTTTTACGAATAAAAATCTTGTGTTCATAGAGTGGTTGCTTTATTCAACTCTCAATCCACACGAACCGCGAAGCTGGGTACACTACGTATAAGGTATGCAATCCGCCCTGAGTAACGTTTGGGAGCCATTTTTTGTTTATCTCTCATTCTATATATTTATAATGAAATTGTATGGTATATGTCCAGATATATATATATATATATATATATATATATATATATATATATATATATATATATATATATATATATATATATATATATATATACTCTTAGAAGCGTGGTTTTTGTACTTTTCGGTCACTGTGTACTTAAACTGTAATGCTACAGGTTATTTCCTAAGATACATTTATAAGTTTATTCTCTTGTTCTCCTCATATATAATGTAATCCGTCCTAAGATACATTTATTGTTAATTCTCTTGTTCCTGTCGCACAATTTCTATTTAAATAGAAATGATATAAGATATGTCTTAAAATGTGTTTGAAAAGTGCTTTATAATCTTTGCTAAGGGCAGTATACATTTTAGGTCATTTTCATTAATATTTCAAAACAGTTAAGTATAGTATTTTACAGAGAAGATTTTATGAATTTACAAAAGATAAAATGCATTATGCTATTAAAACATTCTAAAAAATTTAAATAATTACTTTATTTTTTAAATAGTTTAAATATTTAATTTTCTTTTTGTATTTAATACACCATTTTATTCCAAATATTTTTCATATTCCTAATACACACTTGCTTATGATGACATTTTAAAAGCAATTTTTCTTTTTACTAAAACAAGCCAAAAATTGTTTCCATGTGTATTAAAATAACTCAATTTTAAATTACAGCTGTAATGAAAAACATTTTCCTCATCGATCGTTAATAAACAGAAAGTATATTTAAATTGTGAAAGAATATTAAAATAGTAATTAAGAAAAAACGATAAATAATTCTGTTGAATTGAATGGAGATAAAAGTTATAAATACATATATGTATTTGGTAGCAAAGTTGAGTTTTATTCAAAAATATAAATGAGACACAAGGGATTCATGTATATAACTGAACTTCATCGCAAGTAAATTGGGGGAAAGAAGTTGTGTTTAACATCTGGGAAAGCTGAAAAATTCACTTCAAACAGTAATGAAATGCTTAATTGGATAATAAAAAAGCATGATTATATAAGATAACTGTAGTGATTATTTAATTTTGATGATTATATAGATTAATTTGGGATAATTAGGAATTGAAGGTATTACATGGTAATCAAATTACCATATTAATATTATAATATTACCATTATATTATACCATTATAATATTACCATTATAATTCAAAAATAAGATTAATTTTTTTAAATGTTTCAACTATATACATTTAACTTTGAAAACATTGTTTTGTACCCCTAAATAAAATCTCACATATAAGTTGCATAAGAACAATCAAAATTGAAGTGAATTGCTTTAAAGCTGCTTTTGTTTTTTGAGTTATTGAATACTAAAATTGAGACTACACTTACATCTGTATTTTAATCATTTTCCAATTGGTTAGAAACGCGTAAACGTATTATCTGTAATGGGTGAAGGAAAAACCTTTTTCTCTCTCATCTGCAACAATTTGCATTACAAAAGTATAAAATGACGTACCTTTTCTTCATCCCATTTCAGTGCTCACTATAAGACAACAATTTTAAAAGAGAAGTAGTGCACATTTCTAAATTACAAGCAAAAAAATCAATTAACTGTGTTAATTATGATTTAAATTAATTATAAAATCTGCAGTAAAATATTGAAATAAAATATTGCCCATGTTTTACGTTAGCTGAAGATCAGTTTCTTGATACAAGTTTCATTTCTTTCGGAATATCCACTAAACTTCCGGATAAAAATTTGGCTTGCAAATACTGTAAGAATTTTTTTTAATAATAAACACAATATTTTAGTACATAGATAATAAAAACAGGCATTTGGGGCAGGGAAACAATCGGATAAATTAAAGTTACAGGTATTTTATACATCAAAATTTAACATTTTTCTTTTAAATCATTATTGTGTCTCCTCTGAAAATTGAAGTGACAAATTGCTGGAAACCATAATCTGCCTTTTGTTAAACGAATTCAAACTGCTTTTCTAGTTTCTCAGTAAACAGGATCATAAATTCTTAAGCTTCTCTCAATTCCTTGAATTAAATTTGCACGAAATCACTCGCGGCTTCTGTTGAACACAATTAGCTTAATTGATGGAGATATGTTAATCTCTCTCTGTTTCCTCATGACAGGGTATGGTCCATATTTATAAGGGAAAGCCAGTTAACCTTTACAAAAAGGTTATGTTAACATGGCTGACAAGATGATTATAACCGTGGAAACGCTACGAGTTCAAACATGTAACCCAAGTTTAGCTAAATCCTCTTCACAAAGATTCTTGACATGAATCTTTGTGTGAAGGCAATTATTTCAAATTTTGCACTATAGAAAATCAGCTGTATGATGTTGTGTGTTTCTTGGGTGTATTTTTCAAAAAAATTTTCTTAAATCCAGATTATGTTTACAACTTGCGAGGATTCTATGAAGAATAATGCTGATGAATAGATTTTTCTGTATTAGATCAATCCAAAGTCTATATGTTTTCTAAGCTTTTTAATTCGCATATATGCCTCTTATGCTACCCTAAATCATTGTAAACTGTAAATGGTTTTATAATCTATATATAAAAAGTAAATTCCTGTGTTTCTTACACCAAAGTTTTAAAGAAAACATAAGTTATTGATATTTTCTCCTATCAGTGCATGTTTTGTTTGTATTTCAAACAAATAAATATTAAATGAATATTGTAAAAAATTTGAATATTTTATTAATATAGGTAGGTATTGAAATGCGAAGTATTTTATAGTATGTTAAATATATACTGTGTACCCCTCGATTCCAACACAGTTTAGCCTCGAACTATATTATTTCACAATTTTATAGAATAAATTATCTCAATATTTTTGCAAGCGCTTATTCAACAATACATTATTTGTTATTTCATGACATGAGATTCGTTATTGTTCATAAATGATTATGAAACCATTTCTACTAATTCTTTGTTGTAAAAAAAAAAAAAAAAAAAAAAACAATCTAGTATTTAGCTAATCTACTTAATGACTTTTATTACCAAATATGGAACATATATATATATATATATGCATGTATGTATATATATATATATATTATATATACATATATACATATACATATATATATATATATATATATATATATATATATATGAGTGTATGTATATATATATATATATTATATATACATATATACATACATATATCTATATATATATATATATTTATATTATATTATATATATATATATATATATATATATATATGTGTGTGTGTGTGTATCTATATTAATATTCAAAAAACATTTCTTTTATGTGATCTAATCACCTTATTTTAAACAATGCCTCTTTTTCAACAACAGTGCTCTGTAATTTCATGTTAATAAAATGTGAATAGTTTTATCGACATTTTTATTAACATCAAATTATTGATCACTGTTCTGCGCACTTATGTTTTTGATTTTACACATAACTAAAAATTGCGAAGTTTTAAAATTTAGTAATTTTTTGAATACAAATGCATTTATGTTTTCGACTTCATAATTTCTGACAAATTGCTCTTATAAAATTTACTAAGTTTTCAATACTTAGTAATATTTTGCATGTTTATGTTTCATACGTTCTTTTGTTTTCAAATTCATAATTGTTGCTATATTTAACATAAAAAGCAATTACTCAATTTTCAAAAGTTAGGTACTTTTTGCATACATTTTAAATAAATACTTAATGTTTTCAACTTCATTACATGATTACACCCAAAAATTACTAAGTTTGATAAAAGTGTTATGCTTTTCTTATCGAGTATTATCTATCTTATCAATTGTTGCAAGAAACTAGAGCTTTTCTATAAAATGAAAAAATTAGTCACATAAATATTTTTCTTAAGGAATGAAAATTATAGCTTCCACAAAATGGAGAAAAGCATTTAAGGAACAATTAGTATAATTTAATTCTCTTTAGGCTAATACGGTATAGCGTTGGTGTCTTTTATAAACGATTTAATTACATGCATGAATTACAATATGTGCTCAAAACATTGGTGACGACGGTTCAAGGAATCCACAAACAATGAAAGAAGCATTTGTGCAGAAAAAAACACATTTGAAATTAAAAGGATTATTATGGCTGTGAATAAAGGACCTATAATAAAAAGGAAACTGTGTCAGTCGCTCAGATGAACTCTTTATTCCCTTGTTTGTCTTTCTTTTTGAAAGTTCCGTTAATCTTTGTGATAAAAAAGAAAGTAAAATTTCTTACAAATGTAAAAAACTTTTCCTTATTTAAACAGTTTTCATTCTTGTTTTCCATGGCTTTCTTAGATTTAGATTAATTATGGCGCTAAGATATGTCCTCATATTGTATTGAAGTTCTTTCTCTTACAAAGTTAATTATAAGTGTACATATATATATATAATCATTTAGCTTTAGATTATAGATAATTAAATGACTGTGATGATAAATGATTACATATCCACAGAATAAATGAAAACATGTTTTAAAATAGGAATGTATATATATAGATACACATACACACACATATATATATATTTATATTGTAGAATTCATAAGGTTTTTTTCTGCAAAATTTGCTTATCTCATGATCTTTAGTTCGTTATACTATGCACACATAGAACACAGTTTATTCTATAATATGGAATTTTCCATTGTCATTTTACGAATTATGGTTGCTATTATTTTTCCTAAATTAGCTTCCTCCTCCAATATTTCTCATATTAAAGTCAGTTTATTCGATATATTCATTTCTGAATTTATAAAAATGCCATATTTTTATTTTTTTCAATAAAACTTGTGTTTTTAATCATTTTGACATTTCTATAGTTTTCTTATCTTAATGATTAAAATGTTTCTGTTGCTTTTACTTTTATAGATATTACTGAGTCAGAAAGCAAGCTATCGTATAGTTTAATCATATTTCTTCGTAGAAAATTTACAAACTACTTTCTTATTACTATGACTTAGGTAGATAATCTACAACGACAACATCTCTAACTTTAAGTAGTTACTCATGTCGTTAAACTGATTCACATTATTTTAAACAAATGTTGGCATACACTTTTTTTAAATTCTTGTTTAGCTAGTGAACATATAGAGGAACGTAGTTGCATTAATAAAACATGATTATTGCACATTAACTCATGTGTAGCAGAGAAAAACAGGCAGAACTTTTGCATAAATGCGTAAGAAAATTGTAAATATTGTTCTGCATACACGAATAATGAATAATACATGAATAATTTGGTGTTTTCTTGCATTACTTTGTAAAAAGCATTTATTTAACTTATTTGCTTTGTTAATCATTTGCAATCATTTGGTATATTTCCTCAAAATTATTAATGTTAGGAAGCTAATTTTAAAATAATATTCAAAATGGTTTGCTTAATAAAACAGTTTTCATCTGGTTGAAAAAAACGTCCTTTTTATAATCAGAAAGATAGTTCTTTTCTTCACCTAACCAAAGATTTCTCATACTCCCTATGGGGGCTTAGGCATGTATAGTATATCATGGTCTCAATGTCGCCCGCGCAGAATGATATCTAAAAAGGAGCAGGTGATGTTTAAGGTTCTTTGCTTGATTCTTGGCTCTCAATTATGATGACTAAATTATTATGAAGATGGTACACCCACAAGATGTCTTATTGCATACGATACCAATAACTTCTTCTCTTGCTATTCCTAAAGGTGAAATTCATTTATCTTTAGGTCTTAGTCATAGGAATATATATGGGTTATTTTATAATAATTATCAGAAAATGTGATTTCGTTTTATATAATAATTTTTTTGAAAAGTAAATAAAATATTTTTCTGAATTCATGTCGCCACTTGACTTAAGATATTAGAATTTAGTACCTTTTGTTTTGTATTATTTTATTTTTGCTTTGAAATTTATAGTTTTCAACAACACCCTTATTCCACTTTAAACTTCTATTTCATTTTTCATGTAAAACTTAGTTCATAGTTTGCAAACCTATAATTTTTATTGAATTAGAATTAACAACTCTGAGTTCATTCGTGATATTTAAACGGAGGTTTCGTTATGTGCAATGTATTTTTACGCTCATTTTTTTTTACCTTAATTTAGAATCCTCCCAAAAACTTATGCAATATATTTATTGTATAATACTCTAGTGTATTTATAATGTTTATTTTAATTTGTATAAAGCAGATAAATTGAGCAATAAATAAATTTGACATTTATTAATGAAAATGGTTTTTAAATTGTATTACTTCATTTTTTATTCCCATTTAGTTCATTACCATTATATTTACATTTTAACTTCTTGTCAAGTAAATTTCACAAGCTTGTAAACACAATAAAATGCTCAAAATGCGAAATTAAATTACGAATTTCTCCTGCTATTACAATCCTAAAAATAAATAATACCAATGTTATTGACACAAAAATTATAACATCAATAAAACATTGATGAAAAATATTTATCCAAATTACACTGAAACTCTTTGATGGACCATTTTATTCCCGATTGCTTCCAAACAAAATTGATTTTTAATTAAAACCTTTAAAATCCATAGCAGACATTGGATTCCTTTGATACAAGAAAATATGAATAATTGGCATAAGAGAAACCATTTTTGGAATGATGCCAAGCTCATGGTTGCGTTAAATTACATTTATAATACGTTTTTGCTTCTACAGTTAACAGTTAAAATAAGCTGGTTGTTTTCATTAGGGGATCATATTTCCAGAGGTGTTTCTTTCTTTCGGTACAGTTAAATCTCGTGGTCTTTTTTCCATATTCGGAATCGATGTAAATTGATTTTTTTCTTCGGAGACTGATAGTCTTTTCAATAAATGTTATATTTTTAAATAAAGTTTAATCAAGTGGCATTTACAAGAATCAACTTTTGTAAAAAATTAATCTAATTTATTTTTATTGCTTTGTTTTCTATAGCCTCACACACATTTGGTGTGCTGTTAAGTTCTATTTTTCTTTCTCTGTTGCTGCCCAACCTGTTATGGTGGTTATAATCCTCGTTTCTCATTCAGTTTGCTCGGGTTCAAGTCCCAAATAAGGTTTAAATGTAAAACTGTTTGGGAATTGGGACATCTTGCATGTAATGGATCCTTTTCCGAAAAAGAAAGCTGTTCACCTTCCTGTTTTTTGTCTGGATGCATCATCCTCGTCAATATATGTTCTTTACAACTGCATGTTTATCTTTTCTCATGAACACCAAATACAGACACAAGATAAAAAAAAATCTTTCTGGATTGAGCTTGCAAGTAACTGAAAAAACCACAAACAAGTTTCTAAGTGAACTACATGAATACTCACACTTTTGGCTTATTCATACTCATTATATTAAGTAATAAAATACAGACATTTTTCACACATTTTAAACCTTTTAATAATATAAATGGTGTATTTTCCTCTGCAATAATTAGCTTACAAATAATGAATTATTAAATGATTCCTGAATAGTTTAAGGTATCCACCTATGTTAAAATTGGTTTTTGACTTAGATGTCTGATTTTTTTTAAAAATTTTGAATCTAATACTCAGAGATTTCTCGTATCCTTAACAATTTTTTTGTTTCATTGTATATCAAATAGAAATTTAATTTCAGGAATATAAAAATGTGTCCCATCTTTTGAAAACGAAACAGAAAGTTGCATTTCCAAATAATTAATTTACATGATTTTCGGTAATGTGCTGATTAATAGCCATTAGTATGAGCCCATTATTTGACTTTTATATTCGAAAACAATTGGCGACATCATTGCTATTATAAATAGGACTATCATTTTAAGGGAGATTCTGAAAATTTGGTTTTTCACAAAATTTCTGGAAACCCTATTAAAGCGATATCTTAAGTAAAGATGAAGCTACCTATATGAAACTTGTCTTACATGTTTAAATATTATTATCTATATAAATTTTTGAATATACGTGAAGAACTTTTTCATTTAGAGCTATATTTGAAGGGAGTGTTCAAATAAATTTCATGAAATATTCATATTGCTTATTTTTAATCATAATTTCCTTATATCTGAATATTTTTCTAGGATTTTGCTTCATTTCAAAAAACATTGTGGCATAGCTCTTATGCTCAAATTAAAATTGATTCATCATAATTTTCTGATTAGTGTTAGATGTTATGTTATAATTTCACTAAAATGTACGAGAAAATAATTAATTTCAAAAAAAGTAGGCCATATGTCATTATAACCTTGTCTAATTTTATATTTTAACATCATAATTTATCTAAAAATAAGATATGGAAAAATTAAAATTAATGTTTTAGTAAAAGTAGGCTCGAACATCGGTGGATGCTTTAAGCTAAAAATATCTTGATAAACATTTAAGCAAAAACTTTTTTGCTTTCTAAAATGTATTGTTTGCGCTGAATATATTTTATTTTTTTTAATATTTTGATATAGTTTTTGACAAAGTTGAAGAAATTTAAAATGCAAGTTGCATATCGCATAGTAATTAGAATTCAAATCAATAAAGTTTTGGAGATTTTAAGGATCAAATATTAGAATTCTTCAATTTATGCGTGAAATGTATAGAAAATATGTGGATATATGTTTATATATAGTATTCTGTTATTCAAGCTGTATACTAACATAAAAAACAAGTCACATTGATGTTTTACTAGAAAGAAATGCACACTTAGGACTGGGCACATGAAGGGTATGAAAATCATGCATGACGGATCTAGAGCATACGCAGAATGCTGCACAAGGAGTTCCGCTGGATCCGAGGCATCCCTGTTGCCTCGACCTTTTTCAGCATTGACCCTAACTGCTACCATGGCTCCCTCTATATGGAAAAAGCTGAAGATGTATTCAGGGCAGTACTTCACGTTTCTGTTCCCATATGATTTGTCATTTTTACCTTTTGGTTTCTCTTTTGTAACTTGTCCCACGAGAATGCCACGGCCACACACAATGTTTCTCCACACGGCAATGCCACATAGAAATTAATTTAAGTTGTTAAATTTTGACTTTATAAAATGAATTAGACTACTTTAAGAAAGTATTTCACATTTTAATAATTTGGCATTGGAAGTATTTTGAACAAAAAATATTTATTTATGTGACTTTTCGTTTTGAAAAATATATATAGCGAACTGTTCAACAGACGAAAATAATAAGCCGTATTAAATATTCACGTGTGCAAAGAGAACAAACATTCAACACGAAAGCATAACGAAGTGCAATATTCCCAACATCTCAAGATTCATTTTCCAATATTGGTGATTTATATATGGTTTTATTTTGAATTATTACACACAATAATCCTTTTTTTATGAAATGTCACTATGTTAAGACCTTTTACTTGAGTCGATTTTTGTCGCATTGTATGAAATCATAAAACTGATTTATTATTTATATAAAATTCAAATTGGAATTTTACGTTTGGATGATATCAAAATATGGTTTCCATAGATATCTATTTCGTATTAAGGAAATATAAATAGCATTAAAATTATATAATTTTTATTACTATAAAACATTTTCCGTTAGAAGTTCACTTTTATTTTATATTTGTTAGAATTAAAAAATGCATTCTATAATGAGAAATTCTTATTTTAATAAGGGAAACACAAAATTCTCTTTGATTATGCAACTGCCTTGATCATTACAAGGATTTTATTTTTTAACGCAATTTTATGATTGTTTGAACAATAAAGGCTCTCAAAGAAAGAAATAAGTTGATTAGATTTTTTTTTGTAGAATTTAATTTAATTTTCTTTTCATGTTTAATATATTCCGGGGAGTATTTTAATTTCACAAGTTCTTCCGGATATTGAATGGAATTTTAAAAGAAAAATAAAATTCGAGCGCTTTTAATCTAACTGAAATTTGTTTGTTTAACTGCTATAACACTTTACGCCTTAATTATGCAAACCGATGTGAGAATTTAGATAAGAAAAACATTAAGTTGGGATTTATTCTGTTATAGTTGACAAATTTTAATTTTATAAATAAGCATTTGCAAAGTGTATATGAGATTATTTTTAAATCAATGTGAAAGCTTTATATTTTCGTGTAAAATAGTATTAATAAATTGATTGCGCTTAAACGTATAATCAAACATTTCCTTTGATTTTTTATGTATTGTGATTCAAATAAATATGTTTTGTTTTGTGTTCAAATTAAATTTTTTTAAATTAACAAATAAATTCCACGTTTGTAAGTAAATTTTAATTATTATCAGTAGAAAGTGTGTAATAAAAATGAGATATTTCCTTTCTAAATATTATTCCCTCTCAAATGAGATATTTCCTTTTAAAATCTAATTGCATAAATGTTTTATAGACTGGAGATTTAGACCCAAATTAGCAAATAGATTTATTCAAATATATATATAATATGTACAGAGGAAGTAAATGTCTGAACTCGCATTTAAAATATAAATTTAATTATTTAACGTTAGCTTACTTATTATTTAAATGTGTGGTAATTATAAATAGTAGGGTTTTATTAGAATATTATCACATAATATAACTGACTGCGCTTTAAAATGTTAAGAAACTTTTAATTATTAT
The DNA here is from genome assembly GCA_030067965.1 of Latrodectus elegans. Classification (NCBI taxonomy): domain Eukaryota; kingdom Metazoa; phylum Arthropoda; class Arachnida; order Araneae; family Theridiidae; genus Latrodectus; species Latrodectus elegans. The sequence continues at coordinate 65,217,246 of CM057811.1, read as the reverse complement.
TATATAAATAATATTGTAGCTGTATAAAGATATTTTACTTTGAACTTTTTTTTTAAATTTAGTCTTTCGACAAATGTTAATAACGAAATTAATGCATAACTTTTGAAATGCATGTGTTCCAATGACATTTTCAATAAGAAAAAATATGCTTAAAAGAACTTGCATCCAGTAATTATTTCTTGAACTAGACTGAGTTGATCAACTCCTCATATAGTTTATGTGATTTAAAATATAAAATAATCGCAAATGAAGAATTATAAAATTTATTAATTTTCTTGAACAAAATAATAATTTCATAAGACAAAGAATTAAATTTTTAAGAAACCATACATAAGTGTACTATAAAAATGCATAAAACAAGTAAAATTAAAACTAATTTTCATATTTTAATATTGGTTTTTAAACGTGCAAAAATATGAAAAATCGCTTTATATTTCATAATGCTGTAGTTTACCGAATGTTAAACACTACGGAGTGTGGGACATAAAATTGGCACCAAATAGGATTTCTCAACTTCACTGAAAATACTTAAAAAGTACCTGTGACCCGTGATGGCTTAATGGTTAGGCTATCAGCTTTACCAGCAAATACCACCAAACACCCACTGAATACATGCAATATACGTGCTCATTAAATCTGTGAAATTAAAAGTCCTGTGATCGGTCGTTGAATCATCCTCATGGGTGTAATGGTCTGGAAAATGTTTCCTTCCCCTCCAGATCAATGTCCAAATTGAGTGAGTGGATTCTCTAATGGTGACAGCTATTGGAAATGCTTATAGCACAATCATACTTTAACTTTCTTGCTCCGGTTAAACGAAAGACTCACCCTGTTGGCTTAAATTTACAAAGCCAGTGGCATATCGCGCTTGGCTTGTCCAAGTGTCATAAGTAACAACCATAAACACAACAACAAAAGTGCCTTCACCACTTTTGTGAACTCGCTTGATGAGATTTATATGCACTCTTTTCAGTTTTTGTGTTGCGATGATATCCTATATTCTGATCTATTTTCAATTATGTCTGGATTTGTTTCACATACTTTTCCCTTTTACAGAACATAGAAATAAAGATTACAAGGGACCGAGAAGATACCATAAGCCTTTGCGAATCGTCTTTTCAGGAGTAAGCAACCGTGTAAATGTGGTAATCGTAATATGATCTGTAATATATTGCATTTTCGTGTTGAAAGCAACATTATTAAAGCTCCTCTTCTGGAAAAAATTGAATAAAATTCCTTTAAGACTCCAAGATCACACAATTACAGTTCATTGTCTCAAAAAATATGGGCCACACACACTGAGACTTTGTTACTAAAATGTAATATACGAATATAAACAAATAAGGAATGCAATATTCCAAATATATTATGATGAGCCAGTTTTATGTGCAACACACGGCAAATTAATTGATGGCTAATATTTCCTCCATGACGGTTGTAATTTATCTTCTATACGTATGTAGATACATGAAATAAATATAAAGTGATTTGAAAAAAAATAACTATCAATATCAGGAATAAAGCGCACTTAGTCAATTTTACTTTATTAGAATTTACAAATTACTATAAGTTATTTTTATTATTCAATGAAACATTTAGTTATAAAACTTAATTTAAGTACATCGAAAACTATCATTTAATGTGAAACAGTTAATATTACTATATTTCACACATCTAACGGGAAAATTAATCATATCTTCTCAACCAAAAAGAAAATTAGAGAATTTATTGATGCAATAAAATTTTTCAATAAATTAATGCAATAAAAAATCACATAAAGTAAAAGAATATGCTTTGGATTAAATAATGGAAATGTAATTATATTAATTTATCGAAAAAATGCATAATTAATTTATTTGCAGAATCGGGAAAATCGTAAGCAAGGTAACTATATTGTAAGGAAATTTTTCGCGAAAACAAATCGTGTGTTTTGTGAATAGAAAAGAAAAAATTGTGCTATATACATATGTTTCAAATAAATTTCATCTGACAATAATGTTCAATATTCATGTCTTGCATGTTTTTATTCCGTTGTGTCAGGAAATACAAAAAAAATTACATTCAACATTAAATTGAATTTTATTATCAATTTCTAATATCTACAATATTAAGTAACTGATGGTATTATAATTTTGATACCAGATTCAACCTTTTCATTTGGAGCATTGTTTTATATTTAGGTATTTATTAAGATAATAAATTGTAAAACATATTTGTGTGAAAGTTGTGTTAAATTATATACATTTGACATTAGTTGTTTTCATATTAAACGGATAAACATTTTTTACTCACGTCAAAATGCACTGATAAAAAAAGCTTAAAACTTTTTTTATAAGTTATTAAATGTGCAAATTAATTTGAATAATACTATCCTATATAGTTTCATTTACTCAGAATGCATCATATATTAGCATTTATTTAAATTTGTAAGTTTTTTGAGTTGATGAATTATTAACAAAATAATCACAAATAATGGATTAAAAAGTAAACATTTTAACTAGCTTTAAGGAAATCTTATAACAAATAAAAATATTCTGATAAATAATCCATTTAATTATTCCAGACATTCAGAAATCACATTTATAAATAAGTGAATATTTCATTTAGAAATATGCTGCAATTAGCATTTCTTGTTATTATCCCTTGAATTCAATTAATTAAACTTGTTACAATCCTTTTTTAATTTAAATATTTCAGCGCTGATACAATTTTAAGTCCAAAAATCCAAACATTTAAAAGAAATAATACATGTAAAGATATTTATAATCATTTGAAGCAAAAATTTTAAATTTTCTCTCTTTATTAAAAATAACCAATGTTCGGTGGTCAAAGTACTGTTAAATTTTATACTCCTCTATTAATTAGAGCAATAATTTTAGTTTTAAAGATAATTTTGGTATACTACACTACTGGCCATTAAAATTGCTCGGCAACCATTGAACAGACGTTTTCCATTGGTGAAAGATCTGGAGAACGTGCTGGCCAGGGCAACAGCCGAACATGTTCCGTATCAAGGAAGTTCCGTACAATACCGGCAACAGGCGGTCGGGCATTATCATGCTGAAACCTAAGGTTTCGCAGGGCTCGAATAAAGGGTAGAGCCACGGATCGTAACACACCAGAAATGTAACGTGCACTGTTCAAAGCACCGTCAATGTGGACAAGATGTGACCGAGACGTATATCCAATGGCACCCCATACCATCACGCCAGGTGATGGGTCAGTATGACGAAGAAGAATGCACGCTGCCAGTGTGCGTTCAGCACGATGCCGCCAAACACGGATGCGATAATCATGATGCTGTACACAGAAGCTGGATTCATCTAAAAAGATGACATCTCGCCATTCGTGCGCCCAGGTTCGTCGTTGATCACACCATTGAAGGCGCTCTTGTCTATGACGCAGCGTCAAGGGAAACCGCAGGCGTGGTCTCCGAGCTGAGAGTCCATGCTGCTGCAAACGTCGTCGAACTGTTCATGCAGACACTTGTTGTCCTCCAAACGACCCCATTTCTTGACTCACGGCTCGGGACGTGGTTGCACGATCAATTACGGCCATGCGGATAATATGCCTGTCTTCTCGGCTGCTAGTGATAGGTGGCCGTTGAGATCCCGCATGGTATTACCGTCCTGAACCCATCGATTCCATATTTTGCTAACAGTTATTGGATCTCGACCGACTCTAGCAGCAATACTGCGATAGGATAAACCGCAATCCCGGTATTCTACAATTCGACCTTTATCAAAGTCATAAACGTGCTGGTACGCATTTCTCCTTCTTACACGAGGCATCACAACAACTTTTCACCAGGCAACAGAGTTCAAATGCGATTTGTGTATGAGGAACCGGATGAACAATTTCCTCATTTAAACACAATTTAGGTGTCGCTACTGGCGCCTGCTTTGTCTGAATGCGCTGAAAAGCTAATCATTTGCATATCACAGCACCTTCTTTCTTTCGTATAAATTTCACGTCTGTAACATGTCGCCTTCTTGGTGTAGCAATTTTAGCGGCCAGTAGTGTACAAACATCCTTGATATTAGGCAGGAATCAAAAGTGAAGGTTATTGAATTTAATTAGAACATTAAGAGTCTGGTTTTCACAAAAGGACAGAATAACTATGGATACTTTATTACCTTTCTTCTGTTTAGAGTTTAAGTTACAGATAGTTAAGATTTTACCTGCCACCAGTTCCAGAACAAATACCGTTCGTAGACATTACGAATAACAATTACTGAAAGGTACAGATCAGGAAAAAAAAGTGCTCATAATTATAAAGTTTATGTAGTATCATAAATTTTTTTTTAATTTATGAATTTAATAGTTTATGTAGTATCATAAAAAATTATAATTAATTAATAAAAAATTAATTATTATTAATATCAATTATTTTAAAATTAATTTATAAAAAAATAATATTAATAATAAATTAATTTATAATTATAATACATGATAATTATTTCTAATTATTCATCATGAATGAAAATTCTTTCCCCAGTATAAAGAAATATATTGTCATTGAACTAAGGCAAGCTCAGTGTTGGCTTGTTAAAATCATTTTAATTATTTATGATTTTTGTTTGTTAGCATTATCAAACAAATATATGTCATATTTTAGACAAATATATGTCATATTTTAGTTTAATATTTGATATAATGCTCAAGATATTAAAGTTCTATAACAAAGCTATATAAAAATTGGCATATAATATATCTTACGTTATTTGTGTTTTAGTTATTAATTACTGATAGGTAATTTTTTACAGAAGTTCAAAGCAAAATTGAACAAAATGGTTGTATTGCCGCTTAAAGTGCGGGAAACTATTGAAACTGAAATGTTTTGCAGTATTTATCAAATATTATTTGTGACGCAATTTTTCATTTATGTTATTATAAATATCAACATTTCCTTTAAAAATAATTGTAAAAAAAATATAAATAAAAATAATAAGATATTTCAAGCGACTAAATTTGTGAAATCTTAAAAAGAATTCACATTAACAATTTTATCTTATTCAATTTTTAATTCAACAAAACTAAAATATACATTTTAAGTTTACTGTACATGTAAATTGAGTTTACATAGTAAAATGTGAAATATTTTTATCTCTTGATTGAAGTGCAAAATTTATTTTGAAAGTTAAACTTTTTTAAATCTAAAAAGGGATAATAAAAATAATATATTGATGTGTTGAAGTAATCAGTTCTTTCAAAATTGATCTTCAGAAAATAATGTTTGGACTGATGAATTTTATTATTTTAAAAAAGCATGAAAGAAATAATGTCTTAGAATTGACTTTAAATGTAATTTCAGTAATTTTAAAGAAGTAAAAAAAATAATAATTTCAAATGCTTCAGTCTTTCATTTAAAAAAATATTTTTTATAAAAGATAACAAATTGTTTAAAAATATTTTGTTAACAGCTTTATTATTTTTTTCAGGATACAAACAGATTCAAAATTATTTTGTGAATTTTTTTTAATTTTGATTTTTGTTACTAAAATGTTTGCTGTTATGAAAGCAAAATAAACATTTAAGCCTGGTTGGTTAAGCACTTGCATATAAAGAGTATATACAGACTGTGAAACATCCATCACTATTTTTTGCCTCAATTAGTGACATTTATTTTTATATTGAATATGCTTGAATATATTTAATTTTACATTATATAATATTATACTTTTATTTTCCATACGTTTTTAAATCTATTTAATTTTCTAGCACTTGCATATAGTAAGAAAGTGATACCTTACTTAGAAAATAGATAAACTTTTAATGTTGGTAATACTTGAACTCTCTTTTGCTAAAGTAAATCAAACTAACCATTATTTGATAAATACTGAATGCCAAAAAAGGATCTTTAGGATACATATATCTTTTTATACTGGAGAAAATTATGCCATGCAAAACATTATCAGAAACTGAGGAATTGTTGTAGCTTTTATTTTCTTAGTATTTTTAAAAGCCAAATTTCAGAGATATACAGGAAATACATAAGCAAAAGTAGAGATACATAGATGTCTTATGGTCTACTTAGCAATGCTTTTCTTGACGAACGGAATATATACCAGTATAAAAAAGACCAAATAGCTATAACTGGCATGTTTTATGGCAAATAAATGAAATACTTCATGATTTCTTATCCAGCTTGGGTGGCTTCAATTTTCAGGTAAATTGAGCAGAAACAACTTTAGTTAGAATCTAATACTCATTTTTGGTACTTTCTGCGATTGCTTAAAAAATATACTATTCCTCTTCTTTTTCAGAATGCACTCATTTTTAGTATATATTTTACATAGTTTAACAATAGTTTTATAGTTAATCACTTTGAATAGTTATCTTTAATGAATTTTTGCAATATATTATTCAGTGCTTTTCTACCAATTGTATTTTTCTAATTTTTATTGTAATAGAATTTTATGCTTATTAAAAACTATTGTTCTAGTAAACGAATGGATATTTATTTTCATTTAGACTAAAAATATTTTAACAACACATAAATTTCTTATTTCACTACACAGAATTTTTATATTATAAGTAATAAGAAAGAAAAGTACATTAAGCCATATTATGCATTTAAATTTATTATCAATCAATATTTAGTAATCCCATATGTAAAAACGGTGAGAATTTTTTATAGAAAGTTTAAGATACAGCTCATATTATTAAAGAGAATTTGGATCTAATATTTAATGCATAGTTATTTTTACATGTAATAATGTTTTAATAATTTATTACTCAGAATGATTTTCTTTAACTGCTATTTTTAAATTCAATAAAGCAACAGCATTCAATATATAAGTTGAATTTTATACACTACTGGCCATCAAAAATGCTACACAAGGAAAAAATGCTGATAACAAAATGATATTTATTGGACAAATATATTAAACTAGAGACAACAAATGATTAAATTTTCAAAAAATTTAGCTTGATAGATCCTGAGAAATCAGTATCCAGAACAACCACCTCTAGCAGTAATTACAGCAGTTATACGTCTGGGCATTGAGTCAAACAGAGATTGGATTGCATGTACAGGTACAGAACGCCCATGCAGCTTCAACACAATGCCACAGTTCATCAACCGTAGTGACTGGCGTTTGGTGACGAGCCAGTCGATCGGCAACCATTGACCAGACTTTTCTATTGGTGAAAGATCTGGAGAACATGCTGGCCAGGGCAACAGCCGAACATGTTCCGTATCAAGGAAGGTCCGTACAATACCGGCAACATGCGGTCGAGCATTATCCTGCTGAAACGTAAGGTTTCACAGGGCTCGGATAAAGGGTAGAGCCACAGGTCGTAGCACACTAGAAAAGTAACGTGCGCTGTTCAAAGCACCGTCAATGCAAACAAGAGGTGACCGAGACGTGTATCCAATGGCACCCCATACCATCACGTCAGGTGATGGGCCAGTATGACGATGAAGAATGCACGCTGCCAGTGTGCGTTCACCACGATGCCGCCAAACACGGATGCGACCATCATGATGCTGTACACAGAACCTGGATTCATCTGAAAAGATGACGTCTCGCCATTCGTGCGCCCAGGTTCGTCGTTGATCACACTATTGAAGGCGCTCTTGTCTATGACGCAGCGTCAAGGGAAGCCGCAGCCATGGTCTTTGAGCTGACAGTCCATGCTGCTGCAAACGTCGTCGAACTGTTCGTGCAGACACTTGTTGTCTTCCAAACAACCCCGCTCCTTGATTCACGGCCCGTGACTTGGTTGCACGATCTATTACGCTCATGCGAATAATATGCCTGTCTTTTCGGCTGCTAGTAATAGGTGGCCGTTGAGATCCCGCATGGCGTTCCGTATTACCGTCCTGAACCCATCGATTCCATATTCTGCTAACAGTCATTGGATCTCGACCTACGCGAGCAGCAATACTGCGATAAGATAAACCGCAATCACGGTACGCTACAATTAGACCTTTATCAAAGTCATAAACGTGCTGGTACGCATTTCTCCTTCTTATACGAGGCATCACAACAACTTTTCACCAGGCGACAACGTTCAAATGCAATTTGTGTATGAGGAGCCGGCTGAACAATATTTTCATTTAAACACAATGTAGGTGTCTCTACTGGCGCCTGCTTTGTGTGAATGCGCTGAAAAGCTAATCATTTGCATATCACAGCACCTTCTTCCTTTCGTATAAATTTCACGTCTGTAGCATGTCGCCCTTTTGGTGTAGCAGAATTGCTGTAGTGTATATCATATAAAATAATTTTTTCTCATTTATATATAAATACATATTTATATATTTTTGATTCACATAGTTTTAAAACTAAATTATATCATTTTTATCTTTTTATTTAATATTATTTAATGGGAAAATTTTAAACTTCGATAAATTAATTGAAATAAATAAATATCAGTAGCAAGGCATTTATGATTTTCGGTGTTTAACTTCGAGTGGTAAACGTTAGCTCAGTCATTACTTATGCTCCTTAGACGAAAGATAGCGAGATTTTAACAACTTACGGAGTTTGAATGGGAGAGAATCATCGACCTTCATAAAGTTGGATTGTTTTATCGTGCAGTAGCCTCTCGTGTGCAGCGTAACAGCAGCACAATGATGAGAGTTTTGAAGCTGTGGATGGACGAGTGTCGGACAACTCGGAATTCCAGGAGTAAACTCCAAAATGTGTCCTCAGATTGGGAAGATAGACACCGGATTCACATGGCACTGACGGACCTTGTTGCTTTCTCTATGCAATTAACAGCACAATGGTCAATAGCTACAGTTGTTTCATTATGTACTTCATCAATTCATAGACGTCTGCTGCAGCGTGGGCGTCGTGCAAGGACTCCTTTATACGGGATCCCCCTTACGTTAAGCCTTATCACCACCTGCGGCTACAATGGTCCTATTAGCATAGAGATTGGCGTGTTGATTGGCAGCATGAAGTGTTTTCTGATGAATGCCGGATTAATTTGTGGTACTATGACGGCCGTATTCGTGTCAGATGATATGCCAATGAACGCCACCTTCTGGATTCAACAATGGGCTCCACAGTGGATGAATACCCAGAGTTATGGTCTAGGTTGCCATAGCATATCATGGACGATCTTAATTGCTATGAATTGTGAGTAATCTGAACAGCAACTGGTATATCAGTGAAGTTCTACAACTCCAAGCTGTTCCCTTTCTTCATTGTTTGTCAGATGCTGTGTTCCAACAGTACAATACCCACTTTCATATTGCGAGGACTGCTCCGTCCTTCCTTGCATCACAGCAGGTAAAGCTTTTTCCTTGGCCTGCGTATTCCCCGGATATGTCTCCGATTAAACACGTGTAAGATTTCATTGGCCTCCTTCATGATCTTCGTCCTATAGCTTCCATAGACAAATTTTAGGTACGCATACGAACAATATGGAATGTTCTTCCCCAGAAAGACGTTTAAAATTTGCTTGACTCTATGCCACGTCACTTAGAAGCACTTATTGGCAGTGCGTGATGACTACACAAAATGCTAATTTCCAGCTATTACTTTTTATTTACTTTGAAAGCTAAATCATTTATTTGCACCATTACCACTCAACAGTGAATTAAATTTTATTCAATTATGATGATTCCTACATGATGTTGCAATTTTCAAAAACATGTATATATATATACATATATATATATATAATGTAATGAATTGTCTTTAACAGTTGCTACGTCTTAGGTGATCTCGTGTTATTTGCTTAAATTATTTAACAAACCTGCCAACCATTATCGTGAGAAAAATAAAGCCCACATGTTAAATAGTTGTTGCTTATCAAAGTGGACTGAGTTATTCCAGAACAGCACATGTATTGTACTTTTATCGAACAACAATTTCAAAGGTTTATTATAACTAGGATTGAATCTAATTAGTTGATTTTTGATAGCTTATCATAAGCCAAAAATCAACCAGCCAGATGATCAAGTAAGTGCAGTATGGGAATGATTGTTTCCATCAAGAGGAACGTCTCAATTCTTGAAATAATTTTGGACTACAATACTGTGGACTGTGCATAAAAAAATCATTACACTCTGTACATTGTCTAAGATATTCAGTTCTACAAAAGTAATTAAGTGCGTATACATTTGATTTTAGCTCATATTCATAAATGGCGTCTGCCTTTTAACCGTCATCCTCAACATAAGAAGCTCTGAAAGAACATATCCGTCTTATTATTGCATCATGATGATATACTCTCCAGACGCTGGTTCATTGTTAAGACTGGTGGGTATTTTATAAACGTCTGCGAAATATATTGATGATTCTTGGTTACTCAGTACCAATAGAACAACCTCTTAATGTTCTGAAATATCTAAATATTTGTCAATTACATTGTTAGTCCATGACTACAATATTCCTTTTATCAGATAAATGTTTCTACCAGGACAATAGTAGTATAGTCATGAAGTAATTCCAACATTAATGATAGTGAAATCATCTTACCACACTCACTCAGTTCTCGTGTCTAAAACCAACTATACATTTTTGGGACAGAGTGGAACAGGTTCTTTGCGGTATAAATTGACAGTTATTCAACAACTATCAACTGGAACAGTCATGGCCAAATAGCACAAATCGTAATAAATTCGTCATTGAGTGTTTAATTTAAAGTGTATTTCATGTATTTTTGTAATAAAACTATTAAAATAAAACAAAGCTTAATGTATTTGTAAATATATATAGCTTGTATATAAATATTTAAATAGTGATATATGTAATTTATCAAAAATTATATATGTATATATATATAGTATTAGATAAAATTTAATTTGTTATTTTAATATTTTATATTTTTAATCAGATATTTATTATTTGTATTTCTTCAAACTGATTCACGATTAGATTCTGTTCAAAATGTTGTGTGCTGTTTTAAAACGTTATATTTCAAATTTAAATCAGCAAAAAAAGCATAAAATTTACCAGATGAATATAATTTTCCTATACTTCAAAGAAGAATGAACCCCACTCAAGTATTATACAAAGATAATTGTTCTGAACTTAATTAAGCTATTTTCTTGGGCGTTGCTAGAAATTTTCTTAGGTGGAGTCACGGTTCGTTTTTGGAGAAGAATTTAATTGCTGTTAAAACATCTCTAAACTGGTTCAAAGAAAATTCATTCTTAATTGTTTTTACAGTCCCAGGTGTTATTGATTGCTATTTTCCACTCCTAGTAGCATCCATTTTAATACTTAAACTAATACATTAAGCAATTTAAGTATATTTATTGTCATAATTACTTGACTTTTTTGATTTAGAATTTTATACTGAAGATAATCAATTTGATGAACCATACGAATATATTTTCATGTTTACGAGCTAGGTAAAATTCCATTTCAATGCAATGAGTGAGTTTCTCATAGTAATCATGTTTCTTCATCATTTAGAAAACTTTTTTCTTTCATTTGGTTGCTTGTATTGTTTATGAACTGGAGACTAAGTTCTATATTTAAGGAAGTGATTTCTTTAATTGTATATGTAAGTAAAACACAAATTTCCTTATGCCAAACTAAGATATAGAGCAAACTTAACCATCACTCACAAATTATGATTAAAAAATAAGACAAAATTATTGTTAACATTAAAAATATAACATTAAAAATAAACTGTGTATATCCAATTGGGATGTAAAAATAAGTGTAAAAAGTATACATTATTTTCGCAGGAAATGATTATATCATTTCCTACTTCTTAAAAATGTAATACCTAATATTTCGTAATTTTAAAAAACCTAAAAACTTCTATTATTTATAATTTATTATAATTACAGTGCCTATATATAGTTTTATTAAAAATTAAATTGCTTTCTAAAATATCATGAGATATTCAATTTAATAACATCAAATCATAAAGATTCGTTATTTAAATAATATATATATATATATATATATATATATATATATATATGTATATATATATATATATATATATATATATATATATATATATATATATATATATATATATATATATATATATATATATATATATATTGAAAATTATGAGCTCACTAATTCTCTTTTTAATATAGCTCCACAGATAGAAAAATTTAACATTAAATGATCCTTTATAACTTTCTCTGTTGATAAAAATATTTGTTGCTTGATTTTTTAATCCATTATAAATTTCTGCAGTTTTTATTATGACGTTTAGAAAAAATATCACCAAGTAATTTGATTTAATACTCGAATAAAAACTTTTGCCTTATTAAATAAAAAATACGCAAGCGCTTGAGGATAGTAATATTTATTTAACTACGAATTTAATGTATAAAACTATATGGTTAATATAAATACAATTGATAAGTCATTGGCAGAAGCGAGATAATATCGTTTGTTAGAAGGTAAAAAGAATTGGGTCATTTTTATATATAATATTTTAACTAAGTTCGAAATTTTCATTGTTAAAAAAATGTGATTAACGAATTTCAAACAGAACATATATAAAATAATATAATATTCTCTTGCCTTAAATTAACAATGCTAATAATTCAATAAACAGTTGTGTTACATTTTTACATACATATATTAAAAATGTATTGCAGGTAAATAATAGTAAGTATTAACATGAAGATATTCTTAATTGGGACTAAAGTTTATGTTCTTGCCAAAAAAACTATTCTTACATAAACAAAACATTTCTTTGACTTCATTCATACGGACTGGGAATGAGTCTTCATTTTACTGTAAGCAAAATGAGATTTCAAAATTGTGATTGCAAATGCATTATTGTATTTGTCATATATAAAAGAAAATGTATTTATCCATTGAAATTCTTTTTAAAAAATTCTGACATCTGTAAATTCAAATCAAGAAAATATTTCTACATGTATGTACAGCTATTAATTCAGAGTATTTAAATATTTAATAGAAGAGTGGATATAATTTAAATCATGATGTTCATTTTTTCTTTTATTTGTAGGAATTAAAATTTGTGCAATTAAATGTAAATTTACCTTTAAGTAGTTTATAACTCAATTTGTACATAATTTTTATAAAATTGTTCGGCGTTATTAGATATTCACTTGCCGTTGTTAGTTATATTAGAGTTTATTATAATCAACTAATAGAACTGAACCCTAGATAGAGAATGGTACCAGGTTTTCTCCCTATAACTGTTGAACAATAGGAGAAGAGTGTTGTTTTTATGCTTTCTGCATTGCAACAATGATTGCTTGAGATTTCTTTTTCATGTTATGTCACATGAATATGATATACTGGGGGTGAAAAAAAACACCTTGAAGTCAATGGCACCTGAATGATTTTAAAAGGAAACGTAAAACTGCTTTCAAATGAATATTTATTCACAATGTGATTCAAATATGATAATTTATGTTAAAATGTATTTAGTATACATAACATTACGTGCAATTTATAACAACGCTAAATTAGAACAAATAATGCAAAATTAATAAGTTCCAATTTCCCCATTTAATGTATAATGTTATAAATTTTTTAAACATTGTTTGTATTTGCCTTAAAATATCCCAGACATGTTTTAAATATTTAGATTTTAATGAAAAATTGCGCAATTTATATCTATTGTAGCTTAAAAACGGCATTTATAATAATTTGGTGAGCTTTTGGCGAGATTCTTGGTGACTTGGCGGAAAATCAGATATTTCTGGAAAATTCCATCACCAAAGCTCTATAACCATTATTAATAGAGATTGCGTGGAGCTTTCCAGAAATCATGGTTATTCTTTTAGATTTTTTACATCAAGTTGGAGTATAAATACAGCCTCCCGTCTTAGAATAGTGAGTGAAGATAATCAGTCTTAAATATTAATCTAGTGCTTAGTATCTGTTGTCTGTCCAAGGTATTAACTTATGAGCTGTTTCCTGTTGCATTAGTTTGATGTAGAGCTTATAGTTATGACTTCTACATATGTAATTTCTTGTATACTTTTAAAAGTGCTACGAAAACAGTCTTGTAATTTTTAAAATATTATTTTATCGACTCTCTCAATCAACACAAACACTGAAGTGTAGCATAATACTCTATTTTGAACACTGTGGTTTAAATTTTTTATGCTCATGCTTATTGAATAAAGTTATAGGTAAATTACCACTCATATATATTCAAATTTTTATATTTCTTCATAATCTATTCTGTAATCAAAATAATGTAGTATAACGTTTTTCTGTATTCTACTTCACTAAATGAAGCATTTTTTGTAGTAGTTCAAATATTATGTTATAAATGACTTTTGCTTAAATTAATTAATTTTACAAGTTATTTTTTCAAAAACTATATTCTACATCTCATCTAATGTCTCTAATCTCTATTTATTTATCTTCGAAAATAATTTATTTAATTAAATTTAAGTGTGAATTCTACATATATTTGATGTCATAATTCAAAGTAAATACTTCCATTGAAAAATCGAAGCATATATCCTGACTTTCAACTATCAATAACCATACATGAGTTACTCAAAAATTATTTTACAGTACATGAGTACTGTAAAATAACAGTACATGAGTTACTCAAAAATTATTTTTGTTATAGAATATTAAAAAATCAAATCACTAACAAAAAAGTTCACAATATCAGAATGTGAATGTGAATTGTGATTTTAGATTTAATTTAACATAAGAGCTGCGTTTTACTCAGGCTTTAATATATTCAGGTTACTTACTAATTAATTATCGCATATAACTAGGAGTATAAAAACATTAGAGTTCAAGGAAATAAAAACAATAACATAAATAATTAATCTTAAACTTGTGGATCATATGCCTTCCATAGGATAACGCTGATTAACTTTCGGGAAAAATAAAGAAATATGCAGTTTTAACCCTATTTATGATTTATTCAATTCTGTTCGAAACGCAATTTTGCATCATTGAATGATAATTTCGTCTATGTATAATTCAAATGCGGCATTAAACGAAATTCCCTTTATTTAGTATATAAAAAGTAAATGTATGTGTGTGTGACTTATACATTTTTAAAAATAATGACTTTGTGCATCATAAAATAAAGGAAAACAATACATACTTTTGTCTGTATTACAAGCCACGTCAGTTTTATGATCATATTTATGATTTTTATTCAGTTTTGCTCGTAAAGCTCTTTTACATCATGAGACGAAATCTTATAATTACACATAGCCCCAAATCAAGTGGGATAGTGAACACTTTAAAATTCCCTTTACAATATTAAGTTCCAGACTTTTTCATCCAAGTTCCATGGATTTATGATCAGTAGTATATTGAGAAAATCGAAAACACTTTCCTTCCATCGATGCAAAAATCACTTTTTCAAAAAAAAAAAAAAAAAAAAAAAAAAAAAAAAACTATATTTTGAAAAACAACTATGTTGCTGAACGTAGATTTGAAGGAAAATCTCATTTCCATACTTAATTTTCTTTCCTTCCATTCGCCACGTATAGTTAATTGAAAAAAATTGTACCTTACAATTTTTCTCTCGAAGCATACACAGTTTCGAAATTTTATGTTCATGGCAATTGTAAAATTAAATTCCATTCAAATCAGTGCTAGATGGATCAGTTTGTACTTTCTGTACTTTTAAGTTTCAAATTAATTATTAAAATTTTTATCAAATGAAACACAACTTATAAACTAAGTTAGCAAGAGACCGATGTTTCATTTCATAACATGCAGTTGTTATACATAAAATTTTGAACAAAACTCTTCGTAGAGACATATAATAATTATCTTATATATGTAGATTACTTTTCATCCGAGCACTTCTCTTAAAATCTTTTTTCATAATTTGTTATGTATTTAGCACAGATAAGAGCAATAACTCATTGTTAATGAGAAATTATAAATATTTATTTTATCATGCTGTGGAAATATTTTTAAGAGTTTTCTGCTTTTAGTTCAATAAATTTTTGTCTTATAGATATCACGTTGCGAAAAACATTTGTGAATTATTTTCCCCTTGAAATCTCAATAAACTAAACTACATGAAGAAATCCGGGACAGAGTTCCAGATTTATTACTTTTAAATTTGGATGACAGTTTCTAGTGACTGAACTAGAGTTTTTGTATTACATTCCAGTTCTCATATCTTACAAATCTGTCGATACAACGAAAAATATCAGAAAATAATTAGACTATCAAAATAAAATGAAACATATTTCATTATATTTCACATGAATAATCATGCATAATTCCTGCAAAATAGACGAATTTTATAAATTCGACAAATATCAAATAAAAAAACTATAAATTTTTGAATAATACTCTCTGTAATAGAGTATGCATAGAGTTTTTTTAAAACGTTAGCGTTGGCTTACAGCTTAAATCGTAAATGGTATAGTTTCTTCAGTTAAATAGGTGCTTAGAAATCAGCATTGAGCTTCATCATGAAGCTACTTTACCATCTTCTTCAGAAGCCTGCTAGGAAAGCTAGCTTCTTTGCCATTCACAAAAGTAATAAGAGAAGACATTACAAATTTGAAGTGAATATAAAAGTGGGAAAGCTGTTTTATTTAAAGAAATTCTGAAACATCCACAAAATAAGCAGCATGGAACTCATTTACAAAAATAATGCAAGCACCAAGTCATTTCCAACTGATGATTTGTCTAGAATACTACTTGCTAATGGGTATTTTATGCTACTTGTTTATGTTTATATTATGCTAAAAAATTCACTTTACTATAATTTTTGATTCAATTCAATTTTGTAACTGAGGTAAGTCTTATACTTCAATACAACAACCAAGATAACATTATTAAGAAAGGAAAAAAAACTGATAAAATATGGCATATTGATAAATTAAGTTTTCTGACTACCTGTTTAAAAAAGAGATATTCTTAATTTTTTGCTCCTTAATGGCCAATGATTAAAATTCTGAGTTCGATACTAAATTCTAGTGAGAAATGGGAGAGTGACCTTGAATTTGTTCTTTATGTACTCTTAAGTAGATGAAGGTTTAAAAGGCTTCAGGGTTTTGTCTTTCGAACATATCACTATTTAAATAAAACATCCTTGAAAAGTCAAATTCAGCCTGAGATATTAAGATCTCGTACATGGTCACTTTTTCAGATTTCTTTTACTGTTGACATCCTATAAAATTAACAGTTCTTAAAATTGTATTTGTTCAAAACTGTGCTGATAATATGGTGATACATAAAAATACATTAAAAATTTATGGCTCTTTTTAAATTAAAAATAGTATTTGAAAGTACTATCACATGAATAACACACATCAAAATTTTAATCATAATTATTTACAACTTAGCATTTTCCCCCATTACCATGCACATAAAATATTAACTAACTCGTGTACACATTTGTTTTCAACATTAAAAATAGATTAATTGGAGCTAAATTTTTGATTTTTAATAGCAATGTCTATATTGGTTATATTAGGAACAATAAATAAAGCGTAATTCAAATGTTTTTATAATTGTATGTGGATAAAGTGTTTGTAAATTTTAATGATTTTAATTACGGAATTTATTATATTTTTACGTCAAAGATACAAAACAAATAAGTGTTTCATTATGAAAGAGATACTTCGGTGCATGTTTATATATGTGTGTCAACGATGGAAAAAATGGCGCCAAATAATACTATTTTTTTGCCAAGAATAGATCATTATATTCCAAAAACAATCATTGATTTTAAAGTCATTTCTATTTCTTTAAACAAGAGTTATATGTTAATAAAAATATTCTTTGCAAATCAACTCAAGTTGAATAATTACAATTTTTGATTTTTTTTTTAATTGAACTCAGATTTTTTTCATGCAAATATTTAACAATTCTTGATCGGAGAATACTGTTATTTGTTATAATTTATTTAGTTTTTCGTTTTGTTAATTTTTTGTTGGCATAGTTAAAATAATGAATTAAAAATTTGGTATGTTAATTTGCCTAAAAAAATAAACACAATTTTTAATACTGTGCTTGAATATGTTGTAATTCTCAATTAGTTTCACCTAAAAAGTAGTATGAAATAATTTGAATTTTGCCCCTACACAATTATTGAAACTTTAATGAATAAATAAGGATCAAGGTAGTCAAACGCACGCAAATCAAAAATTTTGTCAATGGAATTTCGTATTAGGAGCTTTTCATCTCTAAATTTCAATTAATGAATTTTTCTCTTCACATATGATATTTTTATGTGTGAGTGTGATTTTTTTTCTTTTATATCCATTTCAGTACTGATGTATCCCAAAAAGGTTAGTGTAATTTTTTTCGCATGGTGTCTAAAAATATTTCCAAGGTATTTTCATAGAATAGTTACATATTGATACGGTTTAATAAAGTCAGCTTTCCCTAATTAAAAGCGTTTCAACTCTAGTTTGCTACTCTAATAATTGCCACAATTTGTTAGAACATTTGAATTACAAAAGATATAAGTATATTAAATCGTATTCTGTTTCACCTTTAATTTAATTCAAACTTATTTATCCCCTTTCTTTTAATAATTAAATTAATCAAAATTACAAACAAAAAACTTAATGTGACATAATGAATATTATTTATAGGATCCTGATTTGAGAGAAAATGTTGACGAAATGCAGTTGAAAATATTTACCAAACCATGTTACCAATGAAAATTCATAAATATGGATTTGGAAACAGACATGTACTTAAAGAAAAAGGCTATAATGCCCCTACTTTGAGATGATTTTGTGAAAAATATTAACTATATATATATATATATATATATAACAAAAAAAACAATTAAATCTTTTAATATTTCTTTCCTAATATTAATAATATAATAAAGATTTCCTAATATTTCTTTCAAAAACTACGTTAAGTATTTTAATAATTTTTCTATTAAATCATTAAGATATTTAATAATTTTAAAACATTAATATATAAATATTTAATAATTTTAATTTCTTTTTAATCGCTAAATATTTTTTATTTCCCAATTTAATGATATAGATTTTATATAAAACTGAATTCGTAAATTAAATATGTATTTTATCGTTAAATGAAAGAATAGGTCTGTTACTCTAATGAAATGATAAACAATAAATTATAATCTGTCATCAAGAGTAGATGCATTATGCATCTACGTATTAAGAAATAAATAACAGCCAATGCTCCTGTGTCTGGTGATAATCTTGATCAATTATCGTGCCCAAGATAAGTCCTTGAATTGTAATTTCAAGCGTACATGATATGTTGAAGGTGAAAAAGTTATCAGAACGAATAAGTAAAGAAGAGAAATAATAAGCTAAACTCATATGATTAGGAAGTTAACAAGTATTTTTTTCCTGTGGCACAAAGGTACTGCTGATAATGCTTTCAGAATCAAGTATTGAACATGTATGGCTTACCTAAAAACTTCGAAATCAAGAAGATTCAAATGAATTTGTTATCAAAGAATGTCAATAGAGTACACTACTTTTATTTGCTGGAGAAATTCGTTGACTGTATCATACTTTCGTGAAAGGATTAACGAAAACTACCTAACATTTTTGTTTCCTTCATAGTTTCCGGACAGAATTCTCCTTCAATATCTGAAATTGCAATATATTTCTGAATGTTCTGATTTATAATGAAGATATTCTTAATTATTTAATATATATAAAGTCTACAATTCTTTTAAATCTTTGTGATTTTATTCTTCATATTTTTGACTTAGTATTTATTACTATAGTTATGAAACTTCTTTCGAGGGGAAAATAGTCTTTGAATTAATACATTTACAATAATCAAATTAATTATTGAATAAATTGTATATCTGCTACTAAAAGGAATCCTCATTTTTGAAATCCAGTACAAAACATTTAAATCAATTAAGTATTAGAGTGAATGGGTGGTTGATAAAAAGACGTATATAAAAATTGCGATTATTTAATGACATAATTTACCGTGTATGGTAATATTTGCATTTTTTGTTTTAAAATAATCTAAAGTAAAACAAGCAAGCTTGTAAAATATTTTTTCATAATTGGAAAAGCTTACGAATTTCCCTTTTGAAAGATTGAAATAATTATAATTCAGTATTATGCACTTAAAAATACAAAATAAGTGATTTAAGAATTAATTCTGTTTATCTAAAAATACAATATATGAATTCAGTGAGGAAAAAAAATAGGGTGTCGGAAAGAATTCATTAGAAAAATAATACAATTTACTTCCCATTCAAAAAATATTATTACAAAATAAAATATGAAGATCTATTTAACAAACAATGAGTATTAAAATCAATGAATATCGCTTTTATTACAATAGATTCCATTCAAAATGTTTGAAGCAGAAACAATTACGAGACATAAAAAACCTGAAAACAACCTGAAGTCAAAATTGAATCTTCTGATAAAAATGGATAGTCCCACTGCAGGGATTAAAATGGTAAAATAATGTAACTTGAAATAATAACCTAATACTGATATATATCTAAGAAATATATTTTACTAAGAAATATTTTATTTCTAAATCTCCTAAGAATAGTTTTTAATCTGTTATTTTAGAATGCTTCTTTTTAGTCTTAACGTGAAAAAGTTTATTAATTTTTTCAATGTTATCAAATTTTTCTAATGTACTCAATAATGTGAAATACATTTTACAAAATTTTAACAATTGAAATCACAAAATGTGAAATCATGGTTTTTGAAACTCCATCAATAGAAACAATCCAGTTTTAATTTATTTCTTGTACTACGACCTTATTCATTAAAATTTAATTTGAGTATCAAGCAAACAGAGGGAACTGCATGTGATCACGACTTTCAGTTTAAATTTAAATTTGTAAATCTTAATATTGTTCTTTATTGACCAGACATTTAATTTTTAAAAATATAAATTTCGTACTCCTTTATCTGAAGTAATTTTGAGTGATTTGTATGCATATGCAATCAAAATTTGAGTATTTTTTAGACCTCAAAGTTTATTATATACATACAAATACTTTATTTACATAAACTGTAAACATAAGTATGATTTAACAATTTAATTATAATTTTAGGTTCTTTTTCAAAAACATTATTTCTATCGTTGATCTATCGAAATCATCATAGATCAACGATATAAATAATACTCTGTATGTTTAGCATAAATTTGATTCGTAAAATGTTTTAATAAACTTAACTTTTCTTTTAATTTATTTATCCAATATAAAAGAGGAATTACTTTTATTTGTTCAAAAGTCATCAAGATATCCTTATGTATCTTAAAATAAATTTACTTTTAAAATTAAAAGATAAAATTCAAAATTTTTCTTAAAACCTGCCTTTTTAATTATTTCTGTTACTTTCAGTGAGTAGAAAAAGAATTCCTTGAAGTAATTAATGCATGAATAATTTTAATTATTGCTAAAAGTTTAAGGATTTTAAGACGTCATTTGAATTAAAAGTAATAATAAGTTTTACAGCAGCAAAATTATTTTAGATTCTTAAAAGTTTAAAATGTATGCATTCGTTATTTATTTTTTTTTAATGTTACATTTTTATTTTTTGTCAGTTTCAATTTTAATATTTTATTTTCTCTCAATTTTAATATTATATTTGACTTTTATAATTTTTTTAATAAATATATTATTTATAATTCATTTATTTTTACATTTATTATGCATACCTTTTCCGGAAAAGTTTGATTATATATGCAAAAGTTAGCTCCAGTTATTCGCCTTTCTTGACAACTATAATGTTTTGTAAAGACAACTGCTCACAATCAAAGAATTTTAAGTAAAGAAAAAATATTATATATTATGAAGTATTATATATAAAAAGTATTAAATATAAAAAAGTATTATATATATATAGTATAATATTTAAAAATATAAATTTCGTACTCCTTTATCTGAAATATTTTTGAGTGATTTGTATGCAGATGCAATCAAAATTTGAGTATTGTTTAGACCTCAAAGTTTATCATACACATACAAATACTTTATTATGTAAAAATTTGTGAAAAACTGAGAATTTTTCAAAAAATTTAAATTTCTAAAGTGAATATATATATTTTTTTCATAATCTGTTGTAACTATTCAATTTTTTAATACAACCGATACTAAAAACGTGAAAATTAAGAATATTGTAAAGAATTTAAGACAAATTTTATTACACACAAATTTAAAGTATTTTTATAATTTTTATATAATCTTTGAACAAATATTTGCAGCCATTTATTAATTTTATCCTTTAGTATTTAAAAGTTATTGATTACTTTCATGAGATAATCACATTTCTCATCAGCGATAGATAGTAACATATCCCCAGAAAAATTCTAATGTAAATTACACAGATCAACAAACCTCATAATAAAATTGTTATGCAACACAGAACATCACATATATCAGTTTGCTTTTAATATTACATATGGGCATGGGATTCAATCTTGTAGGACAAGCCACTTATAGTAAACGCTAAACGCAATATTCATTATATATATATATATATATATAACACCAAAATAAAAATAATATTTTATATAAAATATTTACTATATATATATATATATATATATATATATATATATATATATATATATAACACCAAAATAAAAATAATATTTTATATAAAATATTTACTATATAATATATATATATATATATATATATATATATATATATATATATATATATATATATATATATATATACTATAAAACCTACTTTAAGCAAACTTTTTATCAAAGAAACTACTTTATATATTATGAATTTTCGTTAACAAATTTCTCCAGTAATTTAAAGAATTTTCTAAGAATGAAAACCTAACGTCTTATAAATTTATCTTTTGATTTAATATTGTCTGTATTCCTCGGAATTTCAATAAAATTTTCAGTAAAAATTGTGTATAATTAGCAACATTATTTTACTCATAATAATTATTTTTAATAGTACAATTTTCTGCTTAAATATAAGTTAAACTTATATGGTATTTACGTTATTGTGACATTTTACAATAAGCAAATATATTAGAATACTATTAAGTATGACAAAACATAAGAACGGAACTTTCGTTTCCATAATATTTTTCATTTTACACAAAATATTAGTTCACCTTTTATATTAAAACTGAAGCTAAAATAAAACAGCCGGTTGCTTTAAAGATTTAATAAGATCTAATCTTCAAAATATGTATGCATAACCATGAATACATAAGAATTAATATAATTCGTCTGAAATAATTATGTTTACATAAGAAATCTTAAATTCTTATCAGCGAATATAAGCGAATTTGTCTGTGATTAGAAGAAAATGCACGAATTCCATGTTAAATCTCATTTCTCATTTGAATAAAAATAATTAAATTATTTCCTGTGTTTCGGATATGTTATGGTATTGAAATTTACCAAAATGTTTAAGAATTTTACTTAACACATTACTGCCTTATTTAAAAAGTCAGTGAACATATTACTTTCACAGTGTAAAACATTCTCAAATTTTAATAAAACTAAATAACTCACATTTACTTATGAATGCAAATACGACCAAAAATATATTAATGTATTATAAAAAGTAATTTGTGTAAGTGTTTAAGAAAAAGGAGAATTTAAAGTAACGAACATGTTCTCTACCTGAACTTATATTAATGAATCTGTTTAAAGGATATAATGAAAGGTTAAACTATAAAAATACTTGATTAAGTTATAAATGGCTTTTTTATATAGTTACTTTATTGCTTACATCTCAACAGATTTATTTG
The DNA here is from genome assembly GCA_030067965.1 of Latrodectus elegans. Classification (NCBI taxonomy): domain Eukaryota; kingdom Metazoa; phylum Arthropoda; class Arachnida; order Araneae; family Theridiidae; genus Latrodectus; species Latrodectus elegans. Next base: position 65,193,653 of record CM057811.1, on the reverse strand, counting down.
TTATATTAATCTTGATATTTTACAGCTATCGTTACAAAATTATGATGTTACGTATTATTTATAGGAACTGAAATTGTGAGAATTATGTTTGATGACGAATTATTCATCAACTGATCCGCATGAAGAATTAATTAGACAATTCTTAATATTTACATAAATAACTTTTCGAAATGAAATAAATAATGTTTGTAATCTTAAACCCCAAAAAACCTCAACAGAGAAAATGTTAATACAACGATGATGATAATCAGAAAATAGAAATGATTACTGAGGAGACGATATAAACATGTACCATGAATTAGGTGTATTTTAATATTTTCTGAATAGAATGATATATGAAAAGTATTTTTAAATTCTTCTACTTACAAATATTAGATTATTATAAGAATAAATTTGAAGTATAATTAAAATGGCAGAATTTTGTAAAAGTCTAATGAATATTAGTTTTTGACTAAAATATTTATTTTAATATAGTATATAGAATTATGTAATTGAGTTTTTTAACACATTTATTTATTGTGTACTAGTGATGTATTAGATATGGCAAAATATATTTTAAAATTTGCATGTCAAAATTTGTATTGAATATTCTATCTCACTTAGTCCAAAAAAGTAAGGAAAAAAATGAAACTTTTTGTTTTCCTTTTTTTAATATAAAAAATCCATTAATATCATACCTGAAATTAAATTTGACCTGAATAGTTAAATAATAAGGATCATTGAATATAAAACAATGGCCAAACTGAAGTGTCAAATTTGAGCATCATTATAACTAAATATATTTCTCACACTTATTCATACGAAATTTAATATTTTCAAAATATAATTTATTTGTCGTATTAAAGTATTTAGTTCAATGAAAATTTAAAATATCAAATCTAATACATAAATAAAAGTATTTAAAGAAAAGTTAGTTCGAATGTTCATTATTTTTAATGCCTCTAAATGAACAGCAATGTAAGAAATGAGTAATTTTCCAACTACAATGATTAGTCTTAAAACGATCTATGATAAAAATATTGTCATTATTAATGATTTTTAATATTATTATAATGATTTGTAACTTTGATAGTACTAAGTTAGAATTTATGAAAGATTAAAAAAATCCGATGATTTTTTATGAAGTATGGAAAATGGTTTGTTAGTTTCTCTTTACTTGATAAATTTAAAATTATTTTTTAAAATTTAATATGCGATAAGTTATTTTTTTAATAAATATTTAATGGTTTTTAGTATATAAATAGAACTGGAAGTGTGTTTAAGAAAATAATATAAAAATATGTGATACTTTATTAAAATGAAAATAGAAATTTATCATTTATCATTATCATATTTATCATTTATCATCATTTAATCTGATTATTTTATTAAAAAATAAAATAATTAGATTAAATATTTTAAATCATAAAATATTTAATCTGAATATTTTATTTTTTCTTGCTTGAAACCTAATATTTTGCATAATTCACAGTTGATATCTTTAAAGCAAATACTTTAATGTTTTAGTTTAATGACTAAGTGTGTCATGTGAATTTATTACCTTTATAATGACAATAATAGTTATTAACATCAGATTAAATTATTAATTAAAAATGTCTCAAAACGATTTCTTACAACTGCAGTTTCATTTGTAAGTATTTATTTGTTTCTGCATTTTAGATAAAAATTACTTAAAAAGTTTGAAAAAAAATTTTAATCACATTCCATCTTTAGGAAAATACCAAAATATTTAAATATATGTAACGATTTATAGATTTCTAAATTAGTTATTATGATAAAGAATAAATAATACATGAAGGTTATTTCGTAATACATTTTTCAAAAAACATCTGAATAATTTGAATCCTTAATTGATACCATATTTCAAATTTTAGAAAAATATTATTTTATAAAATAAATTTTAGAAATATTTTATCACATTCTCTTTTAAATTTTATATTTATTTTTTTTCCAATATTACTATCGATAAAATTAAATATGCCTAGATTAATATTTTAAAATGACATTAAATATTGATTTTTACCTCTCATTTATTCTACTGTTATGATATTTAATTAAAAGAACACTAAAACAGAGTGAATTCGTAAATTAAATGTAGTAGTAAATGAATTTCTAATGATTATAATGTATGTTAATAGCTCGCAATGTGAGCAATAAAATATAACAATTTCCCTTTATAATCATGAACTTCAGTGCCTAAATTATATTTCAAGCTGATTATAGATTTCATGGTGTCAAAGTTATCTCTATACAAATTAATAATATCCAAATTTTAATACAGAATGTTGTTGTTTGTTTAAAGTATGGCTTTTATTGAAGAATAATTTCAGAACTTGAAATAGAAATATTTAGATACTAAAGCTTAAATATATCATATAACAAATAATGTAATAATATATGTAACGGTACAAGTAAAGTACAATTTACTTATATTATGTTATGTAACAAATAATGTAATAACATTAACTATAACTTTGTTTTAGTTGTAAATATGTAACGCAATAATTAAATCATGTCTCTCTTTATGGCTATTAGTGATTTTGGGCCTTATAATATTGCTTAGCAAAATTTATGAAACCTATTTAAAGAGATGTATGAATGGTATAAGCATTTACAATAGAATATTTAATTCTAGCAAAAGATAAACAAAGTCTGGTTATTCCTTAAATAAAGGTCTATTGTACACTTCGGTATGAATAATGTGAGAAAATATTAACTAAAGAGAGAGAGAGAAAGAGAGAGAGAGAGAAAGAGAGAAAAAAGAGAGAGAAAGAGAGAGAGAAAGAAAGAGAGAGAAAGAGAAAGAGAGAGAGAGAGAGAAACAGAGAGAGAGAGAGAGAAACAAAGAGAGAGAGAAAAAGAGAGAAACAGAGAGAGAGAAAAAGAGCGAGAAAGAGACAGAGAGAGAAAGAGATAGAGAAAGATAACGAGAAAAAGCGAAAGAGAGAGAGAGAAAGAGCGAGAGAAAGAGAGAGAAAGAGAGCGATAAAAATAGAGAGCGAGAAAGATAGAGAGAGAGAAAGAGAGAGAGAGAAAGAGAGAGAGAGAAAGAGAGAGAGAAACAGAGCGAGAGAAACAGAGAGATGACGTTTCTTTATTATAAAAAATCATACAAAAACATAACAGTCATATTTTAAAATTTTTATAATTATATTTTTTAATTTGCAGCGTTAAACTGCAAAAACAAAACTAAAGTTTTTATGTTTATAGTAATTTAAAATAGAGCACGAATAGTCTATAATCTTAAACGAGATTGCGTATGTTTGTGCGTAAATTAAATTTTCCTATTTAAGTGCATTATATCATAAAAAGCTATTGATGTACCTGAAAAAACCGAAAGCCTTAAATTTGTACGGAACCATAAAAGCTATAAAAGTATTTAAAACTTTTTCTAATGAATATATTAACTTCTACAAGTTTAATGTATTTTTCGTTAGTTAACTGTGACTAAACTTTGCTTTTACGTACACATACATTTTTCAGGAAAATAAATATAATTTACTTATATTTTTAATAGAACAAATTCAGTTTAAGTATCAGGAAAATATCCTTAATTTACATACTATAATTCTGATAAATTATTTTGGAGTAGTGAGTTCAATAGATTTTAGCATTTTTATTTCTAATTTTATTCACTGTTTTTTTTTAAATGTGCCATAAAAACGTATACGTTACTCTTTTCTTGTGACAAACACTATAAGTTTAATTTGGAAAGTCTAACACACGTTCGAGAGCAATATGTACTCAGTGCTTAAAGGACACAGGTTTTATGCCCACATCATTAACTTAATGGTCTTGAAGTGTTATTTTAAGGCTAGAGAGACTAAAATAAATAGAAAGTTTATCTTTTATCTTATGTTAACATCTCGAGGGTCTAAAACTGTAATTTTATTTTTTTTCAAAGCTCTATTTTTCGGATTATTTTTTATTATTCATTCTTAAATATTACCTGCAATAACACCGAATGGGATGATAGTTATCATTATCACCCTATTTAATTCTTAGTGAATGTTTACATAACCACTTACTTTAATTATGCATGATTATCTTGAGTACATAATTATTGTGAAATGTTTAAATATCAAATATATTTATTCCAAAAAACGCCAAAGGTATAGTTTGCTGTTTATCTTTCGAATGTAAATCTCCTTACTGTAAACAGCATATTTATTTACATACTTCAATTGTTTGTTTAAATTTTATTTGAACTTTAAAAAACTTAACATTGTAAAATGAATCAAAAATTGAAAATCTAATGATTTTACAGTAAAATTAAAAGTTACAATTAAAATTGAAATAGTATTTATATAGGGAGAACTTAACGCATGTGCACAAGGAGTTAAAATAAGATGCAAATAAATTTTAATAGAATATTACATTTATATGATTATCAAGCATTATAGAAGTGATATGTGTTACATATTTAAGTTTACATAAAAACATAATGGGATTTTTTGGCTTAGAAAAATGGAAATTTTTATTTTGATTATGTTTCTTGTCTAACCTGAAAAAAAAGAAACATTTTATCTTGAAATAAAAAAGCATAGCAAAAATTTTCCAGTTTCCTGTAAGTTAGATTGATTGAATAATTCTTTGTGCATAGACAAAAAGTTTATTGAAATTACGAAGTACATAATTCGGTATTCGCCTTTTAGTTGGTGATTAGACATTTTCTTCTAGTTCTTTGCAAAATAAATACATGTATTTTCAATAATTATGCACATTAAAAATATGCTGTACAATCAATACTTCAAATTGTAAAATCTGTAACTGGCTCTAATCTACACATCAGATAAATTTTGCTAAGAATTTAATGCGTTTCATATATATTGTAATTTTAACTGATCTGTGAGAATCTTCTTTAATGCAAATTTATGTGAACATATTTTGTTTAATACAAATTTATTTAAACATATATTTCGACTTCAAAGCAGAACTCTCCCTCTATTATTGTTAAAAATTACATCTCAAAACTGTATATATATGACATTATTTAAGAGATTTATTTATAAACACAGCCCATTGATCATAGAAAAGATTTTCTCAGGAAACAGTTATATAGTATATGTATATATAAAGGATCTCAACAACTTTGAGTTATTAGATTAAGAAAATGCAGTAAAATTTTATTTCACTTTCAAAATAATTTAGATTTTATAGTAAGCATATATGTTTTGTTTAAAATTAAGCTATCATGTTATTTCATATTCAGTGAAAACGGATTTTTTCTAATCTTTGGATTTTTATAGCAAGATTAAAATTCTTGAAAACAAAATCTTCTTTTAAATTTCATATCTCAGAGTTTAATTTTATAAATCAAAATTTCACAGAGTAACTTCTTATTCTTCAATGCAATATTATCAAAATAATTTAAGGAAAAATAATTCATCATTGATTTATTTGCACATTAAATGGACTTTTGATTGTGGTTTTCTACGTGGTACATCCTGGGCAATATTACATGGCAAAATGATATATAAATCGACAAGCTCTCTTATCGCCGAAAGAGCCACACAAGCTGGCACTTAATTAGCTTGCTAAATGCAAAAGAAAAAACTATTTTCTTGCCAGAGGAAGCTCAAAATTGCTGCATTCACAAATATTTTCTCAGTTTCGTCTTTTAACAAGTCAGGAGTATTTAGAAGAGCAGCTTCCTTGCTTAGGGATCTTTTACCAACCAAAGTGTTATCTTTGTAATGTTTCTGAAAAAATGAATAAAGCCTACCTCTAGAGTTGCTTGTCATTTAAACTTACTCAAAGACGAAGTGGTATTGGAAAGCTAGAGAACTAAAATGGAAGTTAAGATTTCGGTCAATTTATGTATGTTAAATCGTCCATAATATCTTTTTTGTACTCATACACTTTTCTTTTTAAATTTTTGTATTGCCTTGCCATTAGAAATAAAAAATTGTGTTTAAGAGCCGAGTAATTTCCTTTTTTTGAAAAATAATCTTTTACATTTCCTAGAGCTTTTTAAGTCAATGCACAACACAACTAAACTAACACACATTGCTCATGACCAAAATTCACATAGTACTGCTTTTATTTCTAATGATTATTTTGCTTAGCCGAGCTGGTAGCCCAATGGGTAGCGCTCTTGCCTTCGGTTCAACAGTTCGTGGGTTCAAATCCCACCTTGGGCATGGATGTTTGTAGTGGTTCAGAATCCACTTTAAGCCGTACGTCCCGGTCCAATTAGCCCTCGTGTGCAACAAACAAATAAACAATTCTTTTTCTTACTTTCTGTCTTTGCAGAGAATTATCAGCTGGGAAAAAGTAATTCAGTTTCAAAAATATTCTTATGTAATTTAATGATAAATGACTTAATACTCAAACTACATATTTGTATCATAATTTAGTACTGTTTTTACTGATGATTTATGAGTTATTATTCTAAATAATATTTTCCATGATACTTGCTCTATGGCTAATGATATTTCAGATTTTACTTTTCATTTTTTATACTGGGCAAACTACTATTTCACTCAAGACATTGGTCATTATGTAAAAAATTTAACATCAAAACCAACATGAGCTTGATATTGGTTGAAAGATCACTACTTAATACGGTATAGATAGATTATTTTAATCAAAAAGCTTGAAACTATGTTCATCTAGAATTGATTATCCTGCTCAAAAAGTGTACCAGGAAACAACTTTACTATAGAATATTTAGTAATATCGTAATAAAACTATTTTATCAAAATTCTACTAGCGACAAGAAATTATTCACCATTGAGAAGCAACGCTAACAATTAACTCTGAGGTAAATTCCAGGAGTAATGAAGAGATATGCACAAATGCTTTTCCAAAATTAAATTTCAAGTATAAAGCTCTGTTCTTATTCACAATTTTGTAACAGGTATTCTGTTGTGTTTTGTTATTGTTAATATTAAAATAAATAGTTTTTTTTAATAAATATAACGCTATATGATAATAACAACTAAGTATTATCTATAAATAAGATTTTTTATAATTAAGTAATAAATTTACTTTAATAACTGATAATTATATTATTAATATTTTTGTAATTAATAATAGCAGTTATTTTTATTAATGTCTATTAAACATACCGTTCACGGAATTAAGATTATGAAATAAACAACTATCAAGATAACGACGAATCTGGAAATTAATGATAAATGCTCAGTTTTATTTCTCAGTATAATATTTATTTTTATTGTTTACTCAGTATAATATAATAGTTTTTATTGCGTCACAGAGAGGTATATAATTACACAAGGCGTTTACAAAGGAAGACATATAAGGACTCTGTAATAATCTTAGCAAACAAACTGATGAGGAACTAAATTAATCCCCAAAGAACAGCTCTTAAAATAGTTTTTTTTTTCTGAAAAAATGCTGTAAATTAAGAGGAGCGATCTCCCATTGCTTTAGTCTTAAGCTAGTTGTTCGCATTTTTGACTTCATTAATGTATATAATTACGTTACTTATTTTTGTAATAATTAAATCATTCCTTAAAGTACTTCATTTAGTTATATTTTGCTTATTAATACTGTTTATTTTTTAATTGGTATAAAATTTAAAAGCTTAGAATTATACAATATTAGTGAGACACTTTTACGATTATTTTCATATATTAAATTATTGATAATACTACCTTTCTTCAGATAATTAATATTGAAAGTATAAAACAATTAACGACTGTGTGCCTTGATATATATATGTGTGTGTGTTTGTGTGTCTATTTTATTGGATGGAATTTAAAGAAATATTTCATACTTCAAAAAACACAAAACTTCAGTAAAATTATTAATATTTTAAATAAAGTTTAAAAATTAAATATTACAAAGATATTATTATTATATTTTTGAAAGATATTGAATCTTGCAACATCAGTAGTAAATGCAATGATTTCAGATATTTTTTTATAATTTGATGACGATTGTTAATTTGTCATAAAAACATTTTTGGTTATAATCTTCTGCTATTAAAGTTTACTCAGTAATGACATCAATTAACTTTTAACTTATATTATTAACATATAGGTTCCTTTAAACTATTGATATATGCATTTATATTTCAAATGTAAAAAATGCTATGAAAAATATAACAGTTTGAAATTTTTAGCTTTTTACAAATGATAAAAAAGTCAATACTTAAATAAAACTCTTAATTTTAAATGCTTAAAATATTAAAGGCAACTAAAGTGCTTACTAAAATAAAAGCTGTAACTTCCCAAAAACTCAAGAGATACTATTGTAAAAAAGCATCCTCCCTCAAGTTTTAAAATTGAATTTAAATATTTGAATGAATTTTACATGCAAACAACATAATACATACAATGAATATTCACACGCACACACACACATACACACACACACACATACACACACACACACATACACACACACACACACACACACACACATACACACACACACATACACACACACACATACACACACACACACATACACACACACACACACACACACACACTCACACACATATATATATATATATATATATATATATATAAATTTGTGTGTGTGTACAGGGAAGTAAATTTGGAAACATTGCAATATTACATAGATGAATAATCAAAATACAAAACATACAAAATACATAAACAGCTAAATGTTTAAAGTACTGAAAATTTGAAATCCTGTAAACTTAACATATAGCACAAAAGTTTAAAAGTTTTAAGAGAAAAATGACAACATCAGCAAAATACAAATGTAACTCAAATTTAAAATCCACAGCAGAATGTGCATCTCTCTCTCTCTCTCTCTCTCTCTCTATATATATATATATATATATATATAAAGCTTTTGTAAACAGCTTACTATTTGTAATGAGAAATATCGTCTGCTACTTTTAAATTTATTCATCTTTCAAAATGTTGCATGAAAACAAGATGTGTATTGAATTATATGTTTTTGCGTTTTCCGAAGGAAAATATTCTTATTCCGGATATCAAAAAAGGTGAGAAATGCATTTTATTAAAAGTTCTAAGTGAAAAATAAGTAATATTATTAATTCAAAACCCCAATCATTATTTCTACTAGGAAAGAAGACTCCAAACGAATATATGAAAAATGTAAGTATTGTTTCAAATCTTTTTAAAATGTATTGCTGGTAGCAAGAGTAAATTCACCTACAGAAATCAATTGCAAAGTCTATAAAGACATCTGTAACATCAATAAATAAAGTAATAAACAAAGATTTACAATTTAAAAAAGCTAAAAATATAATGTTCTCCAGCATTTGTCAAGATATGTAGTTCAACGCAAAACATTTTATATAATCCTGTATAAAAACCATTCAGCAGGAGATAAATGGAAATACATTGTGACCCTTGATTAAGGATAGGTTTACATAAGTGACGGCAATAAAAGGTCAATTTATTGTAGAAAACGAGGAAAAAAAATACATGTTTCGTTAATGTAAAGAAAGTTTCAGTAAGGGGTTTATGATTGTCACAGTTTTTTCCTACAATGGGTAATTAAAAATAAGAAGAGTGGAAAAAATGTTAAAATTAACTCATCTTATTATCAGGAGAAGGTTTTACTTTCAATATTTACAGATGAAATTCCACTTCTTAATCCGAATGTCTCTGAAAGCGTGAAACTTCATCAATACAAAGCTACACGTCGTACATCAAAAACTACCACTGCATTCATTGAAAAAAATGAAGACTAGTATAAGTATTGTAAATTTATATCTTTTCAACGTATTCCTGCGAGTCCTCTGACGTTTCACTAATGGACTATTGTACTTTCGGTTTGCTTAAAAGTGCTCTTTTGGAACGCAAAACCACTACGATAGATTGACTCTTGAATGTAATGGAAAGCAATAACCCTAGAAATTTTACGAAAATCTTTTCTATCATGGAAATCACGTTGCAGACTAAAGTCCAGAAAAAAGGCTATCAGATGAAACATTTAAAAAGTAGTCTTTGCCTTTTAAAGATTAATTAAACTGCCCCGAAATCATTCTAGAATGTGTTAATAATCTCTGTACAATCAAACTAATTAGGGGATGTTAAATAAATTTAACATTTCACAATGGTAAAGGACAATCGTCAAATTAATGCCATATGGAAACTCACCAAATATAAAAGTTACCGATAACATGTATAGAACATTTGGAATAAATATAATTATATAAAAGCATGTAAAAGGATTCCATACCAAATAAGAGAAGATATAAATACTAAAAGTAACCGATTAAGTTCACAAATAATAAGTAACATTTTCATACATTTTATGAGACATACAAATTGACCCCTCTACAGTTCATAGATACACATCACTTCACTTTTATACACAATTCTCTTCTTGCAAAACTATGCTTGATTAAATGTGTGCGTATATTAGTGAATAGTAGATTTATAAAAAATTCATGCCCATTAAAAAAGACGCAACTAAATAATATACAGTACTCTGCTAATAACAACTGAACAAAATTCAGAATAAGAAAACCTGAAATGTATAAACATTTTGTATCACATTCAATTTGGTATACTTAAAACGAAAAAACTTTAGTATTAAGTAGTCTTGTAAAGGGTAGACAAATTTAATATCATGATAAAGAAATCCGTAAATTTTGATGTATTTTAAATTATTATGTGATATATATTTTAAATAGTATTTTAATAAATCTAAATTTGAAGTAAATGTAAATACCCGTTTTTAAAAAATCTTGAAAACGTAAGTTTTATTTAAAACATGAGAGATTTAGAAATTTACATTTTCTAAATAGCATTTTTCAACACTATATCTGAAACGCTTAAAATATGTTTAATAAGTTAAATATTTACTACGCAATATTTTAAATATATATATATATATATATATGCACTTTAAAATATTTTATGAAACAATTATCACTTTGATGTACAATAGCTAAACATTCTTTCACTGAAATGAATAAGTGATATACCGTAATATTTGTTCAAACACCCTTTTAAATAAAAATAGCAAGATCTTCATTGTAGTTTTTGAATTATCGCAGTCACTTTTATTACTATACAGCCCAATAGTGTATAGCCCACTAACTATCAAAAACACATTATTTTTAAGTTTAGAAACACAGGGATAAAAATTACAATAGTTTGGCTGAAAATAAACGAATCAATTGTACAAATTTCTGTTGCGAAATTCTCGATTGTAAAATGGTGTTATCTTTAAAGCACAATTTATTGAAGATAGTGCAATTATGATCTATAATCTTTTATTTCTGATTGATCTTCCTTCATTTAAAAACAAAAAATAAAATTATTATATAAACTGGTGCAAAGTATTTGTCAAAAATTATTATTTAAATTTATTGTTTCTATTACGCTTCAGATTGTCATTGAATTTAAATATTGCTTTCATACGCTATTGTGATGTGTCAGAAAAAAAAGAAACAAGTAACAAAAATTATCGAAATATTAAAAATTAGAATCGTTATCTTTCAAAATAACAGATTATTTGTACTTTGATATATAAAAAATTGTCAAAGATTATAGTTTTCAAATTAGCATATAAGTGCTGCTTATTTGCAATTTATACTTTTGGGATTGTAAAGGTGGTTAGTTTAAAAAAGCACACATGTATTCTAATTACTTTAAAATATACAATTATTCTCAGAAGCTTTATATTTAAGAAATTGATGGACGTTGGTTAGTGGAAAAAAAAACTAAATTTCAAAATATTATAGATTATGAAATCAGTGTGCATTATCATTTTTAAAATTAAAAGTTATACATTTCTTTTCTTTTCTAAGTCATTTATTTACGATAATTATTAAGATTTCTATGTTTACTAGCGTTCAGTATAATCGTATCCTGTATACTGTTTATAATGAGTTTCGTATTCATTAAAATGGCTAATAAATAAATAATGACAATAAACTGTAATTATGTCTAGTCTCTTATACAAAATAATAAAGCAAATTAAAAAGCAATTAGATAAAAAAATCTTATATAAATTAATGAAAGACTTGAAATACTAGTAATTGAAGAAATAATTTTAAAGAGAAAGAATGTTAGTATTTAAGGACAGAGTTTTGTTTATTTCTCAGTTTACTGCTACGACTCTTGCTTTATGAAGCTCGTGGGGCACATAATTATTTACGACATTTATTAAATAAGCAATGTAGGGGCTTATGGAATATTCTGGGAAAGAAAAACTGTTGACAGAGTAAATTAATCTCAAAGGAGCAGTTATTAAAACCTGCGCTTAGTACATTTGATATAATGCATTTAAAATAAGATGAGGAAGCCTCAATAGGGAGATTTAGTTATCTATTCCCATTTTTTTGAAGAAACCACTCAAGTTTTTATTTAGTTAAATGAGGAAAATATGCTCATTATCATTTTTTCATTATTTGATTTATGTCTGAGTACTATCATTATGTAGTGGCTGAAATTCTCGCTATATATATGTAGAGCTTAGAATAAAATATTAGTTGTATACTAAATAGAAACTGGGCATCATAAATTTAATTTAAAATATTTATATAAAAGGCTTGTGCAGTAGTTTTTTAGTTTGAAATTTAATTCCCGTGTAAAATTTTAAAAAAATGAGAATTTTTACTATGCAAATAGTAATTTCATCAGTTTTTCTTTAAGTTTTTAAAATATATATACATATATACCTGAAATTTATAAACAAGTTTCTGTGAAAATTGTTCTTTACAAAATGAATAGAAGCGAGGAAGGAATATTCAATGTTTGGAGCTCAGTTAGAAATAATCTATCAGCAAAAGGTATCTAAAAATATAGTTCTTTAGGAAAACTTTTAATGCCTTCACACCCAGTAAAGTTATTGTTTTTTAGGAAGGGTAAAATTAAAACTCAAAAATATTTCAAATGCCTAATTTGATAGATATTTTTATACAAATCAGAAATGCAACGTCCATTCATTCTTGTACTAGGTAAAACTAGAAACTGCGTTATTATTTGCCATCACGAATTTTTATTTCAGGTAACCAAAAATATTTCTCTTTAGGAAAGCTTTTAGTTTTACCGCACCTTGTAAAGCTATTTTCTCTTACAAATGGTAATGAGCAAAACTGGAAAATATGTGAAATATGTAATTTGATGGATATTTTTATACAAATCAGAAATGTAACGTCCATTCATTCTTGTACTAGGTAAAACTAGAAACTGCGTTATTATTTGTCATCACGGATTTTTATTTCAGGTAACCAAAAATATTTCTCTTTAGGAAAGCTTTTAGTTTCACGGCACATTGTAAAGCTATTTTTTATTACAAATGGTAATGAGCAAAACTGGAAAATATGTGAAATATGTAATTTGATGGATATTTTTATACAAATCAGAAATGTAACGTCCATTCATTCTTGTACTAGGTAAAACTAGAAACTGCGTTATTATTTGCCATCACGAATTTTTATTTCAGGTAACCAAAAATTTTTCTCTTTAGGAAAGCTTTTAGTTTTACCGCACCTTGTAAAGCTATTTTCTCTTACAAATGGTAATGAGCAAAACTGGAAAATATGTGAAATATGTAATTTGATGGATATTTTTATACAAATCAGAAATGTAACGTCCATTCATTCTTGTACTAGGTAAAACTAGAAACTGCGTTATTATTTGTCATCACGGATTTTTATTTCAGGTATCCAAAAATATTTCTCTTTAGGAAAGCTTTTAGTTTCACGGCACATTGTAAAGCTATTTTTTATTACAAATGGTAATGAGCAAAACTGGAAAATATGTGAAATATGTAATTTGATGGATATTTTTATGCACATGAGAAATGCAGCATGTTTTTTTTGTGCAAAATAAAAATTAGAATCAGAAGTGCTATATTTTTACTAAGCATTTTTACATCAGGAAATGCTTAAAAGCCTTGTCATATAGGAATAATTTTAGTAGCTTGGCATTTAATTAATTATTTTTGTAAACGGTAAAGAACAAAACTTAAAAATATCTAAGACACTTAATTTTATAAATATTTCTATGTACATCAGAAATGTAGCATGTATTTTTTCTTCTGCAAAGTAAAAATTGATATTGCATTTCTATTTTGTCGTTTACTAGAAAGATTTTGTCTTCTTGTACATGAGTAGTAAATGTCATTCAATAATTAGAGGTTTAAATCACATCTGCAGAATTTTTGACTACTAGAAGCATGATTTCATTACAAGATAATTACTTGTTTAGCTTAAATTACAAATACAATGAATACTTTATATCACTAAACTAAAAATACTAAAAACTCTAATATTAATGATGACAATGATTTTAATATTCGTGTCTTGAAAAATAATTATGGAATCAGACTTTCGATAGGGTAATAATACAACAGCATTTTTAAAAGATGAATCCTCTTATAAAAACTTGTATATGGCTATTATATTTGCGGTAGCACTTGAAATTATAAATAATACGAGTATTTAATATTAAATTAAGCAAGTTTGGCAAATAATAAATAAAACGCTTTATCATACCTTTTTTTTTTAGCAGAAAACAGATATTTCATTTTAATTTGAAAAAAAAAACTAATTAAATATTTATATGCATTTGTGATTAGAACTGTTGAATGAATATAAATTTGAATTCATAAAATCTTATTTAAATAAATTTACTTTTATAATGAATATAAAAGTAAATTTATTTAAATTTAATTTCATTAAGTAATATTTCATTTCTAAATATATTTTAAATTTAAAACGCATTTAAGTAAACGTAATTTAAACTATATTGTATTAATAAAACTATTTCTGAGATTTGCACTTTTAGTTATATATATATAATATATATATATATATATATATTATATATATATATATATATATATATATATATATATATATATATATATATATTTGTGTGTGTGTGTGTGTGCGTATGCGTGTGTATGTGAGTGTGTGTGTTACTAACGGTTTTAAAATTGCTGTTACGTGTAATTTTATTTATTAATTTCTGAAATTTTTTTGTTTTATTCCAAATAAATCTTATTAAATATATGATTCAAACATAATTATCAAAGAAAGTGTAGATACATTTCAATTTTACTGATTTCTCTGAAACTGATTCTCTTTTGATGTTAGGAAGGTTTCGTACAATGTATACAATAGTTCTGGGAAGATGTACACAAACAAGAAAATAAATATCCTATCAACATTTTATAATTAGAATCCTTTTGGTGTGAATTTTGGCGTGAAAAATCAGTCAGCAACAGTATAATTAAAATTTTTCTTAGTTTTTCTTTCCTCATCATGAATAACATTTCTTTCTAGCAGTATGAGGACTTGATGGTATGAAAGGTAGTAATTATAATTCATACAATAATTAAAACACGAGGATAAATTATTAATGAGAAATTCTCCTATTTGTTAAAAATTCTATATTGAATGAACTGTCTCTTAAATATTATTGAATTTGCAAATTTAAGTTATAATTCTTTTTTTTTAATTTAGAATAATATTTTGATTTGTCAATAAAGACAATTTTTTATATTGCAATTTCTCAGATTTTAAATTGAAAATGCTTTACCAGAAAATTGTACCTTTTACTAAGACATATACTGTTAAAATTACTTAATAGTATTCCTCTGAAACTGTCTGAGATTTCATTTATTTATTAACATAGAACTCAACTAATCATAAATCATTTTAAAATTAACTCAAATATATTAAGAATGAATGGAATGCAATTGGAAATTGTTTTTGCTCTATCAATGTGTTTATTTAAGATTGTAAGCCAATTAAGGAAATCATACATTAATCAAGTCTCAATAAATTAATTCATTTGATGTTTTATGAGGGCATGATTAACTAGAAATTTACCATAGATAACTAATTAAATATTTAAATACCATAAATCATAAAACTTTAAGAGAAACATAATAAAGAAATACAATAAGCAAATTATAAGAAATATAAAACATTATAGAAACAATATTATATAAGCTATGTATAGCATTGAAATTAAGCCTTTTCAGAATTTCAATTCATAAATAGAAATATTTTTTTCACAACGTAACACATACATTAAGACTATATGATGGTTTATATCCAACACTGTTCTTAAATTCAATTTTTAAAGTGTATTGACATAAATTAGAAGCCAAATGGTTAGTGCTTTTGCTTTTTGTTCAAAATTTCATGGATTCAAATCCCAAATCACGCATGGATGCTTTTAGTGGTTTGAAATTTTATTTAAGCCGTAAGGGTCCCAGTCAATATATCCAAGATGTTCACAATATGATCATGGAGTGGCAAACTTACAACAAAGTAATATGCATCAAAACAAAGTTTCAAATTTATTAACTAAGGAAGTTCCAAAGAGAGATATTGAAATGTCTGATGAATTTTCAATCTTGTATAAAAATATATGCATAAAACCTTTGACCGTGATTAATAATGAATATGGCTTCACATAAAAAATTTATAAAATTTAAGATTATACGAGGGTTGCTATTTATATTTCTGGCCTTGGCAACAGTAAGTGTTGCTAGGCGACCGAAGACGATTTTAATCGAAAGTTTGATATTTTTAAACATAAATTCAGCAGACGATTTACCATTATAGCTTTATTTGTGTTGTTGACAGTAAATTGAAAAGTTCTTCTCTGCCAAAAAATGGAGTTAAATCATGAACATTTTCGTGTCATTATTTTTCATAACTTTCGACGTGGATTGTCAAGACAAGAGTGCTTCGATGAACTTAATTCTTTATACAGCGATAAAGCGCCATCCTACAGCACTGTAAAAAATTGGTATAACGAATTTAATCGTGGTCGATGTTCGATCCAGGACGAATCCCGTGCAGGTCATCCAAAATCCGTTGTTGTGCCAGAAAAGATCAATGCTGTGCGTGAACTGATAAAGCAAGATCGTCATGTGACATACCGTGAGATAGAGGCGTCTTTGGACATTAGTATGACTAGCATCAATAAAATATTGCATGAACATTTGAGCGTAAAAAAATTTGTTCGCGTTGGATCCCGCATAATCTGACAAACGCTCAAAAAGGCTCGTGTCGATTGGTGCAAGAAATGTTGGAAAAAAATACATTCAAGGTACATCAAAGGCTGTGTATAACATCTACACAGGTGACGAATCATGGATCTATGCATATGAGCCGGAAACAAAACAGCAATCAACTGTATGGGTCTTCCAAGACGAGGCAAAACCAACAAAAGTTGTTCGAGGAAGAAGCACATCGAAACAAATGATTGCCTGTTTCTTCGGCATTAACGGTCATGTGGCAACAGTGGCGTTAGAGCAACGCAGGACATTCAATTCTGAATGGTACACGACCATTTGTTTGCCAGAAGTCATCGGAGAAATTCGAAAAAGCAGAAGAACATGCGAATCATTATTCATCATGACAATGCGAGCTCTCACATCGACTCAAATAAAGGCATTTCTGACGGAGCGAAAGATCGAACTGATAGGTCATCCGCCGTACAGCCCTGATTTGGCACCCAATGACTTCTTCTTATTCCCACACATCAAAAATAAATTACGTGGACAACGATTTTCGACCCCCGAAGAAGCGGTTGATGCATTCAAAACGCATGTTTTGGAGTTACCTCAATCGGACTGGAAAAAGTGCTTTGAAAATTGGTTCAAACGCATGCAAAAGTGTATTGATCATCATGGAGAATATTTTGAAAAACAATAAAACCAATTTCGATCCTACATATTTGTTTTTTTATTATTAGGCCAGAAATATAAATAGCAACCCTCGTAATGATATTATAATTTTTCTTAAAAATTTCCATACATTTAAGACGAAATAATTCATCTAGAGTAGTAAACTTAATCAAGTAAAATATCACTAAATTAGGAATGTAAGGAAGTGGTTGCTATAGAGGGTGTAGTTAAGTCATCCGATATGAAGATAAAAAAATTTTATGATTTATATAATCATGGCTTTAAAACAACATGAATTTTTACTAAAAAAGCGGAACTTAACTGGCAAATATTTCATATTAACGAATGTAATAGCATATCAATTCCTGCACTAAGGAAGTACATATATTGATTCATTAGTAACAAACTGTCAAACATTCAAAGGCTTTAATACAGAGTTTCACAAGCCTGGATCTTTTTATCCATTCAGAAATAGTATAGGCACTAGAAGATATCATAGAGCTATTTCAAATAACTTTCTTCCACTGTCGAACAAATAAAGTGTGGATTTTCTTTGTCTTTTTAATTGCCTTTTCTCTCACTTGTTACAAGATAACCAATATAGTTCTGGGCGTTTCTAACAGTCGAAAAAATAATTTACCAAAAGCTCAGTCAATTTTTAGTATTCGAAGTGATGTCCATCGACGTCCAACAAGTTTTGCCAACGTATCTCTAGCAGTACAAATTATTTTAGAAAATCCTCAGCAATTTGGTTGTAAAGAAGTCCACGAATGCTTGAATCAACTCTAGTGGTCCAGACTCTCCGAACGAGTTCTCTGCACAATTTCATTTCTTTCCACTAAGGTATGAGTTACAATTAATGAAAGTGAGCAATTCTTTTCCATTTATAGTGACTAATATATAATATTTTCTTTTATAATTTTTAGTATAATCTCTTGATTTTATAATGACTTACCTTTCAATCAAATGAAATAAAAATTTTCAGTTTAACTTTAGTCAACGATATGAAAACATGAGAGAACATTATTAATATTGCTGTATGTGCTAAAACTTCTAATCCACAGCCACATTCCAATATGGACGCTGCTACGTATTTAGATTGTCATTATTTACCCTTACATTTCATACATATTGTTATATATTTTAGTTAAAACTGAAAAGTAAAATTAGAAATGTTGTCATTATTATTTAAAAGATACACAAAATTTTCACATTTTCATCTTGATCCGATTTATGTATTGTTCTACAAAATTTATTTATTTTCAAATACAAAATGAAATTAAAACCATAATCACATAAATATGATTTTTAAACATATTATTTTACTACAATTGTTGAAAATATATCAATAATTAATATAAATTTTGTAAATTAATGAATATGGTTTTAAAACTCTTATCCAATGCCATGTATCCCATTCATGCCGTAAAGTAGTTAGGCTTTTGTTCCAAAATGGAATTTTTTCTGTAAACAAAATATTTAAAATATATTGACTTAATGAATAAAACAGAAAATAATTATATACACAAATATATTTTAATATTATACTTATCTGTCATAATTTTAATAAAATGATGGATTCTTGATTCATTCAAGTAAATTTTGTTCAGATTTCCTTTTCTATTTATCTTAAAAATGTTGGACGGAAACTGAAGTTTTCATCCAAAAAATCAAGTAATTGCTAAGCAAATGATAAATAAAATGGCTTCTTCTAAAAACAATAATATTTTCTTTAACAATAATTGTGATAGATTTTTTTTTTAAAAAAAGGCTGTTTTTCAATTTATAATAAATGTGTTTTAATAATTGAGTGTTTTAATAATTAAATAATATTCTGATAGTACAAATTACATTGAATGTGTTTCCATATAAAAACAAATTTTAATCAACCACAAATTTAAAAATTATAATTTTAAAAAATGAATGTTAAATGTAATTCAACTTTTAATTTAATAGCGGTAATCTTGCTAAAACTTATGATTATTGTTGTAGAAGCAATATAAAATGGATTCCTATAAAATTGTTGCTCTTAAATATTAAAATTTTATTTTTATCCTATGTTTTTTTTATTCCTGATTTTAAAATTCAGAATGAAATAGCTTGGATTAAAAACTTTTCACCAAGTTAATGCACGTGATATTAAAACGTTTATATATGAATGTAATCATAAACTATAAATTTTGTTTATATAAATCCAAAATACCAATATTCCAAAAAAAGTGGATTTCATTATAATTTCCATCGTAAATGATATTTACACTGGTTACAGATAAAAAGGTTTGTTTCAATAAAAGCATTCTCATATAGAAAGCTCGTTATCTATTTTTGATATAAATTTACTGATTCTTACTTCCAGTATTTAGTATTAAGTAAATGAAAAAAAAAATTACTCGGAATATATAATCCATTAATTCATTTGCGTATAAAAATAATAATTGATGTTGTTTAGATTTATTCTGCTTTCCATGTGTCCAACTTAAATGCGATCAACATTTTCTCATAATATGCACCACGAAATGTAATTATTCGACGCGCTTGTTGCATCAACATATATTCCTTTCCATCTGGGCGCCCTGCTGTATGAAGTAATATTTTAACCTCGAATTTAATCGAAGAACTGACTTTAATGGATTATTTGCGTGAAAAATTTGTTGGCAAATACTCCTTGGTGTCCTTTTGGTAAATTTAATTGCTTCACAAATATCTAGTTTTTATTTGGATGAACTCACACGGCTTTTTTTTTAATTGTATAAACCTCTCATACTTTTTTGTCTTGGCTATAAAACACACAGATGTATCTTTTAATTTACATTCCACGTAATTAAATCCAAAATGTATTTTTTATGCTATGTCTGATAAATGATGTTAAATAACGTGTGGTTGCTGACCTTACACAAAATGTATGAAGTTTTCGCACATTTTATTTTCGTAAAATATATAATTTGCTGTTAAATTGTGACTTAAATAAAATACTCAATCTTTCAAAATATTCCATGGCATGTGTGTACAGAAGCTGTCGGACTCCACATCAAATAGGGTTCAGTATGGAAAAGTGTAGCAGCGCACCCCATATTGTCAGCCTAAGCTGGCACAAGACAAAAAAATGGTTTTTGTTTAATCAGAATCATAATTTATGAATAATTTAAGATGATTTTGCTTTACTGAGTGATTTTAGAGTTATTGAAAGAAAAAAGGTTTCTATGACAAAATGTATGTCAAAATTATCAATATACCCTTATACGTTCTCCTGAATATTGTAATAAAAATATTTAATACCATTATTTTGGGTGTGTAAAAACATAAGCAAAAAACAGGAGAAATTGCATGATTTTTAAGAAACTTATTTACTCGGTGAGAGAATCTTTATATATATATATATAGTTACTTCTATAAAGTAATTTTTTAGCACAAATTTTACTGATATCATTTTGAAAATTATGGAAGTAATTTCATATATGCCTAAATCTTATATTTGCTTTCTGTAAGTAAGAAAATTTTCACAAATTTTATCTTAAATAAAACTAAATTCCTCCGGGAGAAAACATGTTGTTTTTATTTTTTTATAATAATTTATTACATTAGAAAAATTTAGATAAATATTTTATAAAAATTAAACTTCTGTAAATTTAATAATTGAATATCTAATTTAGATAAAAAGTTTAAAGTAAACTTCGATTTCGTTTCACCGATTAAAATTCATCATTATATAGAATATTTTATTTGAATATATTATGATATACTGAATAACGATGTTGTTATACCTATTTATATTATACGTAATATATGTATTTATATAATTTATATATAGAAAACTACTAAAGCAAGTTAATATATATATATATATATATATATATATATATATATATGTATATATATATATATATATATATATAAATATATATATATATATATATATATATATATATATATATATATATATATATATATATATATATGTATATATATATATATATATATATATATACATATAAGTATTATTGGCAAAAATATTTTTTTCAAATCACATGAAATCTAAACGTGTTCAAAATAAGAACATTTTTATTTATTGCATTTTATAATTGTAATGTATGAGAATATATTACAATATTAAAATGCAATTAAGAGAGGAAAATCCATCTCTGGCAAATTTTCCCTCTGCCATTGAAGAAAAATAATTTTAATATAATAACATGAATAAAATCAACGCATTTTATGAATTTATTTATAAGTAACTTATGAAGTGTTATTAATATTTCCTCTAATCTTGTTATTAAGTTGAAGTCTACTTTATAAATACATTTTATTTTTCATAACACTTATCTACAATTTTTTTTTACACACACAAGTATATTCACTTAAATTTTAATATAAATTACTTTTATTCCTCCAAAAATTTTTTTCATCTGAACTAAGTCAACAACTCTTAAACAATTTAGTGAATTTTAAATTGAGCTTAAATTAACTATTTCATACACATTGTTAAAGAAACTATTATTTAAGTCATGTCATCTTCCTTTTAATATCAATTTTGGATAAAAAAATGCAATGTCTTTTGACTTTACTTAATTAATATTATTCTTTTTAATATTACTTAATTTTCATATCCTTATTCTATTGAAGAAAAGATTGCAGTTTCCCAAGAAACATTTCTGTTTATATATTTCTTAGAGCGAATCTTCGAAAGAGCTCGTCTGACAAACACAAATGTTTCCCTCTAAAAAGGGAAAATGCAGTGATATAATAAAAATTTACTCTCATGGTTCAGTAAAAGTTTCCCCTTTGCGACATATGGTGTGAAGTCAGTAAGGAGTTTAGGGGAAAAAATACAAGAACGAAGGTAATTAGCTTATCAGGACTTTCGAAATGGGTTCCTTTACGCACTTAGCTTTCCAGCGACACGATAATTATCTCATTTTTTTATATTTTCTCTTCTATGCACCAAGTACTTTCCTTTGTTTGCTTATGAGTCCCTAAAATATCAGCGTCAATATTTAGAGTACATATTGTAATTCACACGCTTGGAGAAAATGTTCTGAGAAAGTTTCCATTCTTGCTGATATAGAAAAGTTAAATTGCGCCAATTATTTCTTAGGCGATTTTGGGTTTTGGTGAGGAAATGCTAGCTTTTCTTTAACAAAAAGAACATAATCTAAACTAAAGCTTACATACTTTTACAATAAAATGTAAAGTTTCATTACTTTCTAGATTTCATTTTGATAATAAGTAAATCAGACATTCTTCTCTTTTATGTAAGGAGTATATCGTAAACATGGGTTTATTTTATTTTACAATAAAATATCAAGTAGAATAATAAGGAGAGTAAATAATAATTTAAATTCAGAGTAATTAGAAAATTTTGAATTATTTATTACTAAATAAATGATTCAAATATTCTTAATACTGTTTTTGCCTGATAAATATTATCATTTGAAATATGAACTGCGATAATTTTGAAAATTAAAATGTGTCTTTTTATTGAATATGCCAAAAATTATAAATCTTTAAAATATTTCAGTAAATAAGATTTTGATCAAAACAAAAATCATACATGGTATTTTTTAATGTCTTTCAAATCTTTTTACAATTTATAAGCATTTTTAAAACTGATTTAATTGTTAAAGTATAGATTTTTGTGAAATCAACAAAACAGCTTATGAGAGTTAACCTAAAGTAAAACATGTAAATAATATTATGCTTCCGATAATTTTTATCGTTATTTCTTTCCAAATAATTAAACTCGAAATTTCTGTAGTATTAAATGCATTGCGATTAAATAACTATAAAATATTAGATGAAGCAAATAGTTTAAGTATTTAAGCTGTATAGGTATTATATGAAAATATCATGGGACAATCATATACTCATACTATCTCATATATACAAATTAATGTTCTTAGTAATAACTGTAATAAAACCCCATGAATCCTTAATTAGTTATTTCTACTTGGTTTGCTTTCCGGCCAACTTGTCTAGTGGTCAGCGTGCCTAATTACGGATAGGAAGGTTCTGGGTTCGAATCCCGGTTAGAACATTGATGTACTGTCTCTCTCTCTCTATCCTGTCTTTGTCCTTTCCTTGTGTGTGTGAATGAAGTATGAATGATGCCTACCCTATAAAGGGGTCCCTATGACATGGTTTGGTTTGGTTTGTTTGTCGCTCAACGGTCATTTTTTGCACACGGGGGCTAATTAGACCGGTACCTACGACTTAAAGTGGATTCCGAACCACTACAAACATCCATGCCCAAGGTGGGATTCGAACCCACGAACTGTTGAACCGAAGGCAAGAGCGCTAACCATTCGGCTGCCAGCTCGGCCACTATGGCATGTGTGAGGAAGCGATTGTGGCCCACCCCCTGTAGTGCACACGAGGTAACGCCTCGGCTGCTAAGAGGTCGCTGTGTCTGGTCGGTTCCTTGGTATCAGGTAACAATAGATTAATAAACTCTGTTGCAGTTGTAACTGTCTACAATCTGCCATTGGAAAAAAACTTGATTCACACGCATTTTTTAAAGACAGTTTAAAGAAGCAGGTAATTTAAATCACACAAAAAATAATCGAATGGTTGAAACACACGGAGAGAATGAATCACAACTGATGAATTAAAAAAATTTTAAGGTATTAATCAAAGCAGGAGAAAACAAGAAAGAGAAAATGAAAGATGACTTGATGAGTTTGAAAAACATCTTGAGACTATGAAAATAACAAATTGGAAAATTAAGACATGTATAGACTGCTATAGAGTCAAATTGTTATGAGCTGTAACAAAAGCTGCAGTGCCGCAGAATTAATTAGCTATATAAGCATTTTGAATTTAAAACTTTTTTCACAGTTACATGTGAATGTTAATATCATGAGCTTCCATATAGTTCTGCCACCAAGTAATGCTAATCAAAGACAATGGGCGAGTTTGGACAATACAGGCAAGATTTTTCCTTTTAATCCTTGGTCATTTGTTTCAAATATGGATAACTCGATAGCATACTTTAAAGTAAAAAATATATAATCATGTAAATATAAATAAGTGAAAATTGATTTTAATGTGAAGGATAGTTTTTATATATTTTCTTTTTTATAAATAAGATCTGCCCTAATATGATTCTTAATGTTTGATTATATTATTGAACCTGACAGTTATTCATGATTATACCTGTTCTACTACAAGTTAACATCAAATTTAACTACGTTATCTAATATACACTATTGGATTATATTAACGAAAATATTATTTTCTCATAGTTTGAAATCCACAGTTTTACCTAAATGTTATATTTGCGTGACACATTTAAGAAGAAATAAATTTTTTCGTGTCATTTTTAGCATCTATTTTGTAAAAGTAACATCTTAGAAATGTACTGCTTATAAACATTTATTTTGCTGTGCTATTTATTTTTGAACGTATATGTTATGTTTTTTATTTTCAAAGAAACACGCACCATACACATTCACTTTAATTTTTTAATGATGAAAAATTTGCCAATGTGATTTATATAGGATTTTTGTACAGTTAGAAAATACTAAACAGTATGAAATTGCTATAGTCATAATTCTTGTACTTACATTAGGCAAAGAAGTTGACAATAACATTATAGATAACATTATAATAACATAAAATGAAAAAAATGGAGTTTTAAATGTGACGTATATAAAAATATAATTATTAATTTTACTGAAATATAAGTAGCTTATGCACAAATAGATAAACGGTATTTTACAAAAATATTTAATAATGACACAATTTTGTGATTTTTCAAATTTAAAATATATTATTTAATAAACTTAATAAACTAATGTCTGAGTACATTTTAAAATACTTTCTATTAACAAAAAAAAAAACTTATCATTAGTATTAAAGCTTATCAAGAGATAAATAAGTAAGGTTTTGTTATGCAATAATCTATAAAATAATTTGAAGCATTCGTATTAATTATTATTTAATCTTTATTTAAACAAATCAGCTCTTAGTAATTTTGAATGAATTTTTATTAGTGTCATTCTATAATGAAATGATTATTTTTTTATTAAATTACAAGATGCACTTTAAAGTAAATTGTTTTTTTTTTCTCTGAGTCACATTTTATTGATATTTTTATAAATAATATCTAACTAAAGAAGATAAGATATTTAATAAAGTTAATAATTATCATTGTTACAAAATCAAACAACTGAAATATTCTTTAAAATACAAACGAACAAAATATTATAACTTAAATAAAATTAAAACCTCGTGTAAAATTTCAAAAATTCGATATACAAATTTAAGAAATGAATTTGATTTTTTTAAATAATGGTTTAACTGATTTTCAGCGATATTCTTTTCAAAATACACAAGAAACTATTATGAATTTTAATGTTATATCTAATAAACAGAGTTTTCAAATGTAATTATATACATCATGCAGAAGTTTATGGAAATGTTGTTCATTCTATAAATATCAAATTAAAATACGCTTTTAGTTTATTATCTTTATTTTGTAGAAATGCTCAAAATACAGTTGAATTCGTTATAAAATTCAATGAAAGCATTGATGAAATAAATTTATATTTTTGTCTTATGACAAAATAATACATAGATTTGCTGTATTTTTATAGTATTCTTCGTAGAATTTCCCCGACTTAAAATCCCTCTAATTATATCTCTATAATTATATATATATATATATATATATATATATATATATATATATATATATATATATATATATATATATATATATATATATATATATATATATATATATATATTATATATATATATATATATATATATATATATATATATATATATATATTATATATATATATATATATATATATATATATATATATATATATATATATATATATTGGTTATGTCTTATGGCGCAAAGTCCAAAAATGGACATGTACGCCACCACTCTCAGAGGGATACTTTCCCTTGGAGTACATTGCGGGATCTACCTACATAACGTGCTCCAGCCATCTATATTTAATAAGAAAGATTCAATTAAATCTGTATTCAAACTCACTACCTCTTGACAAGGAAGATATCTCACTACTGATTCAGATTACTCGGCCTTTAATTGTAACTTTGTAGACATTTCTCATTGATTGCTTTTTGATTGTGAATGTAACTTCTTGAAGTGAAAATGTGTAGAAGAAATTATTTGTATATGATTTTTTTCAATTAGGGTTAGAAGATTACAAACATAAGTAGACTTATGATAAACAAACTAAAAGTAGATATCAACTAGATAAGGAAAATGTAGCGATAAAATTGTTATCAATTTGGAATGAAGCTAGAATTTATAAAAAATAATTAGAAACATGAATGCTTTTAAAAGAATTATAAAGCCTTGCAAATATTTTATAGTAAAAATCATTTTAAGGACTCAAGAACTTATTTATGGAATAAAACAGACTTTTATTGTGCTTTATTTATTAATTAATCTAAATTAATCCATCTATCCAATTTTCAATTTTTGAAATATTTTAAAGCAACGCATTTTGTTTGGAAAATACATCACTTCAAACGTTACTTGAACACTTGAATCATGAATACATTTCCAAGTCAATTCCTTGGATAATTATAATAGTTTTAGAAGTTAGCAACATTCATATGAAATAATATTTTCTAATAGGATGAAATTATAATGACAAATTGCAGTTTCAGAGAAACAATTTCACAATATATTGTATCCATAATTAAAATTAAATGAATACTTTATAAAATAATGGTTATTATACACAGAAATTTCTTGTAACGGCTTGTTTATATTTGTTCCTTGCTATATACTGGCTTACTGAATTTTATTATATTTATATGAGAAAAGTCATATCACTTTCAAACGAAAAAAATCATATAAAAGAAAACTAATAATTTTCTTAATATAGCTTTTTTTTAAAATACTACTTATTAATAAATACGAATATACAACTATTAAAAACTAAGATATATATTACTATATTAATTTTCTTAAATGGAAAACATTTTTTGACTTTGGTAATATGTTGTGAAAACTAATTATATGTATGGAAATTTATTTTTGGTGAAAATGTGAAGTTTTTAAAATAATGTTGTTTAATAATGCTAAAATAAAATAGAGTTTTAATAATAAATTGAATTAATTTTGAAATGATATCGTATTTCCCAGGTATCTAGTGTTATCCTAGCAAATATCTTTTTATATAATGATATTTTTTTCATTTTAATCCGTTATCTATCATATCTATGATTATTAAAAGTATTACATTACAGCAAAGCAGTTTTAATTTAATCAGTCATTATATTATATTTGCATTACATATTTAATTAATAATTCCTTTATTAAAAGATAGTTTATTGATAAATAAATTATGAACTCTCATATAACATTTGCTAAAATTAAAATAGTATAAAATTGTTAAATAAAATAAATGAAATGAAAATTTTATTACTTAAAATTATTTGATCAATATATTTTGTTATTTAGTTTAAATAAGCAGAATATTTAGTTAACTAAAAGCACTATGACGGGTAATTTCGGTTCAAGTATTATGCTTATTGGATGGTTGGAGGATTAAGCAATATCTTCATTTGCCGAATGATATAGGGAAGAAAATTAATTACTTTGAACACTTAAAATCATATACCATTTCTACTGCTGATAAATCGGTATTATTAATCAATCGCCTCAAATGGATTTGATTAAACTATGGATTAATCAAATGTGGTAAATGGATAAGTTAATAGTCTATCAAAACGTCTTTGAAAAGTTTTGTACTGAACATAATGTGCTTTTTTTTCCCAGCGTTGATTTAGAAATATAATGTTTAGTTTAGTTATTTTATTATATCTATATTCAATCTTTAGATTTTAAGATATATTTTTATAAAAAGGGAAATATACTTGCACTCTCTCTTTATTCTGCTAATTTATATTAATTCATTGCCATATAATCAAGAATAAATAGGAATAAGTTAATAAATATAAATCAAAAGTTGAGAGATGAAATTGGCTTTCCAATGAGCTGCTAATGCAACATGTGTGTGTGAAAAGAGTTATCATTCGCTATGCATCAATTAATGTTTCCTCTATTAGTATATAACTTTTATTTTCAATTCGCTGGCAAAAGATAAATATATTCATTTTTTATCAGTAGATTTCTTACTTATAGGAATATTTATTTTCTTTCAAAATTTACCTATTTTTAACTATTAATGTTATCTAAAGTGTTAACCTCGAAATTCTTAAATAAAATTGACTTTAAATTGTAGTTTTTCTGATAATCTTTTAATTTAATTCATAATTTTGATGGAGACAAACATAAAATTAACAGCAATTTTAACATTAAGAGTTAATATTTATAAAACTGTTGAAAAGTTTACAAATTATTTATATCATTGAAAGTAATTAATTTTAAGATAAAATAAAATTAATAAAAATTAAAATTTAGAGAAAAAAGTACGAAAAGGAATGCTTAGTTTTCATATATTCATATATATATATATATATATATATATATATATATATATATATATATATATATATATATATATATATATATATATATATATATATATATATATATATATATATATATATATATATATATATATATATATATATATATATATATATATATATATATATATATATAAGTCATGTTTAAATTACATAATGAAATATTAGGCTCTTTGTCATTAAAAACACTCTATGTGCAATAATATCGCTTTGTCCAACTTATTCAAGAATTGGAAATATCAGCAGAATTTCTAGGGTTCTTATTCTAAGCATCCTATAAATATTTTTATAAATTATATCCTTATAAATATTTTCATTATATTTTGCTACATTGAGACTTCTCTTATCAATAGTCGCATACGAATTGAATAAAAATCACGTTTCAAATTCATTATTTCTTTCTCTAGCGTATCTCTTAATGCTATTATTGAATTTTACATGGATGAAATCAAATCGAGATTAATTATCCTCAAGAAAGGACTCGTGTAAGATATTTTAATCCTGTAAGGTCAGAGAAGAAGATAGAGAAAAATGACATCTTATGTTTGAAGGGCCATAATGTAAACTATTGTACTTTTGCAAGTTTGAAGTCTCTCCTTTTGGATCTAAATTTCTGATACAATAGTTAAAACTCTGGAACTAGAAAACTGATAGATTACTAGTACCAAATAGGAACATTTTCCTTCTGACAAAAATCAAATGATGATGTATTGTTGCCATCATAAGATTTTTGGTTTTTAGAATATCTAATATAAAACCTTTTTGTATCGGTATTGATTATCTGTTTCTTTTTCCAGGTTATCACAGCTATACACGTTCATTAAATTATTCTAAGACACAAGTTTTACCAATATGTTACCATATAAGATGATTCAATTCTTCTTCTTGTTAAGCATAAAGACTATTGTCAAGTTCAATTCAAATTATTCTAGGATTTATATTCTTGTCTTCATATTTAACGCAATGTATCATGTTTTCTTTTAGGCATGTCAACTAATTTTTAGAACACAACATCATCAACAATTTATGGGCATAAGTGGATAAATAATTTCAGAAAGCAAGAGATGTAAGGCAAATTTGCCCATCTAACGAAACGAAGACTATGATTGCTCTCCTTCTTGCTGTCCCAGAACATGAAAAGTTAACACTCTGGTCTTCAGTTCAACTTTTTACACTTCTAGTTCCTTCTATTAGCATGGATATTTCTGATAATTTAGGAGTCAATTCAAAAAGTAGTTCTTGATAAAATTAGCCTTTGTATGAAAGGAAAACAATCGTGTAAAAGTGACAAAACAAATATATAATCATGTTTTCTTTTCTTATTTCTTACTATTAGCCTTATAAATGGCAAATAGCAATTGATGATTTGAAAAACCTCCAACATATGCTAATATGTCATTTTAAGTTTCCGTGTATTTTTTACTTA
>CM057811.1:65050660-65160660 GCA_030067965.1 Latrodectus elegans | reverse complement strand
AATCAATGAAGCTTTAAGGAAAACTTGAATCTTTTTCTTCAAAATGGCAAAGAAAATACTCTTTTGTAGAAGAGAAACGTCGTAAAGTATATTGTTTTTATTCCTTTGGGACATGAGTAAATATGGCAGATACATTATTTACACCTGAAATACACTAAAAATAATAAAAAATATTAGAAAATAAGGTAAGAGAAATGCACACTAAATTGATATGAAAACATTATAAGCTTTAGAATTAAGGAAAAAAATTCAATGCATAGATTTAATTTATAACAAAAATAATTAATGAGATAATGGTGAAGTACTACATATTAACACTCGCAGACTTCTACCAACAGCACCATTAGAAATAAATATCATACCAAATATTTATTTTGCTCAAAGTTTAGATAATAGGTATTGATTTAGCTAAATACGACAACTATAAAATATAAGTGATCAATATCCATACATATGGCTTGTTGCTTTTATTTAGTCATACTACAGTTACTTGCATTATGCAGTCCTTTTCTTTATCAAAAAGACATTACCATGGTAATTTTTGAGATATTGAAAAAATTCGATATTGATCATATTTCAGTTTTACACCCACAAAATAGTCTTTTTAAAAGATATAAAAAAGGTAAAGAAAACTCTTTCGTGTCGAAAAAATATTGATTACAAAAAGTTTCCAAGAGAATTGAAATGAAATACCATATACAGAGTTAAAGAAATTTTTAACAAGTATCATCATATCTTTTTTGACAATTCAGAAAATTAAATATAATACAAAAATACATTAAAAAATATCAGAAAAGTAAATACATTTAAGACAATTCCATATGCTCGCACATATGAAAGCTCATTCGAGAAGACTTTTGTGAATAACTTTTGTGATAAGAGCAGAAGCAAAGCATATGCGGAAATGTTGTTGTGGTTTATCCTCTTTAAATGACAATTTATCAAATCAACTTCAATAAATTGTTGACAATCAGAAAGTCGATGACTTGCAAAGGATCTGAGGATAAATCGTTCCAGGAAAGTCAGACCCAATTCAGAGTATGTTTCATTATGGCTAGATGGTCACACCATTTTCCTACAAGTGGGATAATTTTTTATGCCACGTTCAAACAATAAAAGCATTTTAGAGTCCACTTGAGAGTCTGGCCAAGACAATCTGAGATTTCCGGTCACATTTTATTTCCAGAAGATTTCCAGGATATGTTTCAGAGTACCTCTGGTACGTGAATGGAATTTTTCAGATTGAATTTAGTCTAGATTTTTCGTTAACGTTCCTGGTATGTAAGTAATGAACCAAAGGGAGTATCTTCCTCACTGCCCTCTTTGGCCAACAAAAGCTGCACACTACCTCCTACATTGACATTGTTGACATGGGGTATACGAACATCATTTCAGGCTTTCAATCAGATATTAGCTCCCTTTGATAATTTATTTGGAATTTTATATGAACTTTAAAAAAAAATTATTGATTATCGTCTTCTGAATGAGATCATTAGAAATTAATTTTATCTGATATTATACTGGTTAAGAACCCTAACTTCAAAGCAATAGGTCTCGGGTTCGAACCATGGTTCGAGCATAGATGTTCCTTTTTCTTTCTGTGGGTGTTTCTCAATTCTTTTACTTTTGAGCAAAGATAGCAAATCCACTGGTTTCCATGATATTCACCCCATGTATCTCTCAATGGATTAATCTTAAAATCAAGGAGCATTGGAATTTATTTTTCATGTGATTACAGCGTTGAAGAAGGAGCTAATCTTATGCTTTATATTGAATATATTTTTGTTCTACATTTGATTAGAAGATATGAGTAAATTTATTTGTGCAACAACTCTCAACAATATGACGCTTTAATTGTGTTTTGGAGAACATCATTAATATGTATATTGATTTGAGAAGTGCATAATAATATTTTATTAAATTGATGAATGTAACTTTTGAAAAATAATGTACATTTTGTAGTAGCATGATTAAACCCCATTTTCTCAAACATAAAGAAAATTATATTAGCATATTGAAGGGATTTTAAATTTATGGGAAGGAAAATTTCGTCTAATGTATACAAAATGTAAGTTTCGTCGGTTTCAAGTTCTGTAATTAAATTATTATTATTCTGTAATTAAATAATTAAACATCTGATAATACTCTTATATATTAATATTCATTATCATAATAATACCCTTGTGTATTAATTTTAATAATAATCTTATATATATAATGAATTTTAACTTGATTGAAATTACTATATTTTTTTTAAATTTAATAGTAAAAAAGAAATTTGAAGAAATATTTAAAGTGATGAAGGTTTTAGATAGAAGAATTTCATAAATTGAAGCATTTTTTCTATAAATAAACTCTAAATCATCAGGCACTGGTTGTAAATTTGTTTAAGAAATGGAGTTTCAATCTAGGGCACTAATTTCTTCGTTTTAATTTTATCGAAGGCGCTTCCTATGCTACTTAAAATATATTTAAAACCATAAAAATATGATTCACTATTGTCAATAAATTACTGATACCAAACGAGTAAGTATTTGATTTCTATATTGAAGTTTCATTTTTATTTCATTTATGAATATTTAATAAAGTCAAATATGTATTTTAACTGTCAATTTCTTTCTAGTTTTGTTTGAAAATTTATTTATGTATATTGTGCATATATTGAGAGGGAAAGTAAAAATGAATATTGGATTCTAGATTATTTCTAATCTTCAGGTTTTAATATTTACTTTATTTGCAGACATTAACAGGACCAAAAATGAATTTTTATTTATGTGTTAAAAGCTTAACAGGCAAAAAATAAGAAATATAAATTTGTTATGACATCATATTGAGTTAATTAAAAATCCTTTTTAAAATTTATTTGTTGTCAATTAGCTCTAGTATCGTCTAGACTTGTAAGTGCTCATTATGTTCTTAATTGTTATAAAATAGTAGATTTCAATCTTTACAATATAAATCTGAGACTTTTTTGTTAACCTTTTCTAAACATATTATTATCGGTAAATTTGACATCTTAATCACAAGTAACTATTTTTCTATCACTGTTTAATATTGTGAAATGTACATAAAACTTAGATTACTGTCTTAAGTTAGATAATCAAACAAAAACATATTTCAAACAAAAAATTTATATTTTAGTTCCTATAAAAATTGTGAAATTTCACTCTCTCATCTATTAAATCAGAGAATGACAAGCAATACCTTTGTGCATTTTTACAGCGTTTTTAATTAAGTGGCACATTTTATTATATAGAATCCAATTTAAATTATTGTTGTACCCCGTACAAGGCATTTAGAGAAACTGAATAAGGATGTGCACTTTACACGTAAGCAGAAAAAGCATAATTAATTCTTTTTTTAAAAATTAAATTTTAGTGAGTGTAGTCAGTGAAACAGATTAAAGTAATGAAGATAATGACATTAAACACAAAAATTTAAGGCATTACAATTACTCAGAAAGCTGTTTTATAAAAAAAGAACTATAAGAACGTGTTTAATACATTATGCACTACTTAAAAAAAACTTTTAATTATTTCTTTAAAAAAATATTAATTTTTCTTTTACTTTTTTTAAAGAAATTTCTGTTTATTTAAATGAAAAAGCATTCCTTTTGCTGGGATTAAAGATTTGAAAATGCAAAGAAAATTGTCCCAGATAAAAACTCTCTCTAAAACTTGAAACTTAAATCACAATAACAATAATATTTGAAATAAAAATTAAGTAGAGAAATTACCGTAAAAGATATTTTCAAAATAATTGCCTTGATAAAGCCTTGATAAAGATAAAGTCATTAAGCATTTCCTATTCGAACGACTTTCTCAATTTTTAATAGTATTAAGACAAAAAAAAAGCCACTTAAAATTGAAAAAAGATGAGTATTGATTAATGTACGTTTTGTAATTTTGAATTGTATTTACTAATAGTACTTACAAGCTAACTAAAGTACTCTCTACCTTTACTGTTACTACCGAAAAAATTCATTCCCTAAAACTGATGCAATTGAATCAGATCTGATCAAGAAAAATAGTAAGAATTCTTTTTGTTTCAGGCACTTTCATTCTGATCTTCAAAAATTAATCGTGGAAACACTCTTCACATCATTGGGTTTAAAGAAAACTTTCTTCTATTGTATAATATAACAATGAATTTTCTCGTTCAAAAAATTAATTAGATAAAGTGTTTAAAAAAAATGGAGGATTGAATTTTACTATCCTTTTTTCTATTTATTATCATTCTTTCGTGTAAAAGTTTTATTTTAAAATTCCATTTTATTAATGTATTGTAATTGTTAAAAAACAGTGAAAATGTTAATTAAAAACAGAATGTCTGAAGACAATCGGACATTTATAAATCAATTTTAATAAAACTTTTTACATCCGTTAAATGTAAGCCAAAATTACATTGTTTAATGAGAAATAAAAGAAAAACTCCCATTTACGCGTGACTAAGTACAATTTAAAATTATATAATACTTAAAATTACTTTAGTATTTTTAATTATATGTTTTATTGTTAAATATGTAAAATAGTTTTCTTCTCGCTTTTTCATTATTTCATTGCTTATTATTTAGTAACACTGTAATAGTTAAAGTAATTACTGTTATTTATTTTTAAAACATTATCGATTTTGAGTGAATTTATTGATTAACATGTTTTCTATAAGTTATAAAACGAATATATATATATATATATATATATATATATTTATATATATATATATATATATATATATATATATATATATATATATATATATATATATATATATATATATATATATATATATATATATATATACATATATATGTATATTATATATATATATATATATATATATATATATATATATATATATATATATATATATATATATATATATATATATATATATATATATATATATATATATATATATATATATATATATATATATATTGTTAGCTTTGTTATTTAATTCTTGATCACATGATGTTTACATATTTTAAATGTTTGCACAAGTCAATGGATACAAGTCTCATAAAATCAAGATAAACTGTATCTTATAATTGAAATAAAATCTAGTTGAATCAAGGCACTTATAAATATATTTTTATTCATTCATATATATTTCAAATATGATTTGAATTCTGATAATCAAAAATGATTATCAGAGTTCCAATCAAATAAATTATGATAACTATTTAATTAATAATAATTGTAGAATCAATATTTGCAAGGTATTTTCATATTTTTTTACTGCGAATGATAAAAGATGAAATTTAAAATCTAAATAAAATAATTATTTCTTTAGAATAACTTTGCAGCTATTTCTCTCTAAACTGGTAATTCTGCTGTTTATTTCGTTGTGCATTTGAACTAGCCTTTTTTTCCCCCTCAACTCTATTCTAAGTACCCTGCGTGTAATTTCGTGATATCCGCTGTTACAAGGAAATTTAAAACACTCTTATTGGCAGTTTTCATGGCCTTAGAACTTTTGTTTTCATGATATAATGCGCTAAAACTGGCAAATTTGCTTATTTTGTGGGGTTGATAGCCAAGCGCTACACAAGCTCAATACAAACTTCACACAGATAGGGTGACAATACAACAGAGTTTCCACCTCAGAGTGACTTAAGGATATATTTAAAGCATTCACATATAAAATTCATAAATATTTTTATGAACACAATTTATTTAATATGGTGAACAAAATTAGGAAAAATTACACTAGTGGCAAACGCCGTGTAAATATAAGAGTTGATTATATTAAATATTATGATAAATGAATCACAAAGAAAATATTTAGAAAATTATAAAGCATGTGTGTGTGGTCTGAGAAACATATATATATTTAAAAAAAACCCGCCATATTATGTTTAATTTTTATTCGTTGATAATGTAGGGATATATAATTGATAATATATATTTATGTACAAAAAATGTCTCCCATAAAAACTAACAGTTGTTTTTTATTATGTGAGAGCACTTGAAAAACCGAATTAAAGGTCATTAAAGTGATTTTTTTTAAATATAAAATGAAAATTTATGAATAATCTGAATGAAATAAATGATTTTATTTTCCAAGTTTTGTACTTCCTAAAGAATTGTTTTCATTTACCTACAGAAAAAGAGGATATAGAGTTAGAAAGCAAAATATATTGCGCCAAAAAATTTTGCTCTGGCTTAGACAAAACAGATTCCGAAACTCTAAAGATAATAGAAGATTATTACGAAGATTTAGGTTTTCAGCGAATGTAAAATTTTTAAACGCCATGATGATTTTTAAAGGACTTTTGTCTTTAGAACTGGTTAATAAATCCAATAAGCCAGAATGTATTGTGAGCAATGACAAATGTCAGGTGAGGAGATGGTATCGTTAACATATTTTTCAAAAACATCAATATTTCTCATTCTATGCATCTTTTACTACATCTATTGTTTGGCCAAGCTTATGAGCAAATTCCTCATTCATAAGTTCTTTTCTGAAAACACCAAGTAATGTAAACATCATTTAACATCAAATGATTTTTTTGTAAGCTTTTTTTAAGTAACTTAAGCGCTTCTGAAGCCATTTTACCCACACGATAACAGAATATTTTGGCAAAATAAAATTCCTTTTTTAACGCTAATATATTAATCTCTATTCCTGTAGGGCAAATGTGAAAATAGCTCTTAACGAGAACAAAATTGAGAAATTAAAATCAACAACCTTCATAGGTTATCCATAAGCGTTAAGCTAATATTTTTAAAAATATAGTCTAAATTTTTACTTCTTTTATTTCGCGGTAATGTGACAATGTAAAACAATAACTCAGATTTACAGAATGACCTTTGTTTATAAAGATATATTTTTAAGATAAAACTCATAAATAATTGTTTAGTTTATATATATTTATTCTTCTGAGAAATTTTTTATTTGTTATTGATTATATTTTATTTGTTATTGATTATATTATTGATTATATGTTTTTATTTGTTTTGTGTTATTGATTTCTAATATTTTTTTTACATCAGATGATTGTGAAGGAACAAAAATGAAATCAAAGTTTATAGATTTAATGTGTCAGAGAAAAACCTTATATATTTAAATTATATTCAATGAATTTCTAAATAATACGATGTCAAATTAATAAAGAAAATATAATTTATTTGGTGTAACTGGGATAAATACATTAATGAATTTTATTTTTAAATAAAATTATTTTTCTTGCAGAATCTTGAAATAATGTAATAATTTTTACGTTTTTAGGTATTGCTATGCTTTAATTGACGTCACAACTGTTAGACAGAGGGGAACATTTTTTCCATATCACTAATTAAAAAATAACTAATATATGAATTTTTTCTTATCGAAGTAACTATGCTCTCTTTCATACCTTTAACGAAAGAAGTATTGCATTAAATTTTTGCTTCAAAATGTTTGATGATTTTTCTCATTAGTAAAAGTGCTTCCATTTTCTAATTTTACTCTTCCCCTAGAACATTCTTTCTAATGATAGTTATAATAGTTAGGATTTAATTTTAATTATATATGGGTTAGAATAAATTAAAAATAAGGTTGCATTTGAAAATTGTAGCTGCCACATTTTTGGATGAAAATTCTCTTTGAAGTCTTTTTTTTCCAAATAATTAATTGAAGATCATACTTTAAAATTGGAAAATAGGAAAAAATACATTTAAAATTTTTGAAAAATGTAAGGGTAAATCTATTGAAAAATAAAAGTGTATATTTCGAAACATAAAATGTTGATGATTGCAATTAAATAATACATTGAATAATAATGAAGTTTAAATAATAATGAAAATTCTCAAGTACCTCAAGCCAAATAAGCTTCAGATGAGATATTTATAGTACTTTTGAGAACAAAAAAGTTTGATGCAGTTAACAACTTGATGTGAAATTTAACATTTGTTACTAATTGTATAGTTTTGCTGAAATTAAACTTCATTTCATTCATAACCACTCTTTTATTACTTTTTCTTTAAAGTACTGAAAAAGCATACATAAATTATAATGATGCACAATAAAATCAAAGAAAAACATTAAAATGTTTCTATAGTAGCAAAATTAACTGTGATTTATGAGTAAAAGTCTTTAAAACAACAATTATTACCTTTTTTTAACTCCGTAGCACGGCAGTCTATGTGGGTCATGGCCTACAGTGCCCATAATTGTTTTCATATCCGAGGGCCCTGGGTTGCTAAGCATATGTCCTAATTAGGTGGTCAGCCTAACCTGCAAACCCCAGTATTCTGTTCCCAAGCATGCTTGATATTCAATTTATCCACCCATTGCAGGAATGAGAGGCTGAGTTGACCTTGCCCATCACGAGGATCGAACCTCGAACCTGTGCATTAGGAGCGTGAAACGCTGCCACTAAGCCTCAGGGCTTCGAATAGCAATTACTATGTTAAATATATTTGTTTCTATGATTAATTGCTGGTAGGAAATTTTTTGCATAAAAATATTCATTGAATATTCTTTTTATATTCATGAGTTTAAAAATTGTGTATAGAATTTTTTTTATATTTTTAATGAATTAATTGTAATAGAGACTACAAAATAAATACGCACAAATAATCTGTAAATTGAATTCATTTAATGTTTTTTTGTTTTTTTTTTTTAGCAATGAAACAGTTTTTTGCATTTTAAGTTTTATGTGTGTCATAATAGAAAAAATTTATAGCAAAGTATTTTGAAAACTTTCAACAATTTTTATTTTTATTTTTATTATTGAAGCAACTTAGTTTAACACTGTACACTAATCCGGAATTGTGATAAATAGGTTGACATTTTCATATATCTTACTGCTAAAAGTTTGTACTTATGATCAACAGCCAGTAAAACTGCCTTTCTAACACATAAAAATACTATAGCATATCATAATTTTACAAAATCTAATTTTTTTTCCATAACATGGAATTTAGAATAGGAGAAATTTACCATGGATGTTGGTGAATTGAATTTAAAAAAATCAAAGAATGACATATTATTGATTATGAGTCTTATACCATTTTAATACTAATACAGATGTTCAAATGCTTTCTCACAAAAAAATACCTGTGAGTTTGAAGGATATTAGAGCACACACACAAAACTCTTTTCCTGTGTGTGTTTATTTTTTAATACTATGTAAGTTTTGGATTGAAATGTTTAGGCATTATATTTTATGTGTGTAGGTAAAAACAAGAATAAAGTTAATGTAAACTGTCTAACTTCACTTTTCGAAAATGTATCATATTGTCTAAATAAATAAAATACAAAATGATGGCACACACAATATCTACCAACATGCATGGAATTATATTTTAAATACCTATATATTGTACAGAGCTTCAGGGGTTCGTGTGGATTGAGAGTTGAATAAAGCAACCACTCTATGAACACAAGACTTTTATTCGTAAAAATTCCACTAGAAATACCAGCTGTAAAAATCACAATTATACAGCTACAATTCGTAAGATACAATAAGTAACAGCTTCCAATCACAGGTATCCAAATACCTCAGACAGAGAACAGCTTCTCTAGACTAGCAGTCACGACTAATCATCTTCACTCACAGACTGTCTTCACAAAACTAAAACTAACTGTGTCGGCCTGCGGTATTTATACCTGACTTAACGGGGAAATCTACCAATTTCGCCAAGGTTCTGGAAGCTTTTAGGCTATCTCGCTAAATATTGGTCCTAGAGCTTAGGTGATAGATGTTTCCAGAAGTATCTATTTCTCACTAAGTCGCCAAACATCTCGCCAACTGTCTCCAAGTTTTCTCGTCAAAGCATCGCCAAGTCACCAAATCAATAAAAAACACGCTTTTAGCGTATAACACTACTAAATACCGCAATTTTTGCCCAAAATGTGAGTAATTCCGATCTGTCTGAGATATTTTAAGACATATGCTACAATTACTTATAAATTTGTAACAATATATATATATATATATAATAATTAATATATAAGTTTCTGCATTTATATTTATTCAAATGTTTTAACCTAGGTTCATTGAATACGAACACTCTTTGGGGGAATTGCTCGAAGATCTTTAGATATTTGTCCTTCGAGCATGTCAGAAAAGAGTGTTCTTTCTTTTAGCATAGCTGGCCATCTCCCTCCTGATGACGACGTGGCCCCTATGCTTTCTTCTTCTTTTCATCTGTTTCATATATTTCAGTTCTTTTTATCTGTTTCATACATTTCAGTGCTTTTCCATATTTTTCATGTTTTATCTTATTTATATTTCACTGTTTTTCCAATTTCATATTTTACATATTTTATCTTATATATATATATATATATATATATATATATATATATATATATATATATATATATATATATATATATATAAGATTATTTTGTTTCGTCCATTTTCTTCTGAAAGATTCTTTTAATACCCTTTATTTCTTAGGTCGGAAAACTAAAAACTAAAACTAAACATTATTGATGTCAATGCTCTTAACCAAGATTCGGAAAAAAAAATGTTGAAAACCTTCCAATACCTCTTTCAGTTGCAGCAGTCTTTATTATAAGAGAATGCTACCATCATACTTAAGCTGCTTCATGCGTCATCGATGGTAATTTGATTTGTGACGATGAGCCCCAGAGGTACAAAGGATTCTGTTTTTTCCTTTGTTTTATCACACGGGTAGTACGATCAGATATCCTTATAAAAAGAAAAGAGGAAGCAGAATCTATAAGAGTATTTTGATAATGCACTGAAGCTAGAAAATTCTAAAATGTTTTCAAGAGAGAGGACACATATCTTGAAAAACTGTATTGTTTTCATTTAAATTGTTAAATTAAATTCCTATTTGGAAA
This sequence comes from Latrodectus elegans, assembly GCA_030067965.1. Classification (NCBI taxonomy): domain Eukaryota; kingdom Metazoa; phylum Arthropoda; class Arachnida; order Araneae; family Theridiidae; genus Latrodectus; species Latrodectus elegans. Next base: position 65,149,860 of record CM057811.1, on the reverse strand, counting down.
TTAAAATCTTAACATTATATATTTGAAAATATGTTTATATTGTACACAATAAATATCAAAATAATTCACTAAAATTTTAAAATGTTAGTTTATATTAAACTTTTTTAAGAAGAATTTATTTATCTTTAAAATATTAAGATTTTTACTAAAACTGATTATCTTTTTCTTGACGTTTTTTATTATAAAATTAGCTGAATTAATTCTATAAACGCTTAATTATGGGTTCCCTTTGAAATTTTTGAGGCTAAGATAGGCTATAAAATGTAAGTATCAAAATTGTAAACCTAAAAAACTACGTTAGTTAAAATATCAGGTTTAACAAAAATTTAATTTTAACACCAGTACAGAGGGTATTAACACATTTTTAGAACGGTTTCAATAACGAATAAAAAAATGTTTTAGAATAAAATTTTTTGGCAATAGTTTATTATTTGAAATGAGAAATATTATCTGCTACTTTTTAATTTATTCTTCTTTCAAAATGTCACATATAAACATGCTGCGAAATGAAGGATATGTTTTTGTGCTTTCCGAAGATAAACGTTCTTATTCCAGAATTCAGAAACGCTGTGAAATGCATGGAATTAAAATTTCTATATAGTGCAAAATAAGCAACATTGTTAATCAAACAGGTATAAACAGTCAATCATTATTTCTACAAAGAAAGAAGACTCGAAACGAATATCTGTAAAAGGTACGTACTGCTTCAAATGTTTCTTTAGTGAAATCGCTGGTATCAAGAGAAAATCCGCCAACACAGAAATCATTTGCAAAGTCTTCAGATACATCTGTAGCAACAATAAATAAAAATAATAAACCAGTATTTACAACTTATAAATGCTAAAAAACATAATGTTTATCAGCTTTTGCCGAGACATGTGACTCAACGCAAAACATTTTGTAGAATCCTGTATGAAAACCACTTAGCAGGAGATACATGGAAAAACATTGTAACCTTTGATGAAGCATGGGTTTACCTAAATGACTGTATTAAGTCTTTTTACTATAGAAAATGAGGAGAAAAAAATTTACAAACCCGTTTCCGTCAATTTAAAGAAAGTTTCAGTAAGGGGTTTATGGTTGTCGCTGGTTTCTCCTACAATGAAAAATTAAAAATAAGAAGAGTGGAAAGAAATGTTAAAATCAACTCATCGTGCTATCAAGAGGATGTTTTAAGAGTAATATTTTCAAAAGAATTTCCACTTCTTAATCCCAAAGACTTTCAAAGAGAGAAACTTCATCAACACAAAGCTATAAGTCATACTTCGAAATCTACTACTGCATTTCTTGAAAAAATGATGATTAATACAGGCATTGCATGTATACATTTTCAACATATCCCTGCGAAGTCTCCTGACGTTTCACCTATGGACAACTGTGCCTTTGGTCTGTTAAAAAAGGCTCTTTCTAAACGCAAACCCACCACGATAGATGAACTCTGGAAAATAGTGGAAGAGAAATGAAAGCAATACCCCTGGAAATATTGCGAGAAGCTCTTCTATCATGAAAATCACAATGCAGACTTATATTCCAGAAAAAAGGCTATCAGATCGAACATTTAAAAAAATAATCTTTACATTTTAATTATTAATTAAATGGCCAGAAAATCATTCTAAAAATGTGTTAATACCCTCTGTATTTGTTCATTATTATTTTGCAAAACCAAGGGCTAATCGCATTTGCAATGAATCCTTAATTCCCTTATTTTACCTTTCTTTTATTATCACATTTTGCATGTTAGGATGCCCAATTAATTGCAATTTGTTCCCATTTCTGATTTTATTTTTAAATTTATCACTAATTTGAAACATAATCACTACCAAATTTAATATCAGTTGTAGTGTTTTATATTTTGTTCAAAGTGTTGTAACATAATGTGTAAATTAAGTAAATTTTACAGAGATTAAAATAGATGCAATAATATAAAATTGATATTTCTGAAACAGCTTGAATTAATTTCAAGGTTTATTTTCATTGTTTAAAAAGCATATATGTATCTTACTGTGAAAGATCGATGTACTGTAAATTCTAGGTTTTAATCAAAAAACCTAAATTTTATTAAAGTAACCTCTAAAAGCTAGTTAGATATCAGAAGTAGGATTTGATATGATTTCTTTCGGATGTTTGCCTTAAAAGATATTAGTTACAAATGCACTTCGGGAAATCCCACAGTAAGTTATTAATTATAATAAAATTTTCACTTGAAAGATGAAAATTTTATTAAAAAGCAACAAAGAAATTTCTTCTATACATTGCATACTTGGAATGCTACAATGAACATTATAATTATAGAGATAAAACTGAATCTATTTTGGGTTTTTCTCCGTTATTATAAAGCAGTTTTGTATGCGTCTTCACTCAAAAACTACTTTAATAAATATCGCTTGATATAAAAAGGATATTTCTTCTCCTTTCATTTTGTGTAACATCTGTGTTTTTTTACTTTTAAAATATTTTAATAAATTTTTTCTACAGCTCATCTATATATTATATACTAACAATGTGTCCTGAAATGGTTAAAATAAACTTTAGTGCTTAATTGTTTATATAAATCGTGCAATTCATAAAAACAATTATTGATATAACTTTGTTAAGTCATTTTTAGTGTTAAAGAAATAAAAAAAATGCAATATATTTGTACCATTCCAAAAATATGATTTCATGTGAAATAAATAAAATAACATATAATTCTAATGGGACGAGCATTGGCATCATATAACAGAAATTCTGCACACATGGGACACCAAGGAAAAAGTACACGTCGTTTCACAATGACAACACAATAGATGTGTCCTATCATGGTTACATTTGAACATGCAGGTTAGATCTGGAACCTAGAATAGTTCCTCTCCAAACGAGCAATCTTACACAACCTTAATGGTATCGTTCAATGGTGTTCTCTTGGTGATAGCGGCTACCTGTCCCTCTCCATATGAAAGACCGGCGAGAATCAGACTGAATTCTAAATCTGAAGTCTTCGGAAAACATCACACAAGACCACTGTTTCGGTGTCCACAATGCATGCTCTCTACACCAGGATAACCGCAGGCGACCGTGAGTTTTGATAAGTGGAACACATCTGACAAGCCTACGAGCATATAGACCAATGTACCCTAAGCGTCTGTACACGGTCTGCCTTGAAACTGTCGTACCGGTAGCAAAAGAAAGCTGACGAGACAGGTCTAATTCTGTGCTTCGTCTGTTTCATTTGGCAGCAACTGCCAAATATCGGTCCTCATTCGGTGTTGTATTTCGAGGCGATCTGTGCTATAACGTCTACTCACATTATTAAATTTTGAAACCGTTGCAATATCTTGGAGATGACACTCGGGGATATCCAAGTTCCTCGGATACGTCTAGCTGAGTACGTCCACATTCCAGACGACCGATAATTCTACCACGTAAAACATCATCCAAATGTTTCCCTTGTGCCATAACAATGTGGTTATTGCACTGAAAGGATTTTAAAGCGCTTTCAAACTATTTTACTTCTTTGCAGCCATTCCTTATATATCCTCTCATCAACGTGACGTACTATCGGTGCCATCTGTTGGTTTCTTGTAATTGGCATATTATTCTTCAAGATGTGTGTGATGATTCTACATGTCAAATTTTTATTTTAGAGTTCAATTTCTGTGTGATTCTGAATTTTTCATAATTTATGGACATGTGTGTATTTCAGTAATCTCTCCTGAAACACGGTACTCTTATAACTTGTTTTCATATAAAGCGATACCATATCCCTCGTATAACACGCGTGTTTTCCAATATAAACGTACTGATTCCTCACGTTATAGTTTTGCACTGGGATATATATATATATATATATATATATATATATTTATATATATTTCACGCACACATATATTTATATGCACATTAATGGATTAATGGACACAAATATTGCATCTAATGCTTTTGAATATAATCTCTATATTGAAATTACCATATATGCATATTTACTTAATTTTCATGTGTTATATTGGATAAGATTTTCATTAATCTTTAAATCTTTATTCTTTTCAAAACAAAATAATGCTGAGATATATTTTTATACAATTGATTAAAACACCAGTTATAATCTAAAAGTAATTATCAACTTAATACATAGATAAAATTTTTAATGTAGGCATTATTCATTGACAAATAATTCTAAGAAAAATATTCCAGGAATTATTTTGCGAAATTGAAAGCATTTTTCCATGCTATTAACCAAAATTTGAGGCATTTAAATTACAAGGAACTTAAAAAAAAAAATCAAATATTTAATTTTACAGCTTCAATGTGCGAATACAATGGAAGCATGCTACATGAAAAGAATATTTTAAAAGAAAATGCATTAATAATTAAGGCATCCAGTTTTAATACATTAGAATTTAGATTTTCTGAAGTCCTTCACAAAGTTTTTCGATGAATCTAGGTTTAATGAGCATGTAGTGAAAGAATATGTCTCATTAAATATATTCCGAAGAATGTTTTTAACTCAAGTCATTTCTTCACAATGGACTCAATTTAATAAACGTCAAAGGCGTGTTCTCATCTGATGAGAAAAAACTATTTTTATTTGATGACATTATGCAAGAAAATTATGAATAAAACTGCAAGGAAAGCAAATTACTAATAACAATAACTAGAAATATATATATATATATATATATATATATATATATATATATATATACATATATATATATTTTATATATATATATATATATATATATATATATATATATATATATATATATATATATATATATATATATATATATATATATATATATATATATATATATATAGTCAAACTATAACACATTTCATATTAGCAATCATGTTTCTAAATATAATGCATCTGCATCTTCATCGTTTCATTACATTTCAGAAAAATTAAAATTTCCACATAATATATTTACTTGTGAAAAAAGTGTTATAAAAAGTGAGTGGAAATTCTGTACTAAAAATTGACAATGGTCAAATTGTTTGTTGATATATGATTATTTATTCAATCACTTAAATGTGTTTTAAAAGCCGTTTAGATATCATGTATGTTTTTGGAGTAATTATTGCATCTGTTAAATTGATTAATCAACCCATGATCAAAATAATTTTTTTAATAAAATAATTATCTGCTTTTTAATTTTTTGTAACTAGCGCGCATAATAAAATTATGTTTAAATGAAAATACATGTAGAAATAAAAATGACATATAGAAAGTTTTCACAAAAGAAAAATAGTAATTTATTACCATACTCATATACTTTAGGGCTGTATTATTAGCACATGCAAAAGTACAATTTAATTAAATTTCTGTTCTACAAGATTTTATATGCTTTAATTAAAATTTTTATTTCATATAAAACATTTTTCGAACACTTAACTAAAAAAATAATTGGTTGATACCTAATTAAATCTAAGGCAATACGTTATTATTAAAATGAAATATATTTCTGAAGCTCAAATTACTCTATCAAATGTAGAGTTGTATAAAATTAAAATTTTATTAAAAAGAAAGTTTACTACTTTATATAAGCAAATACCAATAATATTATTTTTAAAGTTATTTAATTTATTGTTAGCATTGGAAAAAAATTACCTTTATAAATAATGATATCTTAAAATATTAAAGTTGAAATTTATTTTCAAAGTATGTTTGGAAAAATCAATTCATATTTTGTTTCGTTTTCTTTTTGGTATCAAGTATACAAAAATAATGCTGTTACATAAGATAAGCATATATGCAAATAAGCATATTCATTCTTTATTTTGTAAATCTTTGCATTATTTTTGTTTTTTTAAGCCTTTAATGTTACAAAATGATAACAAATATCTGATTAATTATTAAGAAATAAAAATAAGTATTGAAGTTTTGGTTGTATGTAAAGGTCACAAGTTAGAAGTACTCACATATAACTTTGAAGCACATAAATTTCAATATAATGTTTCAAAAATAAACATGAAAAATATTTTGAGAGGTAAAAGATTTATAATTGTCTGTAGTTTCCTATATTAATTTAACAATAAGAAAATAGAAACATAAAATTGACCAAGAATAGAAAAAGAAATTTAAAATTGCGGTGTTCCGTTGTCAAGAAAAACATTGCAGGAAAATAATACTGATTGTTCATGACATATTAAAGGAAGAAAATTACTAAAGCAATCATACAGAAATGAAGAAAAACTTGTTTTATTTTCTCTAATTCCGACATAATTATTAAATTGAAAGCCAAATAGATGCAATTAATGTCTCCTATTTTAATTTTATTTTGAGAATATTGTAGGGTCAATAAATAAGTTTAAATATACATATTCATAGTACAGACTCATTTTTATATACCTTATTAATGGTAAAAAATTTCCGACCAACTTGTCTAGTGATCAACATGCCTGACTACGGATAGGAAGGTCTTGGTTTCCAATTCCGGTTTAGGCATGGATGTAATTTCTCACTCTATCTATCCTGTCTTTGTACTTTCTGAGTGTGAATGAGGTGAGAATGGTTGCCTACCCTATAAACGGGTCCCTATGGCATGTGTGTGTACTGAAGAAGTCGAACTCCACACCAAATACGGTTCAATTGGAAAAGTGGAGCAGCTCACCCCAATTTGCCAGCCTAGCTAGCACACGAGAACAACAATGGTCAAAAATTAACCAACTTTTAAATTGTATGTAATCATATATCAATAGTTTTCAGTCTAGTAAAATATTAATTTTGATTTAAACCCGAGAATTCATGTGTACTCATTTTATATGTTTTTCTTTCTTTTTATTGAATTTTTCTCTATGATTTTAAAAGTAGAATATAAAAACAAATTTATTCACTCACTCATTATGAATACATTAGCAGTTATAAATTTTAAAAAGCTGCTATTTAGGAGAATTTTTTTTTTTAATTTGCTGTTATAGTCATTTATTTTTGCAAGGATGAATTTCCTTCTGGACACTTTTTTTACTAATAATAAAAAATAAAATGTATTAAAGATTTGAAATTTGTATACCTGCTTAGAAACATTATCTAAGTTATTTATACATACAAAATAGCTATACTCATTTACTAAATAGGATATTATCTAAATATTTTTTTACTAAATTGTAATGACAGTATATTAAAAAGAATTTCAATCAGAATATATTTTAGCATTATTTTTAGAATAACATTTTGCTCATAAAAATTTTATCAAACAAGCATAATTAATAAATTCAGTAAGGCTTGTGTATTATATTTCTTTTGAGACATGTATATCAAATTACAGAGCATTTAAAAATTTACTAAGAAAGTTTATAAATACAAAATAAATCAAGATTTATACAGAAACTACAGAAAATAAAAACAAATGTTTCTCAGCTTATGTAGCATGTGATGTAAAACATTAAATGCACAGTTTTTTAACGGTTTTTGCTATAATCTTACACAAAAAAATATGTTCAAAATGATTTTAAGCATCATTTTTTTAAGGAGAAAATCATTGACGTGTAGCAAAAAATCGATTCATAGTTCTCGCATCTTGCATCTGAGATGTTATTGATGCTCTCTTTTTGAGATAAATGTACTTGTTTATTGGATGGAAACAATTTAATAATGATCATAATCCTCATTTTATCGAGGGAACATTTGAGACAATTTATGTGGAAGTCACTCGCTTAACATTGGAGACGACATTCGATCATTCATTGCTATTCTGTAACTGTATTTTCTTTTCTCCATCGATCCTAGCTGTCATTATTCTTCTGGTATTCCTACGGACTGCATTACAAATACAGTTAGAGAAAATTTGTTCTGGAAAAAGCAATCTTTCAGAATTATTAGATACTTTTCATGGTAAATGATTTTTATTTTAGTATACTTCTAAAAGTTTCTACTTTAAGCAATTTTTAGGATTGTGTTTATATATTATAATAATAAGACAAAATGTGTGAAGTGGATTCTTATCTTTATTCGAATAACAAAAAAGTTATGAAACAGCAATATATGAAATGCATGAACAAATTTGTTGAACAAAAAAGTTTTTTTAGATGTATTCTATGTATTTGCATTAGAATGAATTTTTTTATATTTTTTTAACAATAAAAATATTTACCTAATTCTAAATTAATTTGATTGTTATAGCTTTTGACATTTATTCTTGTTCTATTTTTATAAAATTTTCGAAATGTTAATTGACGAGTAAGCATTAATTTCTAAGAATAGGCATACATGATTGAATCAAGCAATTTCATGATAAAGAGCAGTAGTATATTTGAAAAATTCTAACCTAGTTGTATGTTTGATCAGCATTTATCTTTGTTGCGTCATTCGACACCTATTGCTTTGACAGGATGGTTAACTTTCACTAGGACATTCTATATAAAATGAATTTCGAACCTAATAACTAAATGTTACAAAAAACTAGGTAACGTTTTTGAAATTTCCTACACTAAGATTTCTACAAAATAGTTTTAAATATAATATTATATATATATATATATATATATATATATATATATATATATATATATATATATATATATATATATATATATATATATATATATATATATATATATATATATATATATATATATATATATATATATATATATATATATATATATATATATATATATATAAATATATATATATAAATATATATATATATATATATATATATATATGTATATATATATGTATATATATATGTATATATATATATATAAATATATATATATATATATGTATATATATATGTATGTATATATATATATATATATATATATATATATATATATATATATATATATATATATATATATATATATATATATATATATATATATATATATATATATATATAAAGATTTACAATATTAAAGAAGATGAAGTTAATATTAATAATCCTTGTAGAAATGAAATATAATTTAATTTGCTTAACTTTGGAATTTTTAAGAAACCACAAATTTCAAATTAGATCAATTTCAGCAAATATAAAAAGGCATGTTTATTGGAAAAAATGATGCTGATACAATGTGAACGCAAAATTTATTTAACCATCGAAATTTTTGTTAGGAAGAGAGTGTATCTGGAGACAATATTTTATGAATCATTAAGTATCTGCGTATTGCAAAAAGACCGTAGTATTTTTTATTCACTTTTTATTTATTTTCAAGATCATAAATTAAAACTTAAATTATACCAAAGATTTCTATTTACATTTTTATATAAAAATAACTATTATTTTGATAATTATTATTAGAATAATATACCTTACATGCACAGTTATTATGAAAAAATATTCTTTTCAAAACAAAAACCTAATAAAAGTAAAAAACTAAAACAACGCGCGTAAAGTAAATATGGAACAGAATAATTCATTACTTCTTGGAATTGTTTTTCAATAATTACTCTTTTCATTTCTCAATCATTAGCGGATAATTCCTGAAAAATATTTATTATTTTGGAATGTATGCTTTATTTAAGTTTAATGATAGCACACAAAAACAACTGGTATTTGTAAGCTTATATAATTTATAAAATTAAAAAAGCAGACTGCGAACAAATTTATCGTTTATTTCTCAAAAATGTATACTTTTTAATATTTATCTCAGAAAAATAATTTTTTATGTTATTATTCAGAGTGTGGTATATTTTTTCTTTATAAATTCTCAAATATGGGCAAAAATGTATTTTTGTTATCATATCAATATTACTAAAACAGAAAATATCACTGATCTGATAATTAATTTTAAGAAAATACATAAATTACAACAATATAATAAATAAATTTTAACAAAAGGTATAAGAATTTAATGATAACAGAAAACATTTTTCTACAAATTTTAAATTGAAAAAAATTACTTTTTTTATCAAGCTTTTTGACAAGGCTTATAACATACGAAATTCGCGAAATAGAAAGGATATTATATGAAATTCTTATACCGCTCAATGTTTTCTTATTTGAAGGTATAAAAATTAGTAAAAAATTTATTAGAAAATATTTATTGAAGATGAATTATTTTCACAATATTAATACAACAAGGGGATTTTGCATTTTTAATTAATTTTTAAATGTAATTATTCCCTTCCAATGAACATTTATTGAAGGTAAATAATTTTTATAATATTAATACAACTGGGGAATAACGCATTTTTAAAGGATAATTCCTATTTACAGTACTAAATATCACTGAGTTTGTTTTTGATTTGTTAGTCATATTCGTTAAATATTTTAGGTGTTTTAAATGCGTTTTTATTTGTTGAAATATGCTTAAGTATCTGACTTTCATTGAATATAATCAAAAAATAAATATTTAGTCAATGTTAAAGTGTAGTGTCTTTAGAAAGTTAGTATTTTTAGAAAATAATGAAAAGAGAGAGAGAGAGAAGCTTTGCGGGTTTCTAGGATGGTACTCGAGATAAAAAGATATAATTTTTGGCATTAAATTTAAATATATTTAGTAACGCATATTTATTGTTTAATTATTTTGCAGAGGAAAGTAACATAACTTATACTTTTCAAGTTTTCATTATAGAAAAAAAAATGTTTCTTAAAAATTAAAAAAATAAAATAAAATAAAAAAATTAAACAAAATATCCGTTAATAAATAAAAATTAAATAAAACAAAAATGTTAAAATTTATTATTTTTCCTGCTTTAAATGCTTAAAAAATAGCTTTTTTTTATATAGGTTACATTATCCTAGTTTTTCTTGAGCAATTATAGCTATAAAAGATATCAAAATGTGTTTTTACACATACATTGAACTCAAAAACCAGAATTAACATGGAATCTTTTTTATTAGGATGAAAATATGGAATTCGCTATATGTATTTCCTTCTGAATTTATTAATGAAACTAGATAGAACTCAATATGCATAAGTTGTTCCTTTCGTTATTTAGCAGTATTTTGACAATTATTCAGACTGTATGTTAAAATGTGGTCACATTAAATAATTTTCATTAATTTTCACACTCTAACTTATTTTGATAATTTACTAATTAATTAATTTTGATTTTGGCATTAAATAATTTCATCACCTCATGAGTTATGGTAGCAATTATTTCAACAGTGTATTAAAAAAAGACAGAAGTTATTTAAATGTATGATTTTATTTTAAAATATTTTTAATTTTAATTTATAAATATTTAATTAAAGAATACTAAATAATATCTCTTAATATTTTGATTTTGACAATAAATAATTTCATCGCTTCATGAGTTATGGTAACAATTATTTCAAAAATGAGTAATAAAAGAAAAAAGTTATTTAAATTTATGATTTTATTTTAAAATATTTAACTAATGAATACTAAATAATATCTTTTTAATTAATAAATATAATAATATAACATGTGAATAAAGTAAATTAACAAATATCATTAAGATTGAAATTAATATACTTCATATCAAATTAATGTATATAGTTCGTAGTCTACATAGAACAAAATCTATGAAGGAAGATAAAATACTAACTTAGATATTATATATATATTAACTTAGATTTGTTCTAATTATCATATCGATGATAGTTATACTAGTGACATGATAGTATGCCAATATCAATATAAATACTAATAATTTAAAAGTTTACATATCCCTCTCTTTAGAAATATGTCGTTGTAAAAATAACATGTATTAAATATGTATTATACTCAGCATATTCCTTCTAAAATGCCTAGTTCATTATCGATTGAATATAAAAGCTTTATATACATCAAAAAACGTGGATTTGATCAGTTTTAGTTATTGTATTTTTTTAAATAATTCTTCCTTAAAATGTAGACAAGCGATTGGGAAACGTTGCAATTGCAATATTTTGAATAGAATATTCAAATATTAGACCTTTCAGAAAAATGAATACATAAAGTAATTCAAATAAAAAAAAATTATTAGGAACAAATATATTATTCGATGAATTGGGCTTCGATTCGAAAACTGAAGATATATTTTATGATGGTAAGAAAATGTTCTGTTTAGCGTGTTGTTGCTTAGCAACTGGAGAAAAATTCTTTTTGAAAAAACGGCTTAGAAAAGGAAAAGAAATATCTTACAATCATAAAGTTTCCAAAAATGTTGTATTTTTAGTACTGTAACGACACTCTGTGGAAATGGATTACATTTTTTATGGTATTCAGATAAAATACTGCATATTGGTTGAAATATCTAATATTTGGCTAGTAATTAATTTCAGCTCTTGATATACAATAGCTTTTAATATGGTATAATAATTCATAAAGTTGTCATATATTTAATATTCACTAAACTCTAATAGCATCGCTTACATAGATTCTACTCAAAATACCAAAATTATATACTTAAGCAAAAACACGTTTACTTTGAAGAGAAAGATAAATTATTTCTTATACTTATTTCACTTCAGAAATATATATTTAGTCTTAATAGTTTAAAATAAATTTAATTATTAAATTTTGAAGTATAATTTTAATTTTTAATATGGCAGCTGTTCATAAAAAGTATAATAGCAGTATAAAAAATGCAAGTTATTGTAAAATATTAACAACTATATTACAGTGTTTCTAATAAATTTCGTAATCTCTTTCATTTAAATTTTGTAGCCATTTTTAATAAATTTAATAAAAAACTACAATGACGGCAGTAATATTTTACGTATTTTTTTATATTTTATCTTACAATTTTTGCATTATTTCAGTGTTAGGTTAAAATATTAAATGAAATGTTATGTAAATGAAAATATTTGATTTACAAGAATATAAATTTATATATATTAGTAGAAGTAATTTATGTTTAATAAAAGAATAATAGTTCATTTCTTTTTTAAAACATTATAAAAAGTATTTTGAATCTAACATATTGACACGATAGAAGGATGCTATAAAGTTTTAGTGTTCATAATTATATGAATCGAATATGATAACGAAAATAAATCACCTTTGTTGCGATCGAAATTAATTTAAATTATGTTAATGCTTGGCAGTTAAATAAAATGTCTGCCTCATTCAATCTATTTTCCCACTAATGATAAATATTTTAATGAGCATTTAAATTATAAGAACATAGCTGTATCATTTCAAACAGGTGATACTCAATGCACCATAAATTTAAACGAATAGAATCAAAGAAATATTCTGCATTTTTCAATTTTTAAATAATAATTAAACTTTATTAAACAATTATCATGGAAAAATAAATTATTTAAATCAATATTGTAATGATAATAATATTAAGTGCAGTTGTCGAATAAATTCTGATAAGTCATTTTTATAGTATAATACAACCAAATCTATAATACTTTTAATTTGTCAGACTTCAGTTTTGTTAGAGGCATTTATGAACAAATGATAAGTCTTTATTATTGATTTTCAAACAATACGTTTCTTATTCTTTAGTAATTCATGAAAAAATTAAAATATGTTTATGAAATTATTTGTAATTAGAAATTACATCAATCAGCTGCAATTACATATTTATTAAAAATTGATTCATAATAATTAGATTTTCGGCAGTTGAGAAATCAAAGTATCTAAAAATATGAATTTTATCACATTATATTGATTAAAGAATAGAATTTTCAATTTGAAATCACATGAAACACAAGGATAAATTTGTATTTTCTAGTTTTATATAAATATCAAGTCTTGTCAAATGCTGTTTATTATAGCAAATCCTTTTAAATACAAAAAAGGAAAAAAATAAGTAATATTTTTATTCTAGTATTAGAATGAATTGTTATTTTCAGTGTCTGTATGATGTAAATTTGTAATATCCAAATTAAAATTATTTCTATTCTATTTAACTGAATTAGAAAGCTTTAAAAAAAGGTAAGAAACAATACTTTTTTTTTAATCATCCGCGCGAATATAATATTTATTTATAAAAGAAACACATTGATCTTTTATCAAGCACAAAATAATACAGATATGCTAATATTTGGAGAAATGATATTAGCCACTTTGCATTTATTGTACATTAAGATTAAAAAGCAAGAAATTATGACTTGATTAGTGTTTTTTTGCAAAAAAAAGCAAAGATATATTAAATCAAATTTACTCGATGCATTCAATAGATTATATTTAAGATGAAAGTTAACCAGAAAACATGTTAGATTTTTATACAAACATTTTTAATGATTCAATAACATGCTGCTGCTATTTCAGAAACTTTGAATATAACATTATTGTCATCGTTTAGTATGTGAGAACCCCTTAAAATTGGTATTTTTATTTAAAAATATTGTGAAAAATGACCTTAAATATGAAAATTCTTTAAAATTATCTTGTTTCCTGTCTTACTGCAATCTAGTGGTGGAATCACATTATTTAGTGTGAAAGATCACTGGTTTGATCACACCAATACTGGGAGAATGCAGCCCACAAACGTTGTAGAACACTTGGAGATAAATGTTGTGTTTTTGCTTTTTGCTGCTCGTCTGTTGAGGTGGATGTTTGAAATACAAAGATTTCTTCTTTGTAATACAAGGCTATTGTTCGTTATGCATGAGAATGGTCTTCTGATGTCATTCAGGTGCAGTTCTTCTTCCTCAGAGACGGCGTGTAATCTTTTGAAGGTTGTTAACAAATTTAAGTGAATCCGTTTTCCTTTTCTAGAGCCAAAATTTACACTATAAATGTGGAATTCGCTTTTAAACAACCAATCTTGTGTCCATTATGTATCTGTAACAAGAATTATGAGAGAACATTTCCTTAAAAATTAATAAATAAATCTTCCTTCTTGTATCAAAATGAAATCTACCTTTGAATATTTTAAAAATAAGTGTAACATTGTATGTATTTCTCAGTTCGAAAATTCCCATTGATTTTATGGGTAAGAAACGAAAACTTTATATGTAAGAGATTAGACGTGGAATCTTAAAAATAAAGAAATGTTTTCCTTTAAATAATTAAAATATAATGTGTACGAATAAAATGTGCTTTTAAAAAAGCTTTTAATGCTTATTCAATAAAAATTAATTTGCTTTTTTAGTAATTATAGAGACTTTGTTGAAATAAATTTTGCTTCTAATTGCCTTTTAAATATTATTTTAGCTCTACATTATTACTTTTTTAAGTTTAATATTATACTTCACTTTTAATCATATAAAAGTGTTTTTCATTACATTTTTTTCTTATTTTTCACTTAAAACAAAAGGTATTCACTTGTATATACTACTTTATGCTTCTTGCTATTACATTTTATGCTTTCCTACATCAAACAAATCTGTACATGTGCCACTTTCATGTCTTCTAGCTTCTTCATTTTTGAAATACATTATGACCGAATTTTGATTGACGTTAGAAAAACATTAATTTCGCTAGTTATTTGAGGGACTTGTAATAACATTACGAGGATACACTTAAGAAACAAAAAGTATTACATAAATAAAATGGATTCATTATACACCCTTGATTGTAACCAATAACCTGAAGAAATAACGTATTTCTTATGGAAAAGGGAAAATGTTTTTATTAATCGGTGAATTTCATAAATCCTTCTATTGTAACTGATATTATTTTTTAGTTTACATTTGAAGTTCCTGTTTGTAACGATGCTCTTTTTACAACTCTCAAATAATGAAGACTGCATCAGATTCGATAACTTATTTTCAACGGTGTGGAATTATCCATTCAGAAAAAAAAATCAATTTTACGCAATAATATTTAATCTATGAAAAAAATAAGGTAAGGTGACGATTTTACACTTGCAAATAAGAAATTGGATCTAGGAAGAGCAAATGTTTTGAGAATTCTCATCTCCCTTCCATTAAACTATTTTATAACAGAAGATTTATTTACTCGTGGCCGATAGAATCAGAATCCATCAAACATTGTGTAAGAGAACTGCTGATGCCACATACTACTGTCGTCGATTAAAACAATAATTTTTTTTTGATAAATGTATACCGATGATGTTTTATCACAAGAACAGATAAATATAGGAGGATCAAATCAAAGCTCTCTTCCAAATAAGCGAAGGTCTATTCACCAGGAGGATAAATAACGCTGGGCGTATTTTCCCTTCACAATGGATGTTTAACCGAATTTGTCACCACACAAAAGAATTGTTTCCTTTTGTTGTTTCGTATAAAGAGTGGCACAGTAAGCATTGAAGGAAGTGTGGATGGAGGCTTCGTCATCTATTCCGACATTATGAGACCTTACGAAATAGATAAACTCAAAAGAGCAGCTTTTTCGCATTTCTAATTTAATCACCAGTTCCACTTTGGGGATGCAGAAACAAGCGTCCATACGCAGAAATTAGATCACCTACGGGGATTCGAGAAAAAAGACTTATATTAAACCATTATTTATTGGAAATTTTAATTTTATAAAATTTGTTATGTAATATGATTTTTTTTCAAAATGTAATAACATATAAGCAATTATGTATCCGAAGTTCTATTCTTTCCACTGATAAAATCTGTATCCTATTACAAGCAAATATTGTAATATTCATATTCTTAAAACTTATTATTTATTGTTCATTAAAATTTTATCAGAAAAATGCTAATTTACATTGAGATCAAACATATTAAGGTGTCATATAAATGAAAGATTGATATTTTAATAAAGGACAAAATCAATTAATGACATTAATACAACTAATTCAATAACAATCGTTATGCAGTTAAATATTCTATTTCATGGTAAATACGTTAACTTGCTAAATCTAACAATATCCTGACATAATTTCATAATTTAATTTTAATTTACGCTTGATCTAAATGATCTATTAACTTTTTGTTACTCTCTGAAGAAAAATACTACCGAATTACATCAAATGCTTGTAGAAGCATGCGGTGGTAATGTTGTAAGCCACGCGCAGTGCTACAAGTGGTTTGAAAAGTTTTAAAATGTTGATTTCGAAGTGTGATACGAGGAGCGTACGATACCAGCAAAAAAGTTGAAGATGCTGAATTACAAATATTACTCGATGAAGATGACAGCCAAACGCAAGAACATCTTGCAGAACAATTGAATATTGACCAGAGCACATATTCCGTCGTTTCAAAGCCATGAGTAAGATAATAAAGGTGCGTAGATGGGTGTCACACGAGCTAACGGACCTGTAGCAGGAAAACCGAAAAGTCGTGTGCGAGATGTTGCTTGCCCATTACAAAGCAAGTCATATCTCCATCGTATTGGGACTGGCGACGAAAAATGAATTTATTTTGAGAAACCCAAGCTTAATCGATCATACGTTGACCTCAGAAAACCGTCCAAATCAACCGCAAGGCTTAATCGGTCCGGCCGCAAGGCAATGTTGTGTATTTTCTAGGATCAGGAAGGGTTAATCTATTATGAGCTTCTTAAACTCTGCTAAACCATTAATAATGATCACTACAAGCAACAATTACTTGATTTGAATGGTGCTATACTCGACAAACGTGATTAATACAAAAAACGGCAGCAAAAAGTGATTTTCCTTGATGACAACGCACATAGCCACCGTGCTAAAGCAACCAAGGACCTAGTTAAGGTGCTGTGCTGGGAGCATTTATCGCATGCAAATAATTCGCCATATCCAGCTTCTTTTGATTACCACCTATTTTCATCATTAGGACACGCACTGGGTGACCAGAGCTTCAATTCTTACGATGACATCAAATCTCGGCTTGATGATAGGCTGCTCTCAAAAGATTGATTATTTCTTTGGCGCGGTATTCATAAATTGCTCGAAAGATGGGAAAATGTGTATCTAGTAATAATTTGCGTTATAATTAATAAATGTTATGCATTTAAAAATAAAATTTGTTCAATAATTCTTTCTTCATTTCTAAATTAATAAGATTAAATTTAATTTATCTTGTAGAAAAATATTAAATGCTTGTAAAATAACTAGCTTCAAATACTTATTTTATATACAAATTTGAATGTTATAAGCTAAAGACATATAACCCAATAACATACAGAGAAATTCATGTGATCCCTTTTCTTATATTTTCCAAACAATTATATTTTTTCTAAATAAAATGCATTTATCATCCTAAAAGAACATTTTTACTATTTATACTTTTTTTGAGGTAATGATATTGCCTTGAGACTTTGTTTATCACCCAACTCCGAGAACTTATGGCCTTTACCGATCACAAAAGTACAATGCAGCCAATGGTGAAAGGGATCTAAAACGAATGCTCACCATAAAATCAATGACAAATGACCCATTAGGTTTAGCAATGGTCTGAGTTATGTAAAAAACGGCTTTGTTTCGGTTGTAATAGGAGAATGCCATTATTCTTTCTTACGATCGATCCAGAAGTAACTGGAAGCGTCTGCCGCGGTAATCCACTGTCACCCAAATGTATTTTAGAGCTCTTGACTGCCATATTTAATATTGGATATACATTTTCTCAAACTGGTTTATGAAAGTAAAGAGAAGGAACGACGCTATTAATATCCTCTGTAAAACGCACTTTAGTGACTTTATTATTATTACAGTTTTATTATCAATTGAGACAATAAATCATTTGTTTAAAAGTCCATTTTATGCTCTTGTATTTGAGTGCATTAGGGAAAAACTCTTTTTAGATGCTCCTTTTTACGAATTTTATGTTTGTCATGCATTCTCCTAACAATGAGTTTTAGCGAAGAAAAAATTAAGGTGTAAAATATTTTGTATTAAAATTAGATATAAATTTTAAGAAAATGTTTTTTTATTACAGATTGTGTTATATTATACTAATAGAATCTTAAGTAGTACTAAATAATGCCTATAAATTTATTAAATGTCTTGGTTTTCACAATTACAATATTACATTTTTTTCATAGTTAATTAACTTCAGACAGGATCTGATCTTAATAAGACACTAGGAATGTATTTTATTTAATATCAATTGACAAAATATTAACGTTAAAAATAATTTTCTTCCGTTTCATATCTCACAAATAAAGTGACAAAAGAAACTACAGATTATTAAATTACTTCGAAAGGATTAATTAAGAACTTAATTTTCAAAAATTTATTTTGGTGTACCGTGAGTACCAAATTTTCATTCACAATTGACATCCAATAACTTTGAATTTGTGTGAAAAGTTTTATATGCATTAGTTCATAAAGTATTGCTAGTTATTTTACTTAATTTCACATCAAAAAAACAAAAATATTGAATTTGTGTATTGCATTTTGAATTCTAAATTTGAATATTTCAATTATAATGTATTCTGCGCATTTCCCTGATTACGAACAAGATATAAGTAACATTTTTATACTCTATTTAGTATAAATTAATTTCGAAAATAATATAAAAATGTATATATTAAATAGAGAACAAATGTTAATTTCCAATATATGAATATAAATATTTCTTCAAACTTAATCCAAATTGTAACAAAATATTTACTGTATAACAAGTAACTACAACATACATTATGTATAATAATCTGTCTTAAAATATATGAAAAATATGAACTTATTTCTCCATAAATTTGCAACACATGCATTACTCCATAAATTTGCACACAAAATATTATTTGCAATAAAATATTATATTATGTTAGAGAAGATGTAACTTAAATTCTACGAAGTGTATTGTATTTTGATTTTAAATATTTGAATTATCTTCATAGTTTCTACTGTAATTATAAATTTCTTTTCGGAATATGACATGGTTAATTAAATGGAAATCATTTCATTATTTATTAGAAAACAAATTAATTACATGATTTTCTAACATTTATCCTTGGAACGGTATCTTTTGCAATAAAAGGATATGTACTTTTTAAATTTTAAAGAAATATTTCGAAATAATTTGCAAACTGTATTAGTATTTTACTTTGCATATTTTTCTCATTATTTAATGAGAGAGAGAGATTTCACTATAGCATCCCCACATATAATTCTTCCTATTATAAAGGATTCAGTTCATTTAAAATTATTTTAATGAATACACCAAACAAGTAAATAACTAGAATAAATATTCATGAAATAAAGAATTGCTTACTGAATAACTTACTGAATTTTTTGTTGAATGTGTATATTTTAAATAAATAAGATTAAAAAGCGAATACAAAAATATTTTAATAATGAGCTTATTTGGGTATAAAACAGTTTCATAAAATTTTCCTATAAATGACCTGTAATTCATTACTAACTAAAGGATAGATCTGCAATTTGAATAAATATAAATCATATATATCATTAAGCTTTTATTTTGAGATAGTTTATTATTTCTGAACGAAACATATAAGTACCAGCTAAAGTATTTTACATTAAAAATAAATATTTCAACTAAAATTTTAATGGTAAAATAAATAAATCAAACATTTGACTTAAAGTGATCATATTTTCATAATTTTAAAATAAGGTTACTTTTTGAGCCTTTTTTTAAAGCTTTTAAAAACTGTTCAAATAAGAAGTTATGTATTTAGGGCAATATATGCAATTAATGAGCTAAAGTATTTATTATTAATATACCATAAGCTATTATTTTACACATATTAAGGGAACTATATATATCAATTTTCTATGAAAAAATATAAAAGTAAATATACTCTGGAAGATATTTATTAAAAAGAAATTTTTACAAAGGTGAAAGTTATACCTTTGTATGGAAACTAAACAAATATATAGTAAATAAATAAATGGTATCATAATATTTATTACTGTACTTAACAGTAATTAAATGTGCCTATATAGAAAAAAATGAATGCGTGTCTAATCGACTTTAAAAAAAATTATTTTTCTTAACAACTTAAGTGTGTAATAAATGCTTCACACTCTTTACAGGATTAAAAACATTTATGTAAACGATGTAAAACAAAATTCAAGATTATTGAATTTTTTTAAGACTTTCAAAAGTTTTTTGTAGTATATTGTGCGTTCAAAGTTTTACCTGTTGTTAGTAATTTTTTTCTTCAGTCAGGTTATCACAAATCGTTTGTCAATTAAAATTTCTTGAGATACGGTAAAGAACTGGATTGAGACACTTTACAATGTCACAGATTCGGAGCAACAGTTGATGAAAAATAATTCTAAATGCATCATCATATTGAACAGAAATCTATGAATCCTTGGTACGTGCATACAATCTCAGCCACCTGGAAAGTTGATAAACCCGGAAAGTTGATTAAAAATCTGGCAAATTCAAAACAAATTGTCTAAAAATTTTCTCCAAACTATTAGTAGTGTGAATTAAAAAAGAAATTAAATTTTTAAAAGTGTTAAAAATTATGTTTCAGAACATCTGATTATTCATGACTAGCTTTTTGCAAAAATAGTAAAACGTAAATGTATTTCACATTCATTATTTTAAAATATAAAAGTTAATTTGAGGGAAATTTCAAAAACGATAATGGTGACCACTTTTATTAATTAAATATTAGTTGTTGGCAAAAAATCCTGTCAAATAATCCCATTTCTTTCCTTGCTGATGGGATTGTACGCAAGTATTCATTCCTTATTTTGACAAACAGTGGCTTCGACATATAATTTTACATATTGTTGTTTTCAACATTTAATGTGAAAGTTCATCCATTTTATTTGATATTTGGCATTGAATTTTAAATAATTTCATTATCTAAGTTGTCGCATAAATACTTAATATCAAGAGACACTGCCACTGGTTCGTTTCATTTGCACTACTTGAGAATGTAAGGCAGTTTAAGAAGATATTGTAAGATATTTTTATTAAGGTATCTATATACATGAAATGCAAAAATAACGTGAACAAACATCAGCGTTGTCTGTCTAATGAAATAATTCCTTTTTGTAGGAAAATAGCAGTTTTGATGTCTATAATATTTTAATGTGCGTCATAAAGTGTAAGATAAACTTCCATGAAGCATGAAACACAATTACTACATTTTTTACCAACTGCTGATTTGAATATTTAGTATGGACATTTCTGAACAAATGGACTGTATGTCATTGTATAAATTATTTTATCAATAAATGAAATGCATACATACTTAATTTTAAAAGAAACAGTAACTGTCTTCAAGGTACTTTTCAGACAGGAAACACGAGCTTGCAGCACAGTTTGCCTTGAAAGAGTTAACCAAGCGAAATAAAAAATATCGTGATTTAATGGCATTATTACATGTATTGAGATTTCCTGATTTTTGTACGAGATTTTATGATTCTTTCTTTTTATAATTTATTTATATGTTTAATTCAACTCATGAAATCAGTAAACATTTCTCAACTTACAAATAATTTATGTATTAAACTAAGCAGATTAATTATCTTTGGATATTTATGATTATTATTTATAAAAATTATTTTTATACAATTTATATGTTCAATATATTTAATTTTTTATGATGCTCATGTGTGAATAATCGAATTTTAGAGTTTAGAAATGCAATAAGTAACATAGCGTTTTGAAAAACATTTCTTAAAATATACTATGAATTTTAATTTGAAAAGTTCGCAAAAAATAATCTTTACTTATCAGAAATCTAATGATATTACTTCAATAGTTTCAAATTCATGTTTTTATCTCTACTCAGAATTTTTGTTAAAAATATAATCTGTATTTTTAATTTTTTTTATTTTATTGAATTACTGAAAACATAAATTGATGTGGAATTATTTATAATAAAATTTATAATACTGAAGAGATTACTGGTATTTTAGTAATTTTAATATATTGATCATGTGTTAACAACACATTAAGATACCGATATCATCATATTGCTGGTATCATAATAAATATTTTGACTAAACTGCTTTGATGATATATTTGATATGAATGCACTAAGTAATGAAAAATAAAATTTTAAGAGGTTTGGCTTCCCTGGTGTCTTTATCTTTTAACAAAATATATCCACATATAGATGTAACCATTTTCGAGTTAATTAACTTTATTATCAGTCATTGTCGGTGAATTTCAATATTATTAAGCAAAGTATGCCTTTAGGCAAACTATTATTTTAAAGTATTTCTGGAAAGTCGTTCTTTACCTGGAAATACATATACATGTATCCCTTTTGAATTACATAAAATCGATTCATCGAATCGGCTTTCAGTATCGGAGAAATTAATGAGGTACATCCTAAGAGATAAATGCGTGTGTTCATTGGAGGAAAGTTTATTTGATCATAATCGTAACCGTCTCTTTTGCGCGGCATTTCCATACGAGATTTCTAGTAAAATTGCAAGTTTAACTAAAGTTAACATCGAAGTGAACGATCAATTATTCATCGTGAGTTTTAAATCTAATTTGGGCGCTCCTGATCATTTAGAATTGTCACTTTATTTTGGCGAAATCCCATCGAACGTTTTTCTTTTTATGTCGCCTGTTTCCTTGACAGAGTCGTTAACAGAGGATGTAGATATTTCTGCCGCAAACCTGTAAAACATTTCAAAGGGAAAGATTAATTGTACAAGACAACAATCGAACGTTTGGTTACGTGAAAACAATTTATCATGAAAGATAGTCTCAGGAAGGGAGGGTATTTTCATTCGTTCAATTTTGTTATCTGGAACATGATTTGTGTTACTCACTAAATATTTGATTTTAAAATGTGTACACATGTATGATTCTAAATTCAATGAAGTTTAGGGTTGACATATCTTTTCATTTACTTTGATAAAATAATACAAAAATTTTGCATGTAAATTTGATTTGATAAAAAAAGTTTTTTTTTTGATAATATGGATTTTTATATATATTTATGTGAATTTTTTTCACTTGACGAAAATGAAAAACATTTTACTCTATAATATTTATAAAAATTTATCTATAAGCATGTTTTTAACACCAATATTGATAAAAAAATATATATAAATGATTGCCATGATAAACATGTTTCCAGAAAATGCATCTTGGGAAAGATAATTCCTACACTAATAGTCGTTAAATAAATTAAGCTTCTAAACTACTGTGTCAATGGTTTCTGATACCAAGCAGCAAAAAAAAAATAAATAATCAGCAATTTTTTAAAAATGTTAAATTAATTTATTGCATGTAAACTTAATTTTATTCTTAGTGAATAACCCACAAATCAAATTTTAAATTGTATAAAATAGATTGAAAAGAAAAATAGAAAATACTTAAACAGTAAACTTCTCAATTTAAACGAATCAAAAAGTGGATGCTTTGTCTTCTGTTTTTCATTTTGCTTTTTCTTTTGTTCTATTTTTCAATATTTTCAGTTTTAGATGCAATGAGACTAATGATTTGAAAATTTGAAAGTCAATTATTTTGAACAATGGGTAATTTTCATAATTTTGACAACTTTTACAAATGGAAAAAATTTAAAAATACTTCTTTATTACAGGTAAAATCCATCAAGGAATATTTCCTCATTGCCAACGATACTCAGACATTTGAGAATGACTATCACATTGTTTGCTGCCCTTCAAAGAATGCATTTTGAAGGCAAGTAGCACATTCATCATGGACAGCGGGCATAAAATAGATTTACGACGCCATCTCAGTACGATTTGATGTAGAGGAAATGTTATCTGACGTTAAGGATATTTTAAACCAATGAGAACTGTAATAAAAATGTGTCATTATGATCTCAATTGGAATGAAAGAGACAACCACTTTATGGTTAAAATATAACTGCACATAAGGAAAAAAAAGAAGTGTAATTAGTAAGTTCAGTTTCACCTTTACAACACATGTCAAATATCATGTTGCCTTTTAGATACGAGAGAACTTTTATGTGGCTGGTTGCTAATCTGGAAACAACGATATAAGACGCTTTGTAACAATTGAGGGTGTAGTAAAAAGTAATAAAAGTTACAACAAATTTTTTGTCAGAGAATAGACCTACTTTTTTCATCAATGCGTTTCTCAATTCGAATAAAATTTCCAATCACTATGCTTTTGCATTCATTTTCAACAAATTTTACTGGGGAAAGAAATACACCACTGGCCATTAAAATTGTTATACCAAGAAGACGACATGCTACAGGCGTGACATTTATACGCAAGGAAGAAGGTGCTGTGATATGCAAATGATTAGCTTTTCAGCTCATTCAGACAAAGCAGGTACCAATAGCGACAGCTACATTGTGTTTAAATGAGGAAATTGTTCAGCCGGTTCCTCATACACCACAAATTGTATTTGAACGTTGTTGCCTGGTGAAAAGTTGTTGTGATGCCTCGAGTAAGAAGGACAAATGCGTACCAGCACGTTTCTGACTTTGATAAAGGTCGAATGTAGTGTACCGGGATTGCGGTTTATCTTATCGCAGTATCGCTGCTCGCGTCGGTCGAGATCCAATGACTGTTAGCAGACTATGGAATCGATGGGTTCAGAACGGTAATACGGAACGTCATGCGGGATCTCAACGGCCACATATCACTAGCAGCCGAGAAGACAGGCATATTATCCGCATGGCCGTAATGGATCGTGCAACCACGTCACTAGCCGTGAGTCAAGAAACGAGGTCGTTTGAAAGACAACAAGTGTCTGCCCGAACAGTTCGACGACGTTTGCAACAGCATGGACTCTCAGCTCGGAGACCATGGCTGCGGCTTCCCTTGACGCTGCGTCATAGACAAGAGCGCCTTCAATGGTGTATCAATGACGAACCTGGGCGCACGAATGGCGAGACGTCATCTTTTCAGATGAATCCAGGTTCTGTGTACAGCATCATGATGGTCGCATCCATGTTTGGCGGCATCGTGGTGAACGCACACTGGCAGCATGCATTCGTCATCGTCATACTGGCCCATCATCTGGCGTGATAGTATGGGGTGTCATTGGATACACGTCTTGGTCACCTCTTGTTCGCATTGACGGTGCTTTGAACAGTGCCCGTTACATTTCTAATGTGTTACGACCCGTGACTCTTATCTGTATTCGAGCCCTGTGAAACCCTACGTTTCAGCAGGATAAGGCCCGATCACATGTTGCCGGTATTGTACGGACCTTCCTTGATACGGAACATGTTCGGCTGTTGACCTGGCTACAACATTCTCCAGATCTTTCACCAATAGAAAACGTCTGGTGAATGGTTGCCGTGTGATTGGCTCGTCATCAAATGCCAGTCACTACGGTTGATGAACTGTGACATCCTGTTGAAGCTGCATGGGCATCTGTACCTCTACATACAATCCAATCTCTGTTTGACTCAATGCCCAGGCGTATAACTGCTGTTATTACTGCCAGAGGTGGTTGCTCTGGGTACTGATTTTTCAGGATCTATCCAGCCAAATTTTTTGAAAATTTAATCACTTGCTATTTCTTGTATAATGTATTTGTCCAATAAATATCATTTTGTTATCTGCATTTCTTCCTGGTGTAGCAATTTTAATGGCCAATAGTGTATAAAAAAATGATTGTAGGTGAACATTGCCTTCATTTTGAGACAAGCATGGATAGAAATTGTATATTTTTCTTAATGAATAAGAAACCAGGTACACACGTACAAATTTTGATAATTAATCTATTCCAACTCCTCTGCAACATTCATCAATGAAAAATGAAAATACTCCATTATACATATCGAAAATTCTTAATCAGCATTCTCTTTAGAAGTCCATGGAAACAAATTGTGCAACAATTAAATCCTTTTTAAAATTCAGAAGGCGTTTGACATTGAATCAATCAACTATCATCTATATGGATCCATTATTTTCAAAGCAACTGGCTAACAGAGGTTTCATATGAAAAAATATTCTTTGATCTGATGTAACCAAAAACACAATTGATTGAATCAAATCCACTCGATAATTGTGAATGAAATCCGTATTTATAAGAATTCTGACAAATATAGAATAAAAAATTTAGAAAAAAATTAAGAAACTGCATACAAATTTATCACGAAACTATATGTTTAATTTCGTAATATTATAAAAATGGATGCATAAGCTTTTGCATCCATTTTTATAATATTACGAATTTAGATTGCAAATTTCACCAACCAGAACTGGTGGATTTTTGGGAATTGTTTTGAAAGGTGTACTTAAAAGATACACAAAACTAGAAGCATTATGAAAATAGTTGATTAATACAGGAAATGCAGAAAATATTCGAAAATCATAAATAAAAAGAAGATGAGAGGTTGTATAAAACACTTCTAGATAAAAAAATATAAGAACATTCTATTCATAAAGCATAAGCCCAGCAAAAGAAAATTCAAATTAAATATCATATATTGCAAACTCAATTCCACGTGATTGCAATTTGGTGATAAATAATTTCTTCATTTTGCACTGAAAAATGTTTCCTCTTTTAATTTGGTTGGGTAAGAATAGCTGGGGAAATATAAAATTTCTATTTTAAGGAAATGGAAGTTCTTTTACAATGAAAATAATCATTTTTGGTTACTTTAAAATCTAGTTTTTCTCATTAAAAATATTAATTAAATTTTTACAGTATTTTTTATCATTTTTCCTCAAATTCAAATTATTGTTGGCTTATATCCAACATTTGCAATTAATCTAAAGAAATTCGAATAAATAAGCGTTAACATTTCTTGTATATTTTTAAAATTATTGCTATAAAAATAAGTACGAGCATTATTAATATTCATTTTCAATTCACCAATGCATATTTTAGTAAATCGTTTTAGGAAAAATATTTGATTTTAAGAAAAATATTTAATAAGCTATCAAATTCTTCCTCCTAAAATAATGCTTCTGAATTTTTGGAGAAACGAAGCAGAATTGTTAATTTTTGTATTTTTACAAAATGAATATGAATTTAAATCTATTTCCGGAATAGTTAATCATTTTAAAATAGCTATTGACATTTTATTATTTTACAGATAAAATGTATTTTATTTTAATGTGAGATGTTAAACTAGATTTTTATAAAGAGAGATTTTTTTAGTGTAATATTTTTAAAAGAGAGAAAAATCAGTCATATAAACATTATTTTTTTATCCTTAATATCCCAAAGGATTTCTCAGAATATTGGATTTTTATAACTTTTTTCCATCTAGATCTTGAGAACTGATATGTGATTGTAATTATATGGCTGGAATTTTGATTTGAAATCTAATACTGTTTTGATACACATTTTAACAAAACATTAATTTTCACAGATCTATTCTATTTTGAAGAAACAATTTTCTATATCTATCGAGTAAATCAATGAATTTATTCAATAGTTTACATTTAAATTAAACTATTATTATATATTTTTATATTATTCTATATTTATACAACATTTTATAAGACAAAATACTTCCATCAATTTTTTTATATGAAATATTTTTTATTACTATTTAAAATAATATCGGGAAAAGAAACAATATGTGTCTTAATAGTATTTGTGTTTTAAAATGCTTAACGACCTGAAATATTTATAATATTATTTATTTAAAGCATGTATTTACAGTATTAATATTTTATTTATAACGTGAAAGATATTAATAAGTTCTAAATGAAATGTATGTTTCATATTAAGCAGATTTTTCAAATTGTTATATGAACGTACAGACCCAAAAAACAAAAATTTAAAGTAATATAATAAAAAAGGTATAAGAACTTTAAGCACATACACAAAGTACCCACAATGCATTAGAGTGACAGATAGCGCGGTCATATTTTCTTTAAAGCATACAAAATATTTGTTGAATCAGTAAAAAGAGAAATTTATGGTGTAGAATCATGTTTATAGAATTTATATGATATCCTAATAAATTAAAAAATAATCACTAGTTGTAATTATATAAAATTATAAATCTACCAAATGAACTTAATGAGAATAATAATTGTTTTAAAATTCCGTATAGTTAAATTGTAAAAGGAATTAATAGAAACAATAATAAATCAATATATCTTATTATAATTTTTTGACTATATATATATATATATATATACTTACAATTTAAAATAAACTCTGAGCACTCACATATATTTGTGTTTGAAATCAGTACTGATATCAAGAACTGTTAGTCTGAAAGCCCGGAAGCTAACCATTCAGCTACTACTCATACAGATTACTAACAGAATTTTTTGATCGAATCACTATCCCCTTTAAATTCTCCAGTTAATTAATTTGCATCTTTTTTTTACACTCAATTGATGTGCAATAGTTATCTCCTCATTAATTGTTATTGAAATGCAAAATAACTTTATTTATCTGAGTACTTTTATTTTTATTTGCCTAGTTTTACCTTTGTAACTTTGATGTTTCAGTTTTGACTCAGACCATCTTATTAACAAGGGAGAGATTTGGGAAATATTTGTCCATTTCTAATTTTGAAGGCTTAAAACACAAATTATTTTAAAAACTACAATCAAAAAGCTTAGGATTAAAATACTGAACTGACACTGCGTAAATAAATCAATGTTCAATCCAAATATAATAATATTTTGGGATTAAAAAGACAATTCTGTGTTATATAATAGAATAGTAAGCAGTTATTTTATTTACTATAAACTTTTAATAAATACAAACCAAGTCTTTCCTGTTTCTTACTCAAGTACAAATCTCTTTCTCTGTGCATGTGTGTGTGTGTGTAGATATGTATATATATACACACATTATCGTAAATTTTTAATAAAATTAATCAAATGCCAAATAAAGAATGATAAAGTGAGAAAACAAATTATAGTGAACAGATGAAACAAATATTCAATAGATAGTTCAAAATTAAAATTTAAAAGAAACAATAAAAATAACATAAAACGAAATGCCAATATTGCAAGCTTCAATTGGAGGTGTTGACAACAGTGGCACGAAGAATAAACTACCTATGGAATATTTGTCCCATTTCTTTACTGTATTTCGTATTCTCATTTTATTATTCTTCCTTTGGTGTTTGATTAATTTTATAAAAAAATTATGATTTATTATATTCTGATAATTCTATTTAAGCTTTTAATCCACTTTCAAGCTGAATGAGTGACTAAGGATAAGGTTTTTTATTATTTATTCTTGCACTTTTTTCAATTTATGCTTATGACATATATATATATATATATATATATATATATATATATATATATATATATATATATATATATATATATATATATATATATATATATATATATATATATATATATATATATATATATATATATATATATATATATATATATATATATATATATATATATATATATATATATATATATATATATATATATATATATACATATCTTCGTATTAAATGAAAAATATATGCCTTTACTGTAATTTAGTTCTAAGCGTTTAAACTATAATTTATTTTCGTAAAATGAATATTAATTTATAATTTTGAGTGAATATAAAATCAATATTTAAAAAAATGCATAAAATAATTATGTAAGTTGCGTTGATATATTGTAAGGAACGAGTAATTATTTAGTGTATCCCGTCAAATCTAAGTGATTATCAGCAAAATGGATGGGAAATTAACTTATATTTTTTACACTACCTCCCCGCACGCGTGCGTATTCATCTATTCCAAATGGAGAGATATAGCTTAATTTGTAGTCTCCATCTTTCACAATGACAAATGAGCTGCACTTCCTGCTGTGAGGAACACGTCTGAAGCAGAATTAGTTTCCATAAATGGCCTCTAAATTGATTGATGCACTGGATATGTGAATAAATAAGTTAATGCCTTCACTTCAATAAGAAAAGTAATAAATAAAATTAATCGGTGACTAATGCCACTAAGCTCTTTTGATGTAACTCTACACTGATAGAGTGCTACAATAGATTAATTATAACAGACTGTTGTAGCAATTTTTTAGACGTGATTAACTGTATGTTGTTGAGAGTTGGTGCAGAAGTGAAGCTATTCTAATTGAGTTAATCGTTCCAAATTCCTTATAACTGAATTTAATCTATGTTTCATATGTGTGTTGTGTAACTGAATCCACACATTTCATAATTTACTATTATTTTATAAGCACTTTTATTTATATAAACACTATTTTTCTATGAACACATTAATTTCTTTTTAGATAATGTTCAATAACGCATTTGATGATAGACAGAAAAACATTATTAAGCAGACAGTAACTAACCCTAAACATACATATGGCTAGTCATTATATAATCCAATATTTTGTAAAATGAAACAGCTTTATTTAGAAAAAATAATGGATTTGATTGCATATGCAGAAAATCTATTTTTTTAAATTATATTTCCAAAAATTAAATTGTGATTAAAGTGGATTTTTTGGATTCGCATTAATATTTGTGTGTGTGTGTGTGTGTGTGTGATACAGTATTATAAATATATTTTAATTAAAACTTTATTCGTAATCTCTTTTGATACAATTTAGTTGATTAGTGATTAACTTTACAAATAACCTATATTTTTAAAATATATTTAAACAATTGTTATCATTTCATAATAATTGAGTAAAAAACATGGTAAAAAATTTGAATTTTCAATTTGATTTATAGAATGGTAAAATTTTAATTGATGTATCCAGAGACTCACGGCTCCAGTTCCAATAAAATTTAAAATATATATTATAAAGTTTAAAGAAGAGGCTTGTTTAAAAAATAAGTAAAGTTCTTAAGATTTCAATAGCTATAACTTTGGATGTCCATTTAGAAGCTGTGAGCATGGTATAACTCAAAGTTTAGAAATTGCACTTTACAAAATGCATTTTGTGTAACAAGTGAGAACTCAAAAATTCTTTGTACACTCTTGATTATGCCTTGCGTTTTTTGTCAGGAATACAATTAGATAAGTGTTTGTGGTTGCATATCTTGTGAAATGACTTTCCTCATATTCATTTAAATGGTGCAAAAAAGGCATGAAATTGCTATATGGGCAGCTATCAATCCTTATGCCCTATAGCAACAACCCTTTATGTTGAAAAAAATATTAATAAAATCTTCAAATAATATTTTTCTTATAAATTTTTCTTATTTTCTATTTCAGTATGACAACCGTCAATTTTTGCCGGAAGTGTTTCTTAAGCAAAAATACATAAAATAAAAAAAAATCAATTTTAAAATTTCCATAAGATAAATGTTTTTACTAAAGGCATTAAAAAAAAAGAAAAATGAAACATTTTTGGAGGAGTGCATTTTTGTCTCTTAGTAGATGCGAAAATTTGACAAATCATACATTTGAAGTCACCATAGTTAGATGATTTCGAACTATTGATTATGGGATTGTTGATGATCTTGAATTTGTTGTTGATGATGTTGTTGAATACTGTTTATGATTCTGCATTATCCTTCAACCATCACCATCAGTAAGAATTTATGAATTTAATCTAACTTGTGTTAAGCAACTGAAGATGGTTGCAACGTTTTTGCTATTTTCATTCACACATCTGTCGACGCAGGCGTTTAGGGGTTTTCCAAAGGTTTTCCCAATTCCTGTGAGAATCATGGGAATGAAAAATAATGGCAAATTTCCACCACTTTGCAAAAATGACTTCAAGGAAAATTAAAAAAAAAACTACGCAATTAGGATGTCTTTAACTCTATATTCAAATTTTACTTTTACAATAACGAAATTTTAGTAAATTATAACAAAAGTATTTTTCTCTTTAATTCGTTGCATACAATGATATGTACCCTAATAAATTTAAAGTTTTTAACTAGAATTTAGCAATTATTTTTAAAAGTAAATGTTAACCATTTTTTCGAAATTAGGGAATGTTGCATATTTGTAGATATGTGAGTGATGTTAGTGAGAAATATTGATTATATTATCTTTAGAACACCAATGTGTGTATTCCTTAAATTTCCCATCCACCGTATAAAAGAAAAAAATGAGAATTCCCTAATACAAAAGAGAATAAATTAATTAATATAACTTATATGAGTGTTATATGAGAAAATTATAGAAAAGAATTAATGGAATTAAAATTTCAATTGTAAAATCGCTGAAAATGGAGTAAGGATTGCTGCCATTAACATTACTAAAATTAAATACTATTATAATTACTGAGCTCTACCTTATACGATGAAAGAATTTAAATGCCCGTCATTGGTATCGTGATCGAAAGGTTAAAAGCCTTATTTGCACTCGAGTTGCTAACAGGAAGTGCGCATTTCTAAGACTCAATGTCTCGGGTTCAGTAAAGAATAGGATAACCCTTGGTTTGTCAAAAAATTTACTGTAAATATTGATGAAATTTAATTTCTTGTAACCCAGGTATTTTCAACGTTTTACATAATTTTACGATTGCGTTTTATTAATCATATTTTGGCTCCTATATTGGCGTCAAAAAATCACCAAAAAATCAAACGGTACCCAAACGTAAGTTCTTAGAAATGTTTCTAAGCAGTTCTGTTTTTGAATTTAGAAGAAAATTATCAGCTCAGAATTGATCTTACTTTGACAGTTTCTAAATTATGAGGTAATGAGCAAATTTTTTTGCAATGTATGTGGTACTGAAATAGTATTTTTAACAAGGAATTTAAAATAAACTCACGTTTTTGAAAATTACAACACCAGGAAGGACTTACTCGAGTAAAATGAAATTTTCAGAAATTGAAAAGTAGACCATGATATACAAATGATTAGAATTTCAGATACGTAGCAACTGTGTATGCTGAGCAGCGCCCTCTGAATGGAAAATGGATCATTATATATAGACGGTTGTAGCATTCCGTATATATTATAATAGTAAACGGTTGTTATGTCGGTACTTAAGTCTCTTCGACGATAAAGAGTGAGATTTCAACTATTTACGGAATTCGAGCGGGGGAAAAACATCAGCTATCGTGAAGCTGGAATGTTTTATCATGCATTAACAGCTTGTGTGCAGCGTAACAGCAGCCCATTGATGTGTGTTTGGAAGCTGTTGACTGATGAGTGTCGGACAATCCAGAAATCTGGAAGTGGATCGTGACATGTGACGTCAGTGATCGATGATAGACACTTACTCCACATGGCGCTGACGGATCGTACAGCTTCCTCTAGACAATTGATAGCACAATGGTCAATATTTACAGATCTTATGTGTGTGCTTTATAAATTCGTAGACATTTGCTGCTTCATGGGCTCCACATAAGGACTCCTTTATACAGGGTCCCCCACACGCTAAAACTTCGCCACCTGTGACTGTATTGAGTTAATGAGCATGGGGACTGTCTTGTTGATTGTCAGAATGTCGTGTTCTCTGACGAATCACGCTTTAAGTTTTGGTACCTTTATGATCGTATACAAGTCAGACGATATGCTTGTCAACGCCAACTTCCGGAGTGCATTATCGAACGCCACAGTGGACGAACACCCAAAGTTATAGTCTGGGGTATCAAAGCATAGCAATCTTAATTTCTGCAAATTGTGTATAATCTGAACAGCAATAAGTACATCAGTGAAGTTCTACAGCCCAAAGCTGTTCTATTCCTATAAGGTTTGTCAGACACTATATTTCAACGGGACAATGCTCGCCCTCCTATTGTTAGGACTATTCAGTCATTTTGGTAGGTATAGCTTCTTCCTTGGCCTGTATATTGCTTCGTTATGTCACCGATTGAACATGTGGGGCATTTCATTTGTCGGCGTCTAAATCATGATTCTGGCCCCGTTGCTTCTGCAGATCAAATTTATGAACGCATACAAATTTATGCTCTTATTCAGGCAGACATTCAAAATTGATTTGACTCCATGCCATGACATGTAATAGCATTTATTGCAGCGTCTGGTGACTACACATAATACTAATTTTGATCTTGTGTCACTGTTTGCTTTGAAAGTTAAACCATTTATTTGTATGACTACTACTCAATAGTGCATTAAATTTCATTCAATTATGATGATTCCTCCATGGTCTTGCAATTTTCTCAAATATGAGTTTAAATAAGAGACATAAATTGCAGCATGCATAACAATTCAAAATTTTAAGCTGCATGTTCATATCTCCCAGTGATCATAATGTTATGCCTTTCAGTGCTCCCTTCGTAATAAGTAATTAATAATACATTTCTTTTCATTTTTGTATAAATCACCTAAAAAAAAGAAATTATTTTTCCTTTTTAATGCATACTCTTTAAAAAGTAATTGATTTTATGTGGAAAATAATAACTGTAATAGAATGATGATAGTTAGAAAAGAAAACGCACTTTTGAGCATAGAATTTTATTCTTTACTAAGATATTTCTTATAGAATAAGGATGGTATAAGTATTTCTATGAGAAATAAACACTTTCATATTTTAAATATTGGATAATATATCCTTTTCTTGGCTTACTAACAAAAATAATATCAATCAAATAATGCAACCAAAGGATTCCAGGTGTTGTAAAAATTTGCATTTTTTTATTTTATTGGACAGTAAGAAAATTTCAGTTTTACTACATCCTTCCACACCATTAAAGGAATTCATTACACTTTCAAATATTAAATTCAAATCTTACACATTAATTTCAAATTTTCACTGCATGATTACTAAAATGTCAAGTCAACCAGAGACTTGTTACATAAAATGCCTTAATGTCACTTTCATTTAATGTACCAGCAGTTCACTGAAGTTGGACGAGTTTGGATATGCATGCCACTACCACCTGTTCTCATGCTGATTTAAATTAAATGATTTAAATTGAGTAAGTAGATTATTCTTTCAAAAATGTTTGATAATAAATTTACTAACTATTGTAATTATTTAAAATTTAGATAATTTAAATGAAATTCATATTATTATCATGTTGAATTAAACTATCGTATAAATGTATATAAATTAAACGCCAATATTTAAAATGAAATTAAAATTAAATAGAAAACAACTAATTAAAACTAATTTAAAATATATTCAGTGTATGTTAATAATAATATAATAATTTTTGATGTTTTATTCAGTAAAAATGAAAAAGAATATTAAAAATAATTTCATGTACAGAAGTTTTGAAACTTAGCATGGAATTTCAATTATAATTTTTTGAAATTCCTTTTTAAGAAAAAATTTTTATATTCCATTTCTTTACCTGTGAAGTTTGCTTTAAATTATCATTCAGTATCTTTCTTAGAAGTCTTTTACCTTATCATTTATTATAAGATACATAAATAAATGAATACATGTTTAAATAATTATTATTTGCTAAATATTTCTTACAAAATTGATATTAAAATGTTGGTCTTTCCCTCATTATACTATCAATTCCTAATAAAATATTGGAAGAGTTAGTATAATAGATATAAACTAAATTTTCCAAATCGACAAAAATTTGATAAATGTTTATTTTTTTGATTTGTTTCATTTCTTTTTTCCAAAGTAAATCGAGAAAACACATAGTGATTAGCGATTATTCTTGGGAAACCTTAAATTATATAGAAATAATATTAGAGAATAAAAATAGTATTTTTTTAATATTATTTGAAAGTATGGAATGTTTCTTTTTTCATATATGTCTAATAATGCATTAAAGTTATACAAATTGTATTCATTTGTTATTTCTAAATTATCGCATTTAATGCAATATTGTTTTGAAGAATAATAATTTTATTAGTTTATTATTGTTTAAAAGAACAATATTACATACTTATTTTTCTTACTTTATTTTAAATAATTCAATATAATTGGACAATAAATAGTTATAAGAGGAATACGCTTTAAATTTTAAACAAAAGAAATGCATGAAACAGATTAATAAATTTTCATAAAAATATGTTGTATATTTTTATGAAAATTTATCAATCTGTTTCATGCATTATAATAAAAATGTATAAATAAAAATATCCAATATTTAATTATTCAAACAAATATAGGATTGCAAAATACAAATAAAAATTCAGTAGTAAAAATAATGGGGTTAAAAATTTTATTCTTGAATTGAAAAATTGTGTGGATCATTATGATGAAAAAAATTTAACAGATTTGTTATGAAATAGAGAGGGAATTCAAAGTACTATTTTTAATGATTTCATGAGAGAGAGAGAGTGAGAGAGAGAGGATAAATTATCTTTTCACTTGATTTTATAATATTGAAATAAAAAATATAATTGGAAACAAAACATTCGTCTTTAAAATTAATGCTGTTGTTTCAGTAAGCATTTTAAAGATACTTTATAAATAAGCTGCGGTGCAATTTGTATTTCCTATATTACTTTCACAACTAGAACTCAACATATTAAAAAATGAAGGCAAATTTTCAGCAAATAAACTATAAATAAAAAAGATTGTTCCAAAATTAGAAAATTTCTTTGAATTGTTGGATCTAAAAGAAGACTTCTTTAAGTATCCTCTTATGAATGAGATGAATTTATGAATTCAAATGTTATTTGTGATAAATTCTTTTAGATTATATACTAAAATTGATTATACTTCTTTATATTTTTTAATTTTAGGACATGCGCTAGACTTAGAGGAATATTTTTAATTCTTAAAAGTTGCTATTGTTGAAATAAAAGAGTAAAATTAAATGTGTTGTTTTCCATTCAGAACAGTAAATTGAGATCCATAAGTGGTTGCAATATTTTTAATCAATCAATGAGAAAATATAGCACTATTATCAAATGTCATTTATGAAATCTGCATAATATAATGCAATATTTCTTATTGTATTTAATGGTTTCTTCAGAAAGTAGCATTGTTTTCCATGAGACAACTTTATCCAATATTAGCTAGTCTATTAAAATTTTTTTGAGCTAACAGACAATAGCTGATCACAATGAATTTTTTTTCATGCAATTATTTCTTAGTGTAAAAGTAATTTTTCTAAGAGGATTTTGTTGTTTGAGTGCTTAAGTGGAATAAGGGTCAATAAGCTCAAGATTACACGTGACCAATTTATAATGATTCCATTTTCATACTTGGTAAAGTGTGAGTTGAATGGTACTTTGTATTACAGTCTTAAAAGAAAGCCCTTATTTTAAGAAACCAATAACTGGATCAAAACCCAGCAGACATTTAAGAGTGATGTTTTGCAGATTCCATGATTGAATTAAATGCTGACCCAAAGTTCAATTAAAAACTCTTCAAATATATAAGCTGAAAATATTTCACTTTTGCCTAGAGTCAGAAGTGAAGTTTCCTCCATATATTGACAACCCCTGTAAATAGGATCATCTAAAATTACCATTATGGTGAGATGTCTCTTAAGGAGGCTGTGTCTGGTAAGAAGTCCCGCTGCTCTTCTTAAACAGCTCCTAGACAGTTTACCAGCTCTTTTAGCTACTTAATGGCTTTACTTGTCTTTGATCACTGTCATTATACCTGTTCAAAAGCTGTTGGGATCTGAAGAGCTCAAAAACATCGTCTCTGAGAAATTCTTTTGAAATACTTAAGCCAAAAGGACTTGATCAGGACCAAAAGAACTGGTTGTTGATCAAGTCCTCATCAGCTAACTCATTGCCAAGTACACTAGAGTGCAACGACATTAAAATGAGAGAATTATTATTACCTGAGTAGGGTATCTTTCGCAGACAAGAACACAAGTTAATATAGATATCTGCAAAAGCAGTGTTGGAAAGTTAGTAATGCATAAAATTGGATGTCATTAAATTAAAAAGAAATTATATCACCCATTTAATTACAAATTAGAAAAGCTCTTGTTTATTGAAATATTTAGGAAATATTTAATATCTAAAAAACATTTAAATCAAATTTTATCTATTTTACATTATTTTTATACATTTCTCATTCCATATGTCACCATAGGATGTTAAACATCCTATGGTGACATATGGAATGAGAAATGTCTTGTAAGTTATATTTAATTTACTAATTATACAAAGTAATTTAACTAATTTCGTAAGTGATTTAATTTAAAAAATCTTTTCTATTTAATTAAACATAAGAAAATGAAATTTTCTTATAGGTAATAGAACTTCAGTTGCCCAAGATATCAACTTACTTCATGTATAATGTTAAGTACTGATTTTTTCCAAACTCAGATCACCATAAGCAGCAGGGTTTTAAAAATGGATATATAATCATTTGTCATTGAATGATGTTTACAAAT
Source organism: Latrodectus elegans (assembly GCA_030067965.1). Classification (NCBI taxonomy): domain Eukaryota; kingdom Metazoa; phylum Arthropoda; class Arachnida; order Araneae; family Theridiidae; genus Latrodectus; species Latrodectus elegans. Next base: position 65,111,193 of record CM057811.1, on the reverse strand, counting down.
AGAGTTCAAATTATAATCTGTGAATATCCTGCAGTAATATGAAAGATAATACAGAACGTAGTATGACTCACTACTGTTGTTCTCTCTCAATCAGATTTTTTATATATACAACTGGAATTGTATTAGAAATATCACTTTAATCGTAAGTGTATTTTTCGTTTCAAGTATTTAATTTATTTGATCTTAAATATATCTATTGAGCTCCTGTATGAGAAGTAAAATAATAGTCCATATGAGTAGAAATTGTTTGGAATAATTATAATTGTAATGTATTCTTGATGCCTTCAAAGTCCCTTTTACTACAGAATTTTTATTTATTACAGAGAGAAGACATTTATTTTTAACTTATATACTTTAAATATTTATATATAAAAGAGAAAAATGCATTAGTTTTATAATAAAGATATATAACTTTTTCTTTTTCTTGAACAATAAATAGATGTTCAATGACAGTAAACTTATTCATTCAGTATTTTATATAATTTCTTAAGTAGTTCACATGCCAGAGGGATAAATTTTAAATATAAGTTCAGATAAATATATATTCAGCATATTATTCCAAAATTTGTTAGAAACAATATTTTAATGCCATTCACATGATAATAACATACTACCTCACAAAATAATTTTAAATATCAAGATTTTCAAAAGTTATGGCATTTCCTTTTATATGTAATAAAAATTAAGTCAAAATATTTTTTGAAAAAAAAAATAATTCTATTGTAAACTTATTATTTAGTTAAAAACTCAATACAATAAAAATATATTTAAATAGAGATTAAGGATATTTATGTTTAATGGATACTTGCATCAAAAATGAAGTAAAAATATGCCATTATTAACAAATGTGTTCAAATTTTCTAACAAATTAACAAAATATAAAGTTGTAATATATTAACTTACATAATTATATTCTCGAATGTACAGTAAATTATGCAGGTATTGTAAATTTATTGTTCAATCTATCTCTGTGATAGATATATGTTAAAATCTTCACGACTTAGATGCTAAGAAATGCTGAACTTCAACAATAAGGCCCAAATGTTTTTATTATTGTTTTCGATTAAAGGTAAAAATTATTCTGCTTTGCCACAGTTAAAGTATACGAATATGAGATAAATAGTGATAAGGTAATTTACAACACATGAGTACCATAAAAAAATTATGAAATTTGAAAAATAATTTTGAACATTTAGAATTTGAAATTTATATCACCGTGATCTCTAAAAAACACGTCTTTTTAAATGCACCTAATAATATGTGCTATAGTGATGAAAAACTTAATGCAGATAACTGAAAAAAAACAATGAAAGTTAAACTTGATTTTTCATCTTATCCTTACTTACAATAAACATGAATGCAAGATAAAATTAGAGAAATCTTTTAAAAATACTATTAAATGAATTCAAAAAGGAATATATAAGATTACAGAAATTTTGAGAATATAATCTAAGTTAAATAGCTAACTCATTCCTTTTTATATTATAGGAAAATAAAGGAAATATTTCTAATGGTACCAAAAACTAGTTTGTTTGCCAAGTTAAAAAAGAAAAAAAAACTAATCTAAAAAGACAAGTATTAAATTCAGTCTGGTTACTATATTTCATATTTTGCACTTTATTATTCTTCGTTTGGCATTTTTGATAAATTGTACAAAAACTTACGATTCTCTTTCTCTCTCTCTCTCTTTGTATATATATATATATATATATAAATTATATATATATATATATATATATATATATATATATATATATATATATATATATATATATATATATATATATATATATATATATATATATATATATATATATATATATATATATATATAAATTATATATATATATATATATATTGTATATATATATATTGTATACTTAAGACACTACATACTACACATAATTTTGAAAAAATAAAATTCATATAAATACATTTTACGTCTACTTATAATTCAATTCCTTCAATTATACTTCAATTTTGCTGAGTAAAAGATTCAGTTTCAAAATGAATTTTTAAATGTTTATTGGTGCAATTTATTACTCTATAAAATTGCAAAATTTATCAACACATTTTGATATATTTTCAGATGAACAAAGGAATTGAATTTCAGATTTAAAGCAGTTGTATTATTTACATTTCTTTAAATTCACATTTTCCTTAAACAATATCCAATGCTGTTTTAAAAATAAATTCTACTTTTATTTATAAATCTTTTCTACGTTTGTAACACAAGCTCAGCTTTAACTTCACATTTAATACTGAAATCAACTCCAACCAATAATCAATATCGCATTTACATGCATTTCCTTAAATTAATAATTTTTTCTTTTATTTATAACTTTTCTACGTTTATAGCACAAGCCCAACTTTAATTTCTCAATTGAAACGGAAATCAACTCCAACCAACAATCAATATCGCATTTACATGCATTTCCTTCACCTTGCTACAGTGAGTACGATACAAATTCCAACAATTCAAATTCAGATCTTTGAAATTCCCTTATAAAGATGAGTTATGGGAGCAACTAATTGATAGCCTCATTTGTGTGTGTGTCCCATCGTCATGGACAGAGCCAGATCTTCATATTAATGCGTTATAAGGACAAGCCAACCAGAAGGGTCCCGTTTCCAGGGAACGGGCTGCATTGTAATCGATTCTCAAGCAAACGGCAGATTGGAATCCTCATGGACTATAATGACAAGGTAAATTATTCTGCATTTGCCGGATTCTCATTTTGAAAATCTGTGTAAGGGCTCTCCGAATCTCGATCAAAGCAAACCTGAAATTAGCAGACTATTGCAGCTAGCTCCCTTCCTTTGTGGCAAAGAGCTTTTGTGAATTGGTACATAGGTTCTGGAAATTTTAGTTCTTTTTGATTAAAGTTTAAGTTAATTATGCCTTAAAAGTTCTTTCAAATTTCATGCAATTTTTAAAACTAGGATCAGGTACTTAAATAACTGTAACATGTAAAAATTAATCAACAAAATATTTAGCAGTTTTAAAAGGAAATTTTTTTAAGCAATAAAATTATAAAGATAAAAAAAGGAGTTTTACCTGCAAAAATTTCGAAATTTTAAAATTTTTAATTCTATTTCCAAATTTAAAATTATGATTCATTTCTAAAACTAAAATTATAATTCATTATAAAAAATAAGTATATTTATTGGAATCCTTGATTGTTTCATACTTCATAAGAGTAAATTCATTTTTATTTTTTTGCATTTTTAATATAAAAATGTGTGGAATTAGATCAAATTATTTAAGTTACTTATAAATGCAATTTATATCGGAGAAAATATCCAAACAGTTTTAATCTTTTTTAATTTTTTAATAATATTTTTATATTTATTTAAAGTTTATTTATTTAATTATTTTTTCGTGTTGGACGGTTGCATACATAGATCTTTGGTGATGGAGAGTTGGATAAAGCCCATAGCTTCTATGAATATTGCTCCATATGATTGTTGTGAAAATTTTCACATTAAACTTTAAGAAACATTTATTTTAAGAGCGTTTTTCAAAATGTTCATAAGTGGATATTAGTCTTACTTGACTGGTGCATTGCGCAATAACATACATTTTAAATGTCCTCGGAGTATGTTTTATTTTGTAAAACATTTGTTTCCGTCTTCAAAATTTGATATCGTTTGTCACCACATAGCCTGTGCGATGGTTATCGCCCTTAACGAGTGGATTCAGGTTCGAATCCTGAATAAAGTTTGATTGTAAAAGTGGAAAAAAATATAAACTTCGGCCTGTAATGAATCCTGTTAAGAAAAGAATCAATCAGTTCCTGTCTAGATTCATCGTACATGGCAATAAGAGTTCACCGTCTTCCTCATGGACACCAGATGAGGATACACGACTAAAAATATCATTTATCAATAGAAATTTGCGTTTACCATATATATAATATTCAGATGAAAATTTATGCAATTAATCATACAGTTTTTATTTCTTACAGTAAGTTTTAGGTATTTACTGTATTCTCTTTGAAGTTCGTTAGTATAAAAAGGAATTTAATGGGTATACATAGTACTTAAAAATTGTCACATAATGAAAGAAGAAATATTAATTTAAATGAATGTGAAATACTAGATAATTTAAATATTCTTTGCAGCTGAAAATATATATAAAATGTATGAAATACATTTGAAAAAGCTAAAAAAAAATTTAAATTGTCATTCTTTTTATATGAATTTATTTTTAATCGGGTTACTTAATTTTTAATTTATTTATTTCAAAATATTTTAAGCAAAACAATTTTAATGTAAGCCATTTTTTTAACTTTGCCACAAATTAGCTTTCTGAATAATGTTTGAAAAAAAATAAGAAATTTATAAATAGGATTTTAAAACACTTTAATTATTTCACTCATGTGATTTTCGAAAGTGAAGTAATCTAGAATTGCTTCAGGTACAATTTCAAAATACAGTCTCCTATCTCTTTTAATTAAGAAATAAAAAATAAAGATTTTTGTTATTTTTTACAAAACACAATTAAATAATAAATATGAAAAGAATAATGATAAATTGCAATTTATTCCAAAATTAGAATCTTCATTTTAAAACTATGTTATTTTTACCAACACAGTAAATTTTAATTAGTGTATTACTTTACTTGGAGGAAAAGTTATTCACTTTGAATTGATAATTTTTTCCTAGCGTACAATAAAAATATATTAAATGTTGCAGGAAAGACAAGCAACATTTATCAAAAAGATGTATTTCTTAAAACACAAATATTTCGAGTATGACTCTTAATTGTTTAATTTTTTTGTTTGGAGAATGGAGTTTTTTCATTTTATTTGTCATTTCATTTCCCCTTAAATATTTTAGTATTTATCTTTTCATGAAATCATATATTTTATTGAGAATATCTTTTTTGAAAATTGTGTCTTGAAATGCCGAACAAAATATATAAATTAATTTTAAAAAAAATAAACGGTATTTAGTTTACCTTATTTTATAAATTATTAGTTTGTTTTATTAATTTTATATAATTTTGTACACCTTAAATTAAATATAAATTACATAAAATTTAAAATAAATTATGCAATTTTAAGGTTCATAAATAAAATATAATTTATTTAGTTTAAGTTTATTTTAAGAAAGAGATTGAATTGTGTTAATATATATTTATGTTTGATGATTGGTTATCCATTATAACTATTATTTTAGGTTTGATAATATTAATATACGTATTGTTAATATTTATTCCAATTATTTTCATAAATGATATAATTATAGCAGTGCTTCAGAAGATTAAAATTATTTACGCTTTTGTCATTACACAATACAATGATTCTTTCGTAATTTCATATTAAAACAATCATATTTGAATTATTATTTGTACATTTGTATACATAATGCACTAATTGATATAATTTTTACAGAATACCAAACCAAACATAAAGAAAGTAATAGAATTGATGAAATTTACAATTTTTTTCTTTTTATGGTGCTTACAATGATTGAATAAATTTTATTTAATATAAGTTCTCAATGTAGTTATATTCTTAATGAATAGGAATCATTCTGATAAAATGGCACAGAATTTTGCAATGATACGTTTCGAAAATTAGAGAAAGTTTAAGTATCTTCAAAAATTTATAAAATAAGAATCTCTGATTATAACAAAAATAATAGGATTGATAGCTTCAATTTGTAAGTGAAGGAAATTATTCAGTTTTGCATCTAACATCACAATATGGACGTCCAATAGCAAAAGTTTCTTGTAAGAACTTCTAAATATGCGTCATAACTTGACTTAAAAAAAAGAACTAATCTTAAACGACTGATTAGCAAGAAAGAAAACCTGGAAAACTCCAAAGGACTCACCTTTATAAGCAAAGCTGTGATGAATATAAGTAAAAAAAAGTTTCAGCTGTTTGACAATGACTGAAACAGAACAGAATGTCGTTACGCTTGAAAGTGTAGTTTTTTTTACAAGTGACATAATTGTTCTGTAAGACAAAATTATAATATCAATGCCAATTTATTTAGTTGTTGTTCTGTAACTCAAGTGAGTTTTTATTCATCAGATGATTAAACAGAAAGTTTCATTCTTGATAATCAATCACGAATATGCTGATGATACGATAATCATCCAAGTTAAACAAATATTTAAAATTGTGGGCTACAAAATATAAATCAACAAAATATCCATTCAATTTTTTACACAAGTTTAAGTAAACGAAAAATTCAGTTGATAAAAAGATTTATCTTCAAGAAATGTACCACTGATGGACAAATGTCTCATTTTATATAATGGAGTGAATAGCACTAATCTATACCAAAAAAGCTTGAAAAATTCCTTATCTATCTGTTATGGTAACGAAAGCAGGATTACAACTATTGTGGAATATATTCATAAACCTGATTTAGCCCTTTACCAGCCTGAAATAAAATTCCCACTCAAAATTCAAATAGAATCTGAATCAAGTAAAATAGCAAATCAACTGAAAATCAGTTTTTATAAGGGTATGAATATATGTCTTTTTTACATAAGAAAAGTGGGGTCAAAATTCTTAAAGAATTCACAAGATATTTTTGCTGCAAAATAATGTATGACATTGTTTTTAGATCATTGAAGTTAAGAAAAGTGACCATGGTAGCATTGTTGAAGTTTTATTCAAGATGAAATTCTTGAATCATTTTTTAAAAGTCTTACGATATTTAAAGGAATTCTACCTTGAAATAAATGGATTCTAACTCAATGTTTATGTATACAGTGTTTGTTCATAAGCATTGTGTTCGTCATGAAAATGGAAAAGTGAAAACTTTTTTTTAACAATTTCATTCTGATAAAAGATTTCTTGTTTCATTACTGCTCTAAATTCAAAACCATAATTTTTCAAGTTTTTTTTTCAAACCATTATATGATTAATTTTTATAAATTGCATATAATATGTAGTTAAAACATGACATACAAATCAAGTTTAAATAATTTAATGCTATAAAATATCACACTGTATGAAAGTGAGTGATTAAAATCAATTTTTCAATATATATATATATATCCTTAATCCTCTAATTATTTACAATAAATGCACACATTTTAAATTTATTTCAAAAGTAATTTCAAAGATGAAATTACTTGCACCATTATTCAGTTGTCATACTTTTTAATTAATATCAGTTGACAAGGATTACTTACTTTAATTATGACTTTCATACATTCTTCATGTGCTAATTACTATTTACATTACAAATTGATCATAAATAATTAATTATTTTATTAACTTTATTAAGCTTATTTAATAAATAAGATGATTAAAGTGTACTAATTTAGTAAAGAAATGAAAACGTACATTGAATATATGTGTCACAAGATATTTTCATTTACTTTTTTCTTAAAAGAAATTAAGATGAAATTTATTTTTGAAATTAAAAGCAGGTCCATTTATTAAATAATTAAATTTAAAATCATATAATATAAATTAAATTTTATAATGTTGCTTAAAATTGCAATTCAGGCAGGAACCATCGAAAATTTCTTTGAAATTTTGAGCTTTGTAGTAAAGAGAAAAATAAAAGTTTTCTAGCATCTTAATTAGTTAAAACATATTTATAAGCAAAAAGACTAATTTACTTACTACACCGAAAGGAAAAGCATTGAAGAACATTTTTCTAAAGTTACAAAAGTTTGAAGATTAGTAATTTTTCTGAAACAAATGTCAAATAATTAGAATGCCAGTAAAATCTTCACACTGAGAATTATTTAATATTTGAATTTTATTTACAATTTTTACATAATGAAAATGATAGTTTTTAATATAACATAAAAAATATATAAAAGAAAGCTACCCATACCAATTAAAAGTGTATTAGTTTGCATAATTACAATTCAGACTGTTCCTGTGCAAAGAATAAATACTCAAAAATCATAGAGAAATCAAGCATCAGTTTTTCCATTTTTTCCACCCCAATTTACCTCTTAGCCTGGTGAATATATGATTGAATGTGATTTGACAATTTAAAGTTTGTAATCATAGCTTAGTAATTAAATTCAAAACATCGGTTTTTTTCTTTGATGTTGATTGAAATTGAAAATCTAGATTAAAAATATTGTATTAAATAATTGTTAAGAGGCTGGTGAAGCGTTAAAGCATTCAATTTAGAAGTGATAAATTTGAGTTTACTCTGTATAACACATTCAGATTATTATAATTGATTATAATAATCTTTACTAATCTTTTATAAGATTATAATAATCTTTACTGGCTTATTATTTCTTGCATGTGATTTATAATAAAAACAAGCTAATTATTAAAACTAGATAAAATTGAAAATTCTTCTGCATTCATGTACTTAGTTGATTATTTTATAGTAGTTTAACTAAGATATTTTTTTCTTACTACAAATGAATGCACTTTCTTAACTTCATGTATAACAGAAACACACTTTAATTATATAAAAACCCTAAATGTTTTTTTAATGAAAAGTTATTTAAATTATGAATCATGTTTTCCGAAAAACCACTTCAATCTTTCAAAGTTGTCATTTAAATACAATGACATTTAAATGCATTTGTATTAGTTTTATGTTAAAAATTCTTTAGTAGTATATTTGAAATTTTGTGTTTTATTTTCACATACATTTATTTTCATAGCCAACTGTAAGGAATTTCCTAGAGGAAATAATTAATTTTTATCATTATTCAGTACAATAACCAATTTGTTTTACAGAAATATTTCAAGTAATGATATTTTAAATGATCGTACATTGCTTTTCAAAAATTAATAGAGAATTTTTCAAAATTCTTCATTTCAAATGCATTACTAAAATTATATGTCTTGCACATTGTGAGGACGCAAATATTGACATTAATGAAAAAATATATAATTCAATTCCTGAGGTATGATTTTTAACGAAACTAAGACTGTAAAAATATTATTTAAGTTATTTGTATAAATGAGGAAAGAATATTGGCAAAATTAAGGAAATCGTCTTCTTGAGTTTATTTAATAAATAATAGCTTAAAATCAAAGAAAAATTATACTATTGTACAAAAGTGTTCAATTTGCATCATATCTTTTCAGTTTTTCGAAAATAATATTATTAAAACAATGCGATTAAATTACAATATTCATATTTTAACAAAAAATAAATTTACGGATTGAGTCGTTTCTGTAAATTTAAATTAAAAAAATTCGTTAGCAAATCCTTTGTGCTTACACATATTTACATGAATATATAAATATGCATATATTGTATTTACAGGTTAATCAATTAAAAAGAGTACACTTTGAATTTCCTTTTTTTTCATCGTACCCTCACATCTGATGAACATGACATCATTCAAATATGAAACTAAAATCACTTGAGTCTTAATTTGGTGTGTGGGAGATCATTTTTAATATTATTGGTTATAATAACTTTATTTGAGATGTGAAACAGATATAAAGGCACAGAATGTTACATGATATTAAGATAATTTTATTTTTGAAAAAATCGATAAAATTCAAAATGTTTTAATGCTATTCCATACGGAAAATGTTAAAATAATTGACCATCAATTTGAATACAAACATGAATATGTCGAACCAAGTTACTTGAGATACTCGACAATATTGTTGGTTTTACTGACGAAATTTCTGCCATTAATTTGTTATGATTCCTTGACATTTACAATCTGGAAAGCTCTCTCTTTGAGAAAACATTCCCAAAAAATTTAACAAGATGAGATTTGACTTTGACGTCTAAAGCCTATTGAAATTAAATGTTCATCAAATAATTTTTTAAGCATTTCTATTGCTATGTTTGACACATGTCAAGGGGCTGAAATTTGTTGTAATTAGAAGTAACAATCCAGTATCACCAGAGAAATCAAAATAATGACCAGTATAATAATTAAATTGATTTAATTGAATAATGACCATATTCTGAATTGATAGCTTGGCTAACAAAAAATCATTTCTATCACAGTTCGTCAAGTGAGTGCACACATTATATCAATCATTCGTATGTGTATAGATGATTTTCTCAGTTCAAAATAAAAAATAAAAATAATAAACAAACTAAACTAGCTTCAAACATAAAAAAAAAATATATAAAAAAAATTAAAGCAGGCAGATAGTTCACTAAAATCCTTTGAGCATAATTGGATTAAAAATTTCTCTAATGACATTCATCTGGATTTAATTTTAAAAACGAGTTTTTACATTTAAAAAGTGAAATCAAAATATCACACAAAACATATTTATATTAAATAAGCAATGATATTTAAATTATGCTTCATATAATTATATAGATGGTGTTATAACATAATATATTATAAATACAATTCATAATTATTTAGTACTACATTAATACTAAAAATACTTTGACACAGAAAAGCTGATTCTGACAAACATACACATGTTATTTCTCATTCCCTTTGAGGGAAGAAATCGCAAACTTAAAGGAACGCAGCAAGATATAATTAAGCTGAGCTCGACGACAAGAAGAAAGGGGAAAAGAAAATGACAAGAGGGAAAAGAATAAAGGGAATGAGAGATTTTCCCCAGTATTCCCCAAGATGCGAGTTTGGATGGTTGTAATGTTGGAAACTGGTATTAGAAACTACGGATGTGGAAAGGAAGAAGTCACTTAATTTCTGAGATCCCTAGGGGCTAGCGGTGATGGGTTACGGTGCCAGTGAGAGGACGATTCGAATCTGTCAAGCGGAAAGCTTCAGAAGTTGCGTTTCGAATGTCCATTGCCTTGGACATTGGAGGAGCCAGCAAAATTGTATCACAAGATCGAAACTAGTATAGGAAAAAGAAAATATTCACTTATATATCGACGTTATTGAATTTATGTAAATTTTTTCCAAATATTTCTAATAATTACAAACATTTATAAGAAATTATTCATATTATACATTTTTATACATGAAATTTTCAAAATTAATTAATTTAGTAATTTAGGACTTCCAGGAAATAATTTGAATAATGCAAACAAAATATTGATTAATTACTTATATTTTAAAATATATATTGATGTTTTATTTTCGAAACTTAAGGAACTTGTGCTTTTAAAAACAGGGAGAATTTTATTTGAAAGAATTTCCAATACTAAGATATTTTAAAAGATACAGACTTATCAAGATCAACAGTAGAAACATTTTAATGTTTCACATTATTTTTATAATGTTTTTATATTAAATTTTGAAATAAACAAACATTTTGAATGCATTACTCTAATTTTTGAGAACAGTTGCAAAATATTTGATTTTTTTCACTATTTTATTATTACATGAGATCTACGCGTGTCATTTAACATTGAATATTGTATAGTATAATGGCTATTAAATATCATACAGTTTCTGAAAGTCACACATTGTGTGTGATTAAAGTTAAATTTCTATAATTACTTAATAATGAAGAATTTATATACATTAAAAAAGACTTATACTGGTATATTTTGACAACTTTCAAGTACATTTTCTCTCACAGCAAAGGAGAGAAAACTGTTTATAAAATGAAATGATAAAAAATAGTGAGAAATATTAATCAACATTTTCCAGTTTATATAATCAAGAAAAGTTAAATAAGAAAAAAAACATTGACATATCATTTTAATATGTTAATGAATATTTATATATTATAAATATCTCCAAATATATAGTGTAGTTCTTATATTTGACTATACTGAGTTCCAAAAGATACTTTTATCGCATTTCTAAATATTGATTACTCAAATTTACTTTGAAGCTTTTGTTCGCTTTCATTAGTTTTTTGTGGGATAATTATGTATATTTAACAAATCTTATACTGGAGCTGTTACCAAGAAAGGAAATAAGATCAATGCTATTTAACTGGAGTTTTTGAAAACTTGTCCTTTCTAATTTTAAATTACTACAATAATTTACATAGAGGATTTGGACTTATATACGTAATTTATGTATTTACGTAATATAATTTATGTATTTACGTAAAAGCTCTAAAATAAAAAAAGTAAAAATGTATATAAATAGGAGCTTCTGAAGATATGTAATATTTTCAAATTTCAAAAATACGCAAATCAAAATATAATGCAATTATTATTGCTCGTATATTAAATAATAAACTGTTTGAAACAAATAAATCTGAAAATTTAGATTGTATTGAATGTTTGTACAAGAAACAAAAATTATGCAATGTGTTGGAAAAAAGATGAAACATTTAAGTCTGTAACGTTTGAAAAAAATAAAACAATAAGAGAAAAACGGTACAGTAGATAATGTGGTACAGCAGAGTGAATTATCTACAATGTTTAAGTTATTGTAATTGTTTGGTTTCATTTATAGTGGATATTTTTTCATAAGGACATTTATTAGAGAAAAAGTAATACATGTTATGAGAAAAAATGTGGTTATGAAAAAAATGTCATGAGAAAAAGTGTCATGAAAAAAATGAGAATTAACTTTCAAGCATTCACTTCAAAGCATGTATATTCAGAAAATAGCAAGGTGACATCCATATCCTATTCTTTGGAATAACTGAAGTCTATTCTATGATATTCTATTCCTATTCTATCACTTAACTGTAGTGAGATATGCGTTTAATTATTGAAGTTGAAGATTGAAGTTTAAAATCATATAAATTGTGAAAAATGAAAATTAATTATAATTTGCAAATGAGGTGCAAAACACCCTCTTATTTCTCAAGAATTAAAGGAACTATTAGGATAAATCTTCCCAGATGATAACTTTTTTCATCACCAAGCTGAATGCATGCTTTTGGAATGGAAAACTTCTTCTTATTTGGAAAGTCTACCCAGTTGAAACACTGAGCAAAAAATTCAAATGGTACAACCACTTAAAAAAAAAAAAAAAAAAAAAAAAAAAAAAAAACACATATGTTCGCGCATTTGCGAACGTCACGTGATATTGTATCGAACAAAGAAGATGAAGCTTGTAAATTGAGGAGAACAATTATGTTTTTCAAGCGGGAATCAATGCTCATATCTTTTGTTATGCTAGTTTGTGTCTTTAAATAATTTAAGAAGACACTAGTCCGTCTTATGAGTTAATAATTATTATATAATCTACATATATCTTAATCATAAAAAACAGCACAGAGGATCACCGAGTCTACAGTCGTACCAAGGAATTATGGATAAACTAAATCGATTAAAAGGAGCCATCAAAACCACGATAACCAAACTTGAAAATAGGAAGAATTTGATGTATTATCTCCTCAGAAATCTAATGGTCTGTCATCAGATTCCACAAAAGTACTTGGCTTGGCTTGGGACGCATCACAAGATTACTTAATCTTCGGCATCCAAAGTTTGATGAAAATTTTATCAGACCGAAAAGACATCAAACGTTTCATTTTACAAACCGTTGGAAAAATCTTTGAGCCATTGGGATTATTGACTCCATTTATAGTAAGAATCAAGTGCCTGTTACAAGAATTGTGGCTTCAGAAAATCCAATAGGATGAACTATTAACTTCTGATGCCCAAAAAGGATGTCTTCAATAGTGCAATTAGCTGCCAAACTTGGCAATATTAAAGATTCCAAGATTAACTATACCCTGTATTACAGATTCAACTGTGATTGAAATGCACAATTTCTGTGATGCTAACAAAAAGGCATATGGTGCTGACGTCTATTTGCGAGTAATAAATGGAAATGGAATTGAAGAGAACCTAATAACATCAAAGAGCCGAGTTACTCCTCTAAAGAAAATTTCTCTACCTCGACTCTAGTTCCTTGGAGTTTTATTGGCATCATGAATGCCGTCAAAAAATAATAGACCGTAAGGTTTCATGCAAAATTCATTACTGGACTGATTCGAAAATAATGTATTGAATCAAAGGTTTCACTAGTCACTGGAAACAGTTTGTTGCAAATCGAGTAAAAGAGATAAAATCTTTGACTGAAATCAGTTCTTCGTTCTACTGCCCAGGAAAGGAAAATATTTCTGCTGATGCTGTATCAAGAGGAGTCAATACTGATATTCTCGTTGACTGTTCATTCTGATGGAATGGACCAACCTTCCTGCCAGTTGCCAATCTACCCAATATTGAAGAGCATCCTGTAGTTCCAGAGAAAAAATATATTCGCGAAATGAAAAAAGACTTTGTGCAACAGACAGAACTATAATTAATGAATCAAAAATTCCTCTATATATTTCTAATTCTTCCAGCTTATTGGAAAAACTGTTACAAATTAGTAATAAGTATTTAAAAATCGATTGTGCTTTAAGTTATCTTTTCAGGTTCTTCAACAACTGCAAATACCCTGAGAATAAAGTAGTAGGACCTTTGACGAATTAAGGCATGTAGAGATGTTCTCAATCAAAGAACTGAACATAAAGATGACTTCAAATGTCTTCTTAAAAATGCAACTGTTTCTACATCAAGTAAGATTACAAATTTATCCCTTTTTCTGGATCCAGAAGGTATAATTTGAGTTGGAGGTAGGTTAACTAATTCATCTTTAAGTTATAGTAATAAATATCCAATGCTATTGCCATCTAACTGTAAGTTAACAAAATTTTTCATTCAATACTGTCATTAAAATTTTTGCATTCTAGGCCTCAAACATTGTTGCTACAACTGAGGCAAAATTATTGACATTTAAATAGCCGAAATATGTGTAGAAAACTAAAACATGATTGTATCACATGTTTTAAATCAAATACTGAAATATGTAATCAAAAATGTTTTACCTTACAAAGAAAAGAATTATTTAGATTTTACATTTACTTTGTAGGTATAGATGTATGTGGCCCCTTTTCTTTATTAAAAATAAAAACCAAAGAAATGGCTCCTTAACTAAAATTTATGTCTCTATATTTGTTTAACTAGTAACTAAAGCAACACATTTGGAAATTGTATCAGACCTTACTTCAGAATCAATGATTGCAACTTTGAAGCACTTTATAGCAAGACGAGGAAAACTTTCAAAACTCTTGTCAGATGATGCAATTCAACTTCATTGGTGCAAACAAAGAACTACGAGGAATCCATAACAGAATGCTTACAAGAAACTTTAGCTAAATGTTTAGCGAAAGAGATCATTAAATGGAAATTTATGCTCCCTGAGCCCCAAATTTTGGAGGCTTGTAAAAGCGGAAGTGAAGTCTATCAAATATTATCTTAAGCGTGCTGTGAGCAAAATAATTTTACATATTAGGAATTTTTGGTGTGGTCGTGAAGAAAAGATGAGAGGAGGATGTGTGAGGGCTGGCTACCCTCTCACACTGAGACCTCTTTGCATAAACTTTGAGAGCTTCCCGTGATTTATGGGATTTTTTATCATTATTAAAGGGAGGCCCAAACATTGTATTATCTTCTGGCCGGGAACCAAATATGCTTAAAAAGTACTATTTTCCGACTATTCCGCAAAATGGCGGATTTTATAACGGAAAAGGACACGGACCTTTTCGGCTAATTTTGAGAAATAGTCATGGCAAATATTTTGAGTATATAAGGGATGCAAAAACTGTCCTATGACAGGGAATTGTAGTTTACTACTTTTTCCGGCCTGCAGATTCGTGTTATGCGAGTTTTAAAAGGTAGCCATGAAGGACTGTGGCAGAGAATGTGTATTTACACATAAAGTTAATGTATGAAAGTAACAACAAGTGTGTAGTCATAATTTAGTTTCCTATTATTCTTTAAGGCAGTGAATGTGGGATCTATTGCGGAAGTACACCGCTTTAGTGACGATGTGAATGCTTGTTTTTAAGTATTATTTATAAAGGAATTGGTGTGCGAATGGTGCGTATTAGTGTATTGAGACATGGGTCAATACACCGCACAAAAATGAAACATAAGATTGAGGGAGGCGTCCAGCTGTCAATGCAAAAATGGAAGTGAAGCGTGTGGTCTGGTTTAAATACCAAAGTGGAAAGTACCAGCCTTGGGAGAACAGGGTTAGTGCCCTGCCCTTGGTCAGAGGAAATTCTGCTGACCGCCGTGACATGGAAACAAGTAGCTGCGTGGTGATGACGTGATTGTTTTTGGTCGTGCTTATGAGAAACCACCCCCCAATGCTGTGCGGTTAGAGGAGCGGGTGAAAGGGAGGTGAGAGGCCTTCTAGAACTCCTCCCCTTTCCGAATTTGATTGTGTATGCAGTTCGATGGATTGAGGGACCGTAGGATTGAGCCCCTACGCTGGTCCGATCTCTTGGAAGCCTGTGATTCACGGCATGTTGGAGTAGGGCGGACTACATACTGGAAGCCTTGCGGGTTACCTTTGACTGCAGCGTGGAAAGGGTGGCGGATCCGTGTCGGGGACGGCCCAGGTGGTCAAAGTGGAAGAAACCAATTAAGTTTGGTAGCTGAGCCGAACAAAGCTCAAACTCTTTTCTTTTTTATGGTGACAATTGCTTATAGATCAAATATAGCGTGTATCATGAACAAAAGTCCTAAGAAAAGTACTAAAAATACAAAAAAACGCACTTTTCAGTGCGATTTGATCAAACTATGTCGACGTTATAATGTTGACACCAGTGTCGTTGAGGCACTGGTCGAGCACTTAGCTGCGGCAAGAGGGGAAGTGGTCCCCAAAAAAAGCCAAAGCGAGAAACCAGCTATGGTTTCTATCGAATGCCAAACAGAGCCCAAAAAGGCCTGTATTGAAGACAAAAGCGTTCAAGCGCAGGATACATGTAGAAAAGTTTCTCGTAAGAGGAACAGATCCAAGAAAGTTGTGAATAAAGATAGTTCTGTAAACAAGACAGGAGAGACTCCTGTCGTCAAAACACCGGCAAAGACAGGCAACATCGGAAAGGGCCCAATCAGGTTCTACGCGGATGTTGCCAAGAGTATGGGGAAAAAGAGGGCACCCACGAATGCCCTTTTAGTGTACCCAAAGCCGGGTAGTGAATTAACCTCGGATGGGGTTAAAACAGAACTTAAAATGGCTATAGATCCCAGAAAATTGGGTATAGCCGTTCAGGGGCTAAAACCCCTGAACAATAACGGTGTAGCGATCGAATTAAAAAATACTGAAGATCGCAATAAAATGTCTAATAAAATCAAAGAAGTGTTGAATGAGAAGGTGAAGGCTAGGGAGCCGGCACGGAGACTCCCTAGAGTGATGATATATGACTTATCGGGGGCGGACGGTGAGCAAGAGTTCCTGGAGGGCCTAAGAGAGCAGAACGAGATCCCAGAGGGCCACATGAAAGTGGTCTTCAAACTTAAGGGAAATGGGTCGGATAAGCACTGGGTGCTGGAAACGGCGCCCGAAGTGTTTAAAGCCTTCATTAAAAAGGGCAAAGTCAGCTGCGGCTGGCAAAAGCACAGGGTCAAGGAATTCCTTGAGCCCACGAGGTGCTTTAAGTATTGTAGGTTCGACCACCTACAATCCAAGTGCCCTGAGAAGGCACAGACCTGCACGGTATGCGCAGGGGAGCACTCCTTCAAGGAGTGCCAGAAAAAAGAGATACGTTGTGCCAACTGCGAAAGGGCCAACAAACAATTTAAATTGAAATTGGGTTGCGGGCATAAGGCGGTTGATCTCCGCTGTACGCAATATAAACGGGAATGTGAGAGAATCCGTTCCCGCACCAATTATGGTTGATACGACCAACAGCTTAGAGTATGGCATTTTGCAGATGATTCTCGCAAGATCGAGGGTGGCCACTCTGGAGATATTAAAGGAGTCGGAAATGGGTTCGTCCGAAATCCTTCTCCTGCAAGAGCCGTATTTGGTGGACGGCGAGATCGCAGTCTTTCCACAGACCTGTTCGGTGGCTCATATCGCCGACGGAATGGCTGCGGTTGTCGTTAATAACACCAAACTCAGCGTCTGGACCAGACATGCGGATACTCACATCGTAGCGGTAGAGATCAAAGATCTGCGTCAATCGCTACTGGTAGTATCAGTCTATGTTCCTCCAAGAGCAGACATTGGCGGCTTCTTAGAGACCCTCGAAAAGATCATTCGGTTCCACACAAGGGTCCTCATTGGAGGTGATTTTAACACGAGGCATCTAATGTGGGATCCCGAGTGTCCGTCTAGGGTGGGACGAAGCGAGGGGAAGCCCTTGTGGAGTTTCTCATCCGAAACGACCTCGTTTTATTAAACGATGCGACCTCCAGGCCGACCTTTGAAACTGTGAATGGGAGGAGCTGGATTGACCTGTCGGTGACGACGGGTGCTCTACAGTCGTCTTTCTCGTCGTGGAAAGTGGTTGATAATTGCTTAAGCGATCACAACTACATCTCCTTCAGGCTAGCACCTAAGCTTTTGCAGAACAAAAATATTGGTAAATACAGACTAGGGAAATTTCGCCTTCAGAGATTGGGTGCAGACTTCAATAAAAAAGTACCTGATCTCAACGATAAGATCATAAGAGCTAAAGAGGGCAAAGACCTAGATGAGGTAGTGGAAAACATTACCCAGGTGCTACAGGGGATCTGCGAAAGAAGGCTTCGGCCTCGCTCTAGCACGACCGCTATAAAGCAGGTTCCATGGTGGGATGACGAGCTTACAACGCTACGGAGTAAAACGCGAGCGTTGAGGAGGTGGTATCAGAAATGTTCCGACTCCGAAAAGCGCAGGGCCAGAAAAACGCTGTACAATAGATCTGCGGCCCAGTATAAACGACTTATACTTTCGAAAAAAGAGTCGAACTGGGATAAATTCTGCCAAAAGTAAATGAGATCAAATGTGTGGATTCTGCCATACAAAATAGCGGTTGGTAAGGCTGTCAAAAGCACACCAATGAGTAGCGTCAAATTGCCTGACGGGACTCTGAGCAAAAGCGAAGAGGAAACCGTGAAAACTATTGTAGCTGGTTTGTTCCCTGTGGATGAATCGGACCAAGAGAGTACAGAGCAAAAAGGCATGAGGAGTATAGCGGACTCCTATTGCGGTGGATGTGACGACCGGCCATTTACTAAAGTGGAGATCAGGTCGGTAGTCAAATCTATGGCAAAGAAAAAGGCACCGGGACCCGACAGTATCCCGATCGAGGTGGTGCAAACTATATTCGAGAGTAATTCTGGAATGTTTGTACTCCTCTTCAACAAATGCCTCTTTCTAAAGCATTTCCCAAGATCTTGGAAACATGCCAAGTTGGTCCTATTTTTGAAGCAATGAAAGATCGCGTCTGAAGCGCGATCCTACAGGCCTATTTGTCTACTGTCTAGCTTAGGCAAAGTACTGGACAAACTCCTAACACAAAGATTATACCACCATTTGGTGAAGCCGCAGGCGCTTCACTCTGCCCAACATGGCTTCAGGCCGGGTAGCTCGTGCGAACGACGCACGTGTGTCTTCATGACACAATTAGGTATTTTCATGAGACAGGAAAGTACGTAAGCCTAATATCACTAGATGTTCAGGGTGCTTTTGATAGCGTGTGGAGACCTGGAGTAATGTTCCTCCTTGGCCAAGCACGATGCCCACAAAACATATATGTTGGTGAAGTTCTATCTGGAAGACGGAAAGATTGTATATAAAGGCTCGGGAGAAAACTTGGTTTTCGAATCCAGCAGAGGAGTGCCGCAGGGGTCATGTAGTGGACCACTATTGTGGAACGTTGTTTCAGACAGCGTTACGACTGGACATGCCGAATGATACGAGGCTTTTAGCCTTCGCTGACGACATGCTGCTGGTCGCAGCTGGTGACTCGAGAGCAAAGCTCGAGAAAAATGCGGAAGTCGCCCTTAATGCACTCAGCAAATGGGGAAAGACGTATAAGCTGGTATTCAATCCCAGCAAAATGGTAGCCCTCACGGTCACTCGAGAGCGGAAACTGAAGTCCAGCTCTCGTCCCACCGGAAGACTGGTGGTATCACCAGTCTTCCGGTGGGACGGAACCTCCATAAAGTCTGTGCAGGAGCTTAAATTCCCGGGTGTGAAGTACGATAGCGGTCTCACATTCAACTCCCATCTAAAGGAGGTGAGACAAAATGTTGTGAATGTCACAATGGCACTCCAACGAACGGCTACAGTTCTCTTCGGGCGCGAGCCTGAATTACTCAAACGTCTATATCGGAGTGGTACCGAAAGAATGGCTCTTTTCGGTGTAGGGGCATGGGGACACAGAATGCAAGACCTTCTGTAGCCACCTACAGAGTGTTCTAAGACCGGCACTCATGGCATTCACAAGATGCTACAGGACAGTTTCTACAGCTGCTGTACAAGTACTAGCGGGTGTCCTACCGCTAGATATAAAAGCAGGTATAGAGTATGCAAAGCTGATGGTATTGGTGGAGCGCAGGCCATATATCTTTCACGAGCTAAATCTGCGGCCAGATGATATTGAATAGAGGGTGGACATTCTGTCATGTCACTCAGCGGAGCGTTGCAGTGTGCCTTTCGACAGTGAAAATCCTACTGGCGAGGGCTTTGAAATCTTTACTGACGAATCAGGCATTGATGTTAAAATTGGTTTAGGGTTCACCATCATGTACTTTGGGCAAGAGATTGTAACATTTGGCGCTAGACTCGGCGATGAGAACTCTGTCTTTCAGGCGGAAATATCGGCGCTGGGGCTGGCACTAGACTGGCTCAAAGTACACCCAGGCAACAACACTGGTCATTTATACAGTGATTCGTTGTCTTTCCTTTACTCCCTGGCCGATCCGAATAACCAAAATATCTTGGTTAAAAAGGTTAAGGACTCATACCAGGAAGCCATTTGTGGAAGAGAGGTACGCTTACATTACGTGCGCGCACACGGTTACACTTTCGGTAACGAAAGAGCCGATGTACTGGCCAAAAAGGCTGCGAATCTTCCAGAGCCAACGCTGGACATGTCACGCCCAAGGTCGCACCTAATCAAGGTGCTGCATAAAGAAGCACTGCGTTTATGGCAGCTGAGATGGGAGAATGAAGAAGTGGGTCGACAGACCTACAGATTCTTTGAAACTGTCTCTGATAAAAGAGTTCTCGGTAATGCTATCGTTGCCCAAATAGCGACAGGACACGGACGTGTACCGGAATACCTTCATAAACGAGGGTATCTGATTAGCGAGTTATGTCGCTAGTGCAATGTGGTGGGAGATTGTCTCCACTTCGTGCTGACTTGTACCAGGACCTCGGTTGAAAGGAGCAAGCTGGTGTACAAGAGCGAAAGCTTGAGTATACTTACCAGTTGCGCTGGTCCATCCCGGACCGGCGCAACTGGTCTATCTTGAAAAGGATAATGTCCATTGCGTCGGATGACATTCCTATGATGGAATACCAGCGTGCTTCTGACGATGGTCCGGTCGAGAGCTGGGATATTGAGGAATAATATAGGACTTGACGGTTCGTAAAGGAATTTTATAACAAATCTTCTACGAGAATGTATGCTAGAATAAGTGAGTGGGTGCCGGCGAGACTACTCGCCTCATTAAGGTATGGTTCTGTGGCTCGTCTACCGAGGCAGGTGGCGGCTGTTGGAAGGTAGACTCGATTTCAAAGCTTTCGAGTTGCAAGGTATGAAAATTAGTTATAGAAGCCTCAGCTTCTGGCACTAAGCCTCGCAAACTCGATCCCCTTCTGTCTTCGTTCAGGTTAAGGCAATGCTTAAATTACCTCCTTTGACCCCTTTCTCTTCAAATATAGACGATTTCAACATCTTGACTCCTGGTCATTTTATAATAGGAAGATCTCTTACTTCAATTGTAGAACCTGCCTTGGTAAATATCTGTGAAAACAGATTAAACGTATGTCAAAATCTACAAAGGCAGTACAATTAATTTGGAAAATTGACATAAATCTTATTTAAAGACCTTACAGCAACGCACTAAGTGGATATTTTCTACACAAAATGTAAAAATTAAGGATATGGTAATCTTAAGGGAGGAAAATATACCTACTTTGAAATGGATTTTTGGTCGTATTATTAAAACCTATCCTGGTATAGATAACAATATTCGTGTCGTGGACGTCAGAACTAAATCTGATATATTTAAAATAGCAATATCCAAATTATGTATATTGCCTTTAGAAAAATGAGAAAAGATTTTTAATGCTTTATTGAAAAAGATAAATTTAATGAATTTATCACAATCTATCACTTGTAATTATGATTGTTTACTTTATGTACTGTGCATTTCAAATATTTATGTAATGTTATTTGCTAGTTTAAGATATGCAAAATTATTGAAATTAATGCTTTGTAAAATTTAGTTAAATATAAATTTCTTACTTCTGTGAAAATATTGAATGTTTCATATTGCAATAGCCGGTGACATGTTTGCGCATGCGCGAATGTCACGAGTTTCTCGAGCGGGAATTATTCCCCATATCTTTTGTTACGTTTGTTTGCGTCTGTAATAAATAATTTAAAAAGACACTGGTCCGTCTTATTAGTGAAAAAGTATTATATAATCTACACACCTCTTAATCATAAAAAACAATACATATGACCCAAAAATACTTAAAACATTGTGAAAAAATAAATCTGGCAATAAAAAATCCGAAAAACAAT
This sequence comes from Latrodectus elegans, assembly GCA_030067965.1. NCBI lineage: Eukaryota > Metazoa > Arthropoda > Arachnida > Araneae > Theridiidae > Latrodectus > Latrodectus elegans. The sequence goes on along the minus strand of CM057811.1, from coordinate 65,088,829 downwards.
GAAAGCTAAAATTTGCGACACTTAAATAAAAACAAAGGTTGTTATAATTGGCTAGAAATTTCTTGGAAAGATATATCATACTTATACCGAATTAATCCTTGAACCTCTCGCTTCCCCGCATCCACACAAGGGGAAAAAACAATTATATTTTCTATGTTGAAAAAAAATGGAGAAATTTTACAGACTTTGTATACCACATTCAACAAGTGATTACCTTTCATTAAAGAGAAATGATAATCAAACAAAGTAAAGATTTTTGCAATTCAAGCCAGGAGTGCTCGATTCAAAACTATGTTGAAGAATAACGAACATCATATTGCAGCTGACAGGAAATATTCAAGTGACTGCTTCCTTATCTATTAAGAATAAATAAATTCATCACTGTATTTTGTTCCCTTAAAGAGCAGCTCAAACATTCCTTTCCGCTTTTCTCACTTAAAGTCAGGCTTATTTTTCATAAATTTGGGAACAATCGGGTAACTTTACTTTCATTAATTTATTATTAATAGCAAACAATGATAAAAAAGATCATAACTAATAATTAATTAAATAATAAATAAACAGTTTACTAGTCGATGTAGTTTTTAAGTATTTTTAGTATAAGCTGTTGTGTACAATAATTTATGTTTATTTGTTTTTAAATATTTCATGGGCTTCTAATCATTATATTTTTGACAAGATTTTAAAATCCAGGATCTTTTACTTCACATATATTAAAAATGCATGTACATGGTCTCACAGCTTATAAAATATAGTACATTATATACTTTAATAATTGTTTAGACGATTTTTATAATTGATCTCAGAAAAAAATATTGCATAGCTTTTTTATTCACAGATAAAATATTGGTGCATAGACCTTGAAATCTAAATTCTTATTAATATATTTTACTTAAGGAGCTTACAAATAGTAATGATAAAGATAAATACCTATAAAACAATTTAAATAAACGATAAATATGATAGATATTATTTATATTACAATAAATCTGATGTCTGATAAATTATTAAATTTGACAAATTGAATAAATATTGTTGCCAATCGCACTTAAACTAAATAATGTACTAAGATTAATAATATAACTATTTAAAAGTTAATTTCATAACAACAATATTTAAATATCAAATCAAAAATACCAAACTCAAATATTGATTTATAATTTATTAATATTATTATGAAAATATTCTCATCAATATATACATAAAATTATTATTACAACACTGAATACTATGTTCAAGAAATATTTTATACCATAAAATATAAACTAAAAAAATAAAGAATATATTTCATAAAATATAAAGAATATATTTTATGGAAATATATTTTATACCATAAAATATATTCTTTATATTTTATGCTATTCAGTATTTTCCTACTCTGAATCTATTTTTGTATGCAATTAAATAATTGATCAACAAAAGAAAAAAATTACTATTTTAAATAACGCATCAAAATTTGAATACTAGAATTCTTTTATTAATTAAATTCGAATAGATAACTATTGTTGTCTTTCTGAAAAATATAATTCTTTTTGTAAATTTCAAAAATTGTAATTTGTAAATTAATATTATTTCTAACACCTATAGCTAAAGAAAACATACAAAAGAGTTGATAATTATATCTTGCAACGAATATGTGTATTCCTTGAATGATTGTAATTGTTGATTGATTATATATATGTACTATTGACATAAAGAAATCATAAACAATCATCAATTATCGTAAATTATCTGGCATCCTATGAAAAATAATGCTGATTCTGGTATTATATATTAAGAAAAAAAACGATGGCACTTTTGATTCTCAATTAAGTAGTTAATGAGCAAAACACTCATCATAAATCTCAAAAATTAGGAAATGAAGCAAATATATCTCTATGACCTAATTTAGTTTATTACTAAGAAGCAGTTTAATCATTATATGCAAATAAAAAATATGAACAAATCAATTCCTGAAATTAAAATAAGCGATATATATATAGGAGCAAACACATCTCAATCATCTCACAAAAGAAAGAATCCACTTCCTCTGTATATCTAACAGATGTATGCCTATTCTTCTGGGATAAGATTACATGGCACGCTTCATTAACCCTGTCGACAGCCTCTTCTTCCTTCAATTAGGGACTTGACAGGGCCGATATCCAAACACAGGCACTAACGAATCGTGACTGCGGTACGATGAGCAAACAATTCCCCACAGTTTTCCTCGCTCGTCAACGAATAAAATGATTCTGGACGGAGAAATCTATCTATTTGTATGCAGTAAATTCAATCGATTTAAGCATGCTTCTCGAACACTTGATTACCGTCGAAACTCTTAGAATAACAAAATTGTGTTATTGGATTTCTCTCTGAAGAGAGGCAGCTAATAAATATTACGAAACCAATAAAATTAAAATAAAATGTATTTTGTAAATAATCGAATGAAATTATTTTTATAGGTTTACATACATTTATTTGTGGATTTGAAATTTGTTATCAGATCTTTTGGATCTGATTACAAAAAAAAATCTTTTGTAATTGTAAGGAGTTTTAAAATTTTTGGATTTTATTTTAAATTCTATTTAACATGGATTAAGATAAAAGTCAAAAAATAAATATTTACGGGACTTAGCTTAATTGAATTTTTAGCTGTTAATAATAATTTTAAATTTCTATTAAATTTTAATGCTAATAATATATTTTTTTAACTGTATCAGGTTAGAAAAAATATTCAACTTTTTCTGCTGTAATTTTATGCAAAGTCCCATTTTGAAAGATCAGTAAATATGCGGAAATAAAAGATGAGACATTATTAGATTGACATTAACAAATAAACACAAACTGCACTATTTTATGAATATTGAAGAAGGATATCTTAAATATAGATAATTATATTTTTTGTAAAGCTTATCGCATTTTTGGATTTCGAATTTAAACATGACATTGTAATAAAGGAATAACATTTGATTTATACCAAAATATTAATGTCCCTTCATTATTTTGGAGTTTTAAGGCAAATTATAGTCGGTGTGCATTTAAATAAAATTATCAGTTGTACAAAATATTTGAGGACAGTGGTAACCTATTGGTTAAGGTTTCGGCCTTCCGTCCGGAAGGGCATTGGGTTCTGTTAACAATGCCGCGAAAGACCAATCTAGTATATGCGATAGACATGATCGTTAAGTTTGTGAAATCAAACGTTTTGTCTCCAGTCGTCGAGTTTATTAGCAATATTACTTGGGTGCCATGTCTGGAATAAATTTCTTCCCAATCCAGATCAAAGTCAATATTGAGGGAGTGGATCCTCTGATGATGTCATCGATCAAAGTATCTTAGAAGGATGCCAAACTTTCCCCTTGATGCTCTAATTAATTGAAAGATACACCCTTCTGATTTAAATTCACATAGCCTTCAGCTTTCGAGCTTAGCTGTGTCCATGAGTCATAAGTGTAATTACAACTAAATATATCATGAATTTTATATATACTCTGAAGAAAAACACCAAAACTTGAAACTTTACTAACAAGAAGAATTTTAGCTTTTAGAAATTTGGTGCACAAATATGGTTAATTAAGTAATTATGAATACTTAAATAAATGAACTAATTATCATCGTAATTAGAAAATGGTTTTTAGATTATATTTATAAATTTTGTTTGAAAGTTTATTGGAATTTTATTAGATATATTTTTTTAATTTAAGATTCTATATTTTACACAATTAAATGTGTTTGATAGAAACAATGATTTGGATCCCATTTTCCAAATTCAACTGGAATGAGCTTTAGCAAAAGAGAAATTTTATCTTATTTTGAACGCAAATACATATTTAAAAATAAATAATTGAATTATTTCAGTTAATTAATACAATTCTAATTTAAATTGTCGTCTTTGAGGGAATAATTACTGATATTTAAATAGAGTAAATATTAATAAATATAAGCATAACATAAGTTTTACATAATTAAGGAAAAAATTATAACCATCCTGTATTTCGAGCAAATATTCCATTTATTATTGTCATTTGATAACAATTTCAATGTTGCTTCATCCATATTTCACTCAATAGAAATCAATGATATTCTGGAAATTAGAACTTTAGCAATGAATTTCATTGTTCAAAGTAGAAATCTGGAATGCTAAACCATTAACCAAAGTTTAGATACATTAATTATGATGTTCAACTGAAATAACATGCAATTAGTCAAATTAATACCAAAGTTAATTTTCAGTAAATACTAAGTTAGAGAATGCACATAGACATCTTGAAATATTTGCATTATAATACGTTGTAATTAATTTGTTTGGATTCATATTAAATTTTTTCATTCTAAATATTTCTCTTAAGTACAAACCAAATATTAAATATAATAACATTATAGCTAAATAATTTAAACAACAAATGTATCTTTTTAGGCGAAACAATGTGTATGCATAAATTAAGTATATATTACAATGTAAAGAAATTATTATATTACTTCAGGTATATCCTTACATATGTTTTATGTGGTTATTAAAATATTTACTTAACAAAATAATCTATATCTCTATAAGATTAAGCATATTAACTAAATAATAAAGCTGTATTTTTTCTTATACGATTAATTACAAGATACATTAATTATTTTAATTAATTAATTAATCTCTCAAATGTTATAGTTAGAAAGAACTGTTTATATATATATATATATATATATATATATATATATATATATATATATATATATATATATATATATATACACATACATTTACCAGATTAATTCTGCGTTCAAACGCACAGTAAATATTCTATAGAGACTTAGAGAATAAATGTACATTATAATGTCAATACTTTATTTATAATTTTTATATAAATCTTTTCTTTAACTATTCCTGAAATATTAGTGACAATTTCAAAAAGATAATATGCATTATTCAAAAGTATGTTATCTTTTTGAAATTGTTACATTATTTAAGAGTAATAATAATAATTAAAAATTACGGAAAATGTCATTGGAAAAGGTTTATATACAGATACAAACTACAAAGGTATTTGCAAATTAATCTTAATTTTTTTAGCATCCATGAGATTGTAACAATTGAAGTATTATTTGCATTTATTTTTTACTACTTATTCCTTTTACCTTTGATATCAATACAACAAATTACATAAAAATATTGTTCTGTTGATATGATAAATTTTAATCCAAAGAGTAATCAATAATTATAAGTCATCAAAATCTGTTATCTTATAGCCGCGGAGAAACAGTCTATCTAAGCTGATTTTAAGAGGATAGATAGCCTAAAATCCGTACGTTTAAATCCAAAGATTACTGCATCAGTATAATTCATCGAAATCTGTTATCTTAGGGCCTTGGAGAAACGGTCTACCTAAGCTGACTTTAAGAAGATAGATAATCTAAAATATCCATATGTTTAAATCCAAAGATTATTGCATCAGTATAAGTCATCAAAATCTGTTATATTAAGGGCCTTTGAGAAACAGTTTATCTAAGCTGACTTTAAGAGGAGAGATATCCTAAAATCCATATGTTTAAATCCAAAGATTACTGCATCTCAAACATCACTTGATATTAGAGAAAGGGTAAAAATCTCTGCATGAAGATACTATTTGAAAATTTCTTACGAAATCTGGCAATCACTACCTTGTAGCTCATCGAAAGTAGAGTGTTAAAACTGCCAATAAGAAAAGCCGCTTAAATTTTGCCAATAAATCTATGGTGAAAGCAAGTTTTGTGTCTTTAGCATCAAAGGGCATAAATCGGTGTGGAGGAAACAAAGTACGGTTTTTGAGAAGCAAAAGTTTGTGTCTATAGTTAAACACGGTCAAGGTAGCCTAGTGAATTGGGGGTGAATAGCAGCAAGTGGAGTTGATCTATTAACTTTTATAGACTCTACATTATATCATATAAGATATCTAAATATATTAAAAGAAAACTTGCATGAGAGTGCACAAGATTTGAAAATTGACGATGATTTTTGGTTTGAACTAGACAATTATCCAAAACACTTTGTCCACAAAGTAAAACTCTGGTTTTTGTACAATATCAAATATCAGTTACATACTCCTCTACAATCGCTGGACTAAAACCCCATCGAATATTTATGAGACTTATAGGAACGCAACATTCGGCAGCATAGCATAATAACGAAAGATATGCTAATGGGAGTAATTATGATGAAATGGGATAATATTTCATCTACAGAAATCATCAAATTAATTCACTCTATGATTAAACGATTTCAAGAGGCTCTTAGACATAAATGTTTTCCAACCAGGTATTAAAGTTTAATTGACGGTCCATGGAAGCTTTTTTTTAAAGACTTTTCTCATCTGTACGCAATTTTTTTCTGACTGGTTTTTGTATTTTTTAATTATTATTATCATTTCTTTGAAACAATGTTATATTTCTGAAATTGTAAATTGTTACCTATATTTAAGGAATTGTTAAAGAAAAGCATTATATCTCTCAAAATTGAATTAATATGTTTTTCGGTAGAATATATATATATATAATATATATACATATATATATATATACATATATATATATATATATATATATATATATATATATATATATATATATATATATATATATATATATATATATATATATATATATATATATATATATATATATATATATATGTATGTACATCTTTATGACATGTAGAATTCCCTAGGAATTAACAAATGTTAATATAAGGCTTAATTTTGTGGAAGCTGTACAAAAAAGTGGGGAATGGCTCCAAGTGTTTGAAAAATACTTTACTTGTTGACCGTTGCAACAAGATATCCATCTTCTCAATGGTTATTTTTACCAACGGGTCCCAGTTCGACTTCCATTTTAATGTTTGGGATCGTGTTTTCTCAGACCATTTTTCATTTTTTGCATTGGCAGGTTATATTGGTAATTCCTTCGTTTGTCAAGTTATAGTAATAAACATAGCTTTCACTATCAGTTATTCATTGCAAGTTTCCAAGTGTAGTTATCCTTTCTGACTCTCGTACAGTCATCCAATATCTGCAATTGGACACCCGCGAACGCCTAAAATTCAATAATGTCAAGAATTCATGAAAACTTTTGCTTTGAAAGGGAACGAAATTGTTCTCTAGTGGGTGACCAGCCACTGTGGCTTATGGGGTAATGGAACAAGTCAACGTCGTTGCAAATAAAGATTCTGACCTTCTACAACATTATTTTACACTTTTCTGGCACTGAAATAGTAAACGATTCTTAAAGCATCTGTTTGCTTCTAATGCCTCACGAGGCCTACAGAGTTGTATAGATCAAAAACACTGGAATAATTTTAGTCCGTCACTTATTTCTGACTTTCAAGACGAAATGCATTTGTCCCATTTCGTCTAACGATAGAGGATGCCTTTCTAGTCTCTCATTTGAAGTGCTTTGGCATTCTTACTGTTCATACATGTGCACTCTGTGACTCTTAAAAAGTAATGAACAGAGAACATCGGCACCTTTGTAGACCTATTTGCTTCTCAACGGAAACAGCGAGGTATTGGAAGGTAAGTTCACTCCTTTTACAAATGACTTCAGTCAATTTTCTGAAGTTTACTTTTTTAACCTTCATTTTTTTGTATTTTGCCATGTTATTGGAAATATAAACTATATTTACATTCTACACTCACAAATACAACACACACACACTTATATGTATACAATTATCTATATATATAGATGTTTACATATATGTGTGTGTGTGTGTTAAACTTGCATGCAATAATGAAAGTCTAACGGAAACTAATTGTTCTTCATTTCCAATTTTTTCAAATATATTGTATATTTTTTAACTTAAATGTATCCAATCCACCATTTATTCGAAAACATTTCTTGGTAAGATATCTGAATTTTATCAATTTTCTTTTAAGTTTACATTTTCATTAAGTTTGTTGAGCTCATTTAATAAAAAAATGATGCATCAAAAAAGAATCAATTTTTATTTTAATAAAAATTAAAAACATGATTTTTTCCACCTTTTTCTTTAAAAGAATTTTTAATTGTAAATCTAAAAGTCTTATTGGAAGAAATAATAAATTAGGTAAATCCCAAATATCAATGGGGTATCTGTAACATTTAAATTAATAAATCTATAAGTTATTAAGTTAATAGAACTTGAAATTTATGACGTTTAATTAAAAAGTAGAATGATCAAAATAACGTTCACCTAAATAGTGCACCCAAAATAAGGTCACAATTTGTAATATATAGGATTTCATAATAGTTAATGTGAGAGTATTTTAGCCCTATCACTAATATGGATTTTAGTTTTACTTATTCTCAAAGCGTTCAACTTTGCTCTTACAAAACATAAATGCTTTCAGAATGTTATTATTTGGATTTTCCAGTTATCTCAAATTGTATTTATAGTGTATTTCAATTTCCCACTCAATAAAGATTTATTTTGTAAGCTTTACGACTAAGAATAACGACCAAGAATAACTGTAAGTTTTACAACTAATTTGTTTTCCCTTTCAAAATAATCTAACCATTCTGGGTATGCCATTGTCACAGTTATTTTTATCATATGTTGTTCACTTAATAATCAAAATATCTCATTAGATAGTTATAAGTGTGTCTTGTGTCAAAAGCATGAGATATTACCAGGTTAAATTTCTCTATAAATGCTGTGGATATCACAAAATGACTTTAAACCATTTCAATCAGTTATAATTAAAAGATCAATTTCATAAAATGTTTGCAAATTTTTAAAAATACACATTGGTCAAAAATATTAAATGCGATCAACACATTTTACAATGACCTGTATTTTAATTGTAATTAATAAGTACATTTCAAAATGCGATATAAAGACCCGTATTATATAGTGAAGAAAATATGTAGTGCATAAATTAATGGTGAATCTCTAATATTTTTTATAAGTCTGTTTAACAATATTTTTCTTTCCATTAACGAAAATTGAAAACTAATAGGGGTTGATTTATGATTTGAAGAAATGCAAGTAAATAGGTGTCATAACTCTATTCACATTAATGAAATTAATCCTTTCTCTTTCATTTATTATTTGACATTTTTCAATATTTAATTTCAACAAATCTACATTAATGAAACACATATCAGTGTTTTGGTTCAATGTAAAAACTACCAAATTGCAATTACAATTATATTTCTTAAAATTTAATTTGTTATTCATATAATATGTACAGTTTTTTTTTCTTGAGATAGATCATGTGGCATATCAAGACAATTAAGCATAAACTTTTTATACTTTATTTTTTTTATTTTTTTTAAATTTAATCCTTAATTTAAACAAAATAAATAAGTCCAGTTATATGGTGTAGTTGTTTGTCTGGATTTATTTCCCTGATTATACTGTTTTTCTTTTAGCTTAATTCTTGGAATTCTGCCATACAATTTCTGATCTGTCAATTTTATAAAGACATCTTATTGTAAGATTCCAATCAACTGAAGCATTTAATTGAAACATTACAACTGTTACGTATTTATAGAAGTATGGTGTCTAATGTCATGGCAACATAGAGACAGTGATATACACATAAGTCCAGGCAATCGCATTACTGCACCTTTAGGTTAACGGGTTTGGTTTCCTGACCCATCACGAAGTGCCCTGTAATTTTGAACCACGGTCAGATTATGTGGTCACACCTGATCTGGCAACCTCCTCTATACATCCACACCACACCAGCGGAATCTGGACTCCAGATATTAACGTAGACACGTCTCCAACCGACGGAGCTCTAACAACCCAGTAAGGGAAAGTAAGTGGCCACCCTCCCATTCACTGACCGTGGCAAATGATACTTTATTTTGCCGATCTTATCGGTAAGTGGAGTGAAGCTACTGAGTCACTGAATTTCGAACACAGAGACATGCATGCATACATAGCGGTGTAGGTGAGTCCCGGACTGTACTTTTAGGTTAACGGGCTTGGAATACTCGCCTTTCACACAAATACCTCATAATTTCGAGCCTCGGTCAGGTGATGAAGCTTGTGCTACCACCCTCCTCTCCGCATCCACGACACACGAGAGGTAGAACTTTGGACGCCACATACTAACGTGGACACATCTCCAACCGATGGAGCTACATCAACACAATGAGAGTACGGCATATGATACTTCACTTTGTTGATCTTAATGGGAAGGAGAGTGAAGCTACTGAGTCACTGAATTTCGAACACAGCAACCAAAAATCAAATTCGGGAAACAATGTAGTGATCAGAAGGAGGTACAGAATAGAAGTGAATGTTGAGTTCTGATGTGGATTGAAATGTATAAACAATTGCAGCCAAAATAGTTGCTGAGATCAAACAGCACTTATATTTTCCGTAATAATTACAAATGGAAAGGATATTTATAACAGAAAAATTAAAATAGTGTAACTGTCTACAAAACACTTGTCGCATATTTGAATGTCAAGTGTCATGTATAGTGGAGCCACAAATAATTTACGATTAATAATTAATATATATATAGTTATACGAATTTTAAAGATAAAAAATTGTTAAAAAAATTTTCCTTCAATAAAGCAGCTGCTAATTTAGAAGTTGCATGCACTAGTAAATTTAAGATTCTTCCCTTCTTTTTATTAAGCATAGATTAGAATGTGCTATAGCATGGGCATTCACATCGTAGTTTTCTGGAGGCTATATTGTAATCATCCAAAAAATAATCATCGAAGGTGAGTATAGAGAAGGCTTAGCTAACTTGGTCTATACCATTTAGAAGTTTTTTCAGGGAGTAAGAATTTTTCAAGATAATACTGCTATTACTCATATACATTAACTTCTCCAGTCGTGATTTGAGGATCGCGAGGATGAAATATGGTATGTACTTTAGCATACACAATTCCCTAATCTCAGCATAAAAAAAGTATTTTAAAGTAAATTATCTAGAATCATTGTTTTTGATTTTAATTTTCATATTCTTCCTTAGATCATTCAGAATACTTCCTAAAATATAGTGCAATATTCCTTTAAAATTCGGAATGATTAATTTTCATTTATTAATTAAGTGAAACTATGCTACATTACTTGTCAAATATTTTCTACATTATATTAGTAAGGGATTTCAAACAAATCTCATGTGTTTTCATTTTTTCAAATAATAATTATTAGAAATTATTTATTTTTAGAAAATAGCTTCGGGAGAATTGTCTGAATTATCTCATTATCTTTTATCTCCAGCGCTGCATCCACTGCGTAACCTTACATTTTCTCCTTAGCATACATAACATAACTAACGATATAAAAGCTATATATTAAGCTATAATTATGCAATATATCTTGAAATGTAAGACACAAACTACCTTTGAATTCCAGCTACTGTTGAGTTTTTAATAACAGCGAATTTTTCCACTGAGTATAATCTGAAATTGTAACCCAATCAAAACAACTGAAAATTCTTAGTACTAAAATATAATTTTAATGATTTAAATTTAATACTATTTTTAGTATCATGAATAAAAAATTTAGTTTATGGAATTCAAGTGATTAAAAAATATTTTTAGAAATTATGTGAAACCGATCCATTAATATCGAACTCCCAATCATATTTAGTAAATGTATAATACTAATTATAAGAAATCTTCTAAATTCAATCGATTCTTATACATAATTAATAATTTTTACAGCCATTTCAAACATTTTAACAGACTTTAGTATAGCTTTCACTGTTTTCCTATTTTAGAATCACATACGATGTACTCACTTGGAAATTGCGTCAGTTGTCTCATTGAAAATAAATGACGAACCTTTAAAACTTTTAAGATATAAATTTCTGGAAATTATATGTCTGTGCTGTATAAATGAATTGAAATCTTTTTACATACATTTGATATAAATTTAGTAAACATTTATTCTATTATATCGAATGAATTATAAAGTTTCATAATCAATTTAAACTTACAATAAATTTAAGCCAAATTTCTAAAAATAAAAATAATCTCATTTAGAAGTTTTATTCATATAGTAATAATTTTTAGAATTTTCATTTTTATAACTTAAATAAAACATAGAATAATATGAACGATTAATGACTAAAAATTAGTATATAAGATATTTTGTAAATATTTCTATCCTCATAAATGTGTTTACTTTCTGTTATGCAAATTAAATTGCTATTTGAGTTCTTGTGAAACTAACAGTTAGTTTATTCTGAAGCTATTTACGTTCCTGAATTCTACAATTTATGCAAACAAGTACAAGCAGAGAACCATTTTAATAATTATTTCAATTTTTACTACTTCCCTCTATCTAGGCAATTGTCGGGTACTAATTTGCTCAAACATGTACTTTAGTTGAAGTTTGAGCTTGCATTCTATTGAAAGTTGAGAATCACCTTTAGAAAAGCCTTAAACTCTCTTATCTCTTTCACACTAGTATGAACAAATTTAGCCTAAACTTAATTAGGAGCAATTTGTATGTTTAAAATCCTAACTCAGTTAGTTTCACACTTTTCAGAAGAGTAATCATAAACTTCATAATGAGCTCCTCGCATAAATCTTGAAATTAATACTCTCTTTTATATTTAACTAAAAGGGATAGGCTTAGTCACACAAATGCAATGAACAGAAAATCGACTGCGCATTTAACTAATTAATACAGTTATTGTAATTTAAATGTGATTTCAGCTTCATATCAGCTTATTTACAATCTAAATGTCAGCATAGTGAGCCAAGATCAATTGTAAGAGAATTCATCAACACAATTTTAGGTCTAAAATATAAGAAATAGAGTACCTTAAAATATATTCTTATTCTAGATTTAATTATTATGACATATTAAAATTCATTTCATGAAAATCATGAAATTTTGTAAATAATGTCATCAAATAAAATAAACCCATTTCTTGATTTGTAACTAATTAATTTATTAATATTATAATTAATTTATTAATTTGTTAATATAGTATTTATTACTTTTGAGCCTTTTTAATAAATATTTGCTTTGAATATAACAATACATAAAATCTATCTTTAATTATGATTGCACATGGGGGTGAATTTTATATATGTGATAAATAAAAACCCTTATAAAATGTCTTTAAAATTTATTTTTAACAGCATTATATAAATTTGAATGAAATTTTTTCTGTATATTTAGTGTATATATAATTACTGGGAAAAAGGTGTACTATTAAGATAAAATATTTTAATTACTTAGATAATACTTTTAGAAAGAGAAAAAAATTTAAAAATTACTTTTGTGTGCATCCTATATATATATATATATATATATATATATTTATATATATATATATATATATATATATATATATATATATATATATATATATATATATATATATATATATATATATATATATATATATATATATATATATATATATATATATTTATATAAGCGATTTAAATTTATGAATTAATGCCGCTGTGCAAAAATATATTTTAAACTTATTGTTTCTTAAACCTTATAGTAATTTTATCAAGCAAGGTTGTGTATTAATACAACTCAAACTGGTTTAACTATAAGAATGGATTTTACAGCTAAAATATACAATAAATTTTGTATAATTTTTAACTGTAAAAGTGTTTCTTTCGCTCCATTTGAGGTCAGGATTATACCATTTTATTTCAATTCTCATTGGTTTAAAATACGTATGACATCTGACAATGTTTCATTTATGTCACATCTTATTACCTATCTAGTCTTACCCAATCAAATTAAAATTGTCAATACTTTCAGTGCTAAATAAAGAGATTATTTCACACGAAATTGCATTCACATGGAATTGAGTCTGAATTATATAATATCTAATTTATATTTGTTTACTGAGTTTATGCTTTATGAGTAGAATGATGTTTTATGTTATTATCTAGAAGCGTTATACAACCTCTTAACTTCCTTTTATTGATGATTTTCGACTATTTTCTGCATTTTCTATTTGAATCAACTACTTTCATAATGCTTCTAGTTTTGTGTACCTTTTAAGTACCCCTTCATAACACTTACCAATGATCCACCAGGTCCGGTTGGTGAAAAGTTGCAATCTATCCATCAAATGCTTATGCATCCATTTTTATAATATTAAGAAATTAAACATATAGTTTCTTGATAAATTTGTATGCAATTTCTTAAATTACTTCAAAATTTTTATTCCATATTTGACAGAATTCTTATAAATATGGATTTCATTCACAATTATCGCGTGGATTTGATTCAATCAATTAAGTTTTTGATTTCATCAGATCAAATAATATTTTCTCATGTGAATCTTCTTTTAGCCAGTTGTTTTGAAAATAATGTATCCATATAGCTGATAGTTGATTGATTTTGACTTTTTGAATGCATTTAAAATACTTCAAATTAGAAATGGAGTTAACAATAAACGCTTTCAGAATTTCAAAAGGATTTTAATTTTTGCACAATTTGTTTGATGGACTTCTATAGAGAATGATGATTAAGAATTTTCTATATGTGTAATGGAGTATTTTGATTTTTCATTAATTAATGTAGCAGGGGAGTTGGAATAAATTAATTATCAAAATTTGTGCATGTGTGTCTAGTTTCTTATTCATTAAGAAAAATATACAATTTCTATCTATGTTTTTCTCAAAATGAAGGCAATGTTCAGCTACATTTTTTAGATTTCTTTCCCCAGTAAAATTTGTTGAACATGAATGTAAAAACTATCTCATTGACAGAAAGATCGGAAACTGTATTTGAATTGAGAAACGTATTGATCAAAAAAGTGGTTCCATTCTCTGATCAAAAATTGTCATAATTTTTATATTACTTATTAACACACCCTCAATTATGACAGAACCTGTTATACTGTTGTTTCCAGATTAGTAATCGGCCAAATAAAGGGTCTCGTATTTCATAGGCAAGAAGGTATTTGACATGTGTTTTACATGTAAAACAGAACTTATTAATTTCACTTCAGTTTTTTCTTATGTACCCTTACATTTTTAACCATACAGTGGTTGTTTCTTTAATCCCAATTGAGATACTGATCACACCACTCACTTTATTACACTTCGCATTGATTTAAAATATTATTGACGTCAGATAAGGTTTCATCTACGTCACTTTGTATTGAGATGGCGTTGTAAATCTATTTGTGGCTGTCCTCAATGGTAATTTGCTGTATACCTTCAAATTGCATTCTTTGAATGGCAGCAAACAAAGCAATAGTCACTCTCGAATGTCTGAGTTCGTCAGTGATTAAGAAATATCCGTTTATGTTTTTTACCGTTAATAATGAAGAATTTTTTTAAATTTTTTCCATTTGTAAAAGTCGTCAATATCATGAAAATTACCTGTTGTTTTAAATAAGCAGCTTTTAAATTTTCAAATCATCAGCGATATTGTTTCTAAAACTGAAAACATTGAAAATAGAACAGAAGCAAAAGGAAAATGACTAACAGAAGACAAATGGTTAGTTTAAATCGACAAGGATAGTTTAATATTTTCTCTATATATTTAAATATTTTCTATTTTTTTATTTTCATTCTATTTACCCAATTTAAAATTAAATTTGATTTCGAGTTTATTCAGTATGAACAAAATGTAAGTTTATAGGCAATAAATAAATTAACACATTTAAAAATTGTTGCTAATTTTTTTGTTTGGTAGCAGAAAAAGTTTACACAATAACTTAGAAGCTTAATTTATTTCATGACTACTTTTCTAGGAATTAGGATTCACGTAAAACATTTTCTCGAGACATGTTTATCATGACATTCATTTACATTTATTTTGTCAATATTAGTCTGAAACATTATGTATTTACATAAAGGTTTATAAATATTTAAGCATAAAGTGTTTTTTATTTTGTTTTAAAAAAATTGGCATACATATATATAAAATTTTCACAGTATGAAAAAAAACTTTATAGTATAAAAATAAGATTTACGTGCACAATGTTTTCTTTATTTTATCATAATAAAATGAGGAAAACATATGCACCCTTATCTTCATTGATAAACTTTTTTCTGGTACACTTAGAATACGAGCGTTATTCTATTAAAAAAGATCAACTTGCACAGCTTATAATAAATGATAGCTATTTTTAAATACTTATTTTAATATATTTAAAATAATTAAATGTAATATTATATTTATTGTGTATATTTATTGATTAAATATTGCACAAAATATTTAATCTAAGTTACATTATTTATTTAAAGCATATATTTAGAAAAAGTAATACCCTTAATAAAATTTTAATAACTTTCTTAAGAAAACCATCTTTAAAATATCTTTCATATAAATACTTTGAAAAGTTTTAAAGAAATGTATTTATAATATATTGCTCTTTATTTTGAAAAAATACCTATATTTGCAAGTCAGATAAACCATCCTTTGGTTAATGAAAACATTTAAATTTTGTATTGTGAGAGAGTCTATGTAACTAATGTCCCTCTTACAATGCAAAATTTAAAACAAAACAAATTTCATTTATATTAAAAGCAAAGAATAGAAAGAACAGCCAAATGTTTCTATATAGAAGTTGCGAGTATGAAGTTTCCCTATATATATATATATATATATAAGAAAGTATCAAAACTTATGATCAACATAATAATACTAATTTATTATTTTTTAAATCATAATTCAAATACTGCTAAAATTATGTTTATCAATTGATTATTCAAATGTTCATATGTTTGAGGGTTTGAACACAGAAAACATTTCGGATAATATTTTGTAAAAAATATTTATTAATCCTTTGGAATATATTTTCATCAAAAATATCTTATTCATTGATATTAATTTTAAAAAACTTAAATGTTTCATAAAAACTTATTTGAATTTGCATTCACAGAGAAAAAATCAGTATTGAGATTATTGTAAGAAATATAAGATATTGTTAAATGTGGTTTGATATGGTAAATGTTTAAGTATTCGTAATCTCTTAAATGAAATATATTACTCTATTATATTCTGCATAGTTTGAATTTTCTTTTTTTCAAGCTAAACATTGAAAATATAATACAATAAGAATATTTAAATAAAGAAATTTTGAAATTAATTTACAAAAATTTTATGGCTCCTAAGAAGTATATTACTATATGTAATATTACTTATGTTACGAAATATAATACAATAAGAATATAGGTTTTCTTAACTTTTTTGTATAAAATTAAACAAATGCATAACTCATCTCTTAATCAGTTCATTAATAAATTAAATTAATTGGCTAAAATTATTTATTTATGAACTTGAAATAAAATAATATAATAAAGCTAATCAAAACAATGTGTTGAGACAACTCCTGAGTATAATATCATTTCTCACTTTACATCCCCACTAATTTAAGGACACGGAACATGTTAAATTAAAAACAAAATGTGTACAATGTGACACCGATTCTAATTAATACATATTTACAATATGATGATCATTTCGTTACGAAAATATTAACATTTTAATGGAAAACAAGCAAGCAAGGTTGTTAATTAGCGGTTTTTCCTAATTAAAACTGAAAATTGAGAATGCATTCATTTTTAAAGGATCTCACAAGCATAATCATAAGAGGATTTTTAATTTCCTGTTTTGTGGGTGAACATTTAAGAAAGCTCTTAAGTTCATTATTAGTTTTAAGAAGTATTTCTAGAAGTTATATTTAATTAGAATTATAAAGCTCTTTATGTGTACACCATTCGTGTTTTAACCGTCAAGAGAAAATATTTGCATTACATAACCTCAGTTAATTACTAAGACAATCAATAATTAACATTAAACAGGCTCACAAATATTAAATACCGTTAATATATTTTGAAATAGCCCTACTTCAATTACATATGTATTCAATGTTTTACAAAAATTTTAAAGATGGTATTAGACTTAAAGATTTTTCAATCGAAGAATTAAAAAGATAATTTCGAGAGAAATATTTATTAAAATAATTTAAAACAGAAAACAATTATTGTAACAACGTAATTAATGATATATACATTTATTTTCATTTCATTAACATAAAAAACAAAGGTAGACATCTGAACAATGCATAAAATAAACGATATATATATACATATATATATATATATATATATATATATATATATATATATATATATATATATATATATATATATATATATATATATATATATATATATATATATATATATATATATATATATATATATATATATATATATATATATATATATAAAATATATATATATATATAAAAGAATTTTTTTAATAAAATAAGATATTAATTCAGTTAATATCTACAGAGATGCATTTGATTTATATCATAGCAGCAACGCCAAGTGTCTTCCTGAATTCCACCTACACTTGTTTTGTTAGGTATGGTAAACCTAACATTAAGAATTTCTTAAGGATCTCATAGGAAAAGTCAATTATGTATTCACAAAACAAAAAAATTCTGAATAAAATTCATTAAAATCTCTTATGCTCACAGAAGAATGAAGCCAACTTGAATGAGAATTATGTGGAGTATAAAAATAATTATATGGAGATAAAAATCAAAAATATTAGTTATTAGATAATCATTTGAAATGTGGATATTATTCAAAAACAATTAAGAATCCGTCCAAAAGTCAAAAAGCCTAAAAGTATCTGATTAAGTTATAAAGGTATTCAGCATTTAAGCTGCTAATTTTGTCTCTTTTCAAAAAAAGTATTAATTATACGTCTTTGATACAGTGTTGTAATGTTTAAAGACAAGTGGTAAGTCTAAGAATAAAGCATATTTAAAAACCACTTCGTAAATCTTTTCCTGTGATTAAATTTTAGAGATAGTGTATTCTATTCATGTTACCACATTTCTCCACTATCTTTATTTTATGCAGGAAATATTTCATGAAATATTAATGTTGTAGAATATATAAAGTAATTACGATACAGAACGCTTATGATAATAATTTAACAATGCTCGGAAATGCTAAAATTGTTGTACCTCTAGATAATCATCATCAATCATTCCGTTAATTATAAAATTATATTCAACATTCGTTGCACTTGATAGAGACACCTGTAAATCTATCCGTCACAGTGAAAAACAATGTCACATCAAGAAATAGTAGCTACTTATCTTCTCTCTCATTGATTGAAAAAGAAAAACAATACTAATTATCTGTAAGAATCATAATTTAAAAAAAAACAGTTTTTCAATCTTTGACAATTGAAAAACGAATGCATAAGTTTTCTCTGGTACTCGTATCCGAAAGGAGATTGAACTTTAGTTATGGAGATTATAAAAACGAGTGATGTCATGATGTGCTAGGTAATGCTTCTTATTTGAAGATGTCATCATTAGTTTAATTTATTAACCATAAAAACCAATTATATAATATAAAACAGATTGCTTTGATACTAATTAAGTTGTTTTTATCCAGTTTTAGGAAATTATTTGTTATAATATTGTTGGAAGCGAAAAGAGCAATTAATTGATGATCTCAATCTCCTGTCATTTTGTATGCAGCTGTTGTGACATAAATGTATTGCCGTTGAAATAAAAATATTTACCTTTGTCACCATCTTTTTTCTCTTATCACTTTGATCACATATTTTGCACATGGTGTTGTATGATCCAGTTTAATGGAGTGATATTAAAATGATTGCTCAAAAGGAATCCTTTCAGGAGGTTGATTAGTATTTCTCTCGATTCCGTATTCTTGGGCATAGTTCCATTACAGTGGCAAAATAATCAATGAAAACAATTCTGTTTTTTTATTTAAGTAATGCTTGTATAAAAATCTGTTTAGCAAATATAAAATGTACATAACTGTCATTTTTTTCTCATATTCAAATATTGTTGCCCATGCAAATTATTGTGAAATATCATTTTCTTAATGGGAATTTTCAGATAATAAAAGCCTAAAAATTGTCATAAAGTATAAAAATTTAATATTTATCATATTTTTTCCATGCGTCATTTCTAAATTTGGTATCTTAAAGTTTTGCGATATATTTATGATTTTTGAATGGCTTTAGAATTCTTCTCCAACTCTTATGAGGTATATACAGAATATTTAAACTGATAATAAAATGCTTTGTTTAAATATCATTTTTTAATAATATTTTATCAGTTCTACTTTTATAAGCAGATACCCTTCTGAAGATTGGCATCCTATTTTCACAGATGGCTCTACAGAGAATGTTATAAAAAATGCTGGTGATGGAGTGTATTCAAAAGATTTTAGTAAAATCTTCCTTGTGGGGAAATATCGCAATGCTAGCTTGCTGATATAGCTTCTGCAATTGACAAATTAAGAAGCATCCATGATAAAAAAAATTGTTTCTCTTGTTGGTTCACAAGCTATTATTATTTCGCTTACTAATCTAAATTAAAATAATAATACAATAGTCCACTCTTGCAGAATGAAGTGGTTCGAACTCATTGAAATCAAGGACCGCGTTGTTCTTCAATGGATCCCGAGCCACTGCGATGATTTTAGAAATGAGCAGGCAAACACACTTGCGAAAGCTGGTTCCATTATGATCCAGCCGAATCTCCCTTTTGACTTTGCGTAACATCAAAAATGTAATCCTTTGTAAAATAAAGTATGACAGAGTTTTCCTTTATGCTGATGCGGCTATCGACAGGCAATTCTATACTTGATGAGAACAATAAAATCCCTGGTTCCTTTCCATTAGTCCTTGGTGTCGCTTGTTTTTGGTGACAATTGGACATGACTATCTACAAAGGCATCTGTATCGAATAGGTGTAATGGACTCTGATGGTTGTCCATTGTGCAATCATGGTAATATGGATGCCGCTCACCTCAAGAACGGCCATGAAGTTTAAAATTTATGATTGGCAACTCTTTTGAGGCTACTAAAAGACTTTACTATTATTCTTATACTTGTTCATCTTTTCATTGAGATGCTCGTCGATTAATGGCAGAAATGTCGAGAACGGGTGTAGAATCAAAAAGAAAAAAAAAACTTTTATTCGTACTTAATGTTTTCCATTTATAAAAATTCTCTCAATCCTTTTGAAAAATTTTCAAATCTGATAACTCAATTTTTAAGTTAACCTAGTTTTGTGATTTTATGAGAATATATGCATTCATAGATAATTGCTTGTTAGCAGTTTTCGTAAAATCAGACAGTGCTATTGGTGGAAAAAAGCAATTTCAGTAGAGATGTTGTAGATGACACTAGAGATTCAAGAGATGCTTTGTCATAATAGTGTGCAAAAGTTATTACTTTTCAGCAATAAAATTTTGTGTAATACGATTTTTTACGAGTCACTTCAAGTTTGATTTTACTGATAAACGAAATTTTATTTTTTTATGTTTGGTCATTGTTTAAGAAGATGGACCGATAATTCAAACAACCTTAGAAATACATTCGAGTTTTGAACAAAATTTGACGGATGTTTTTATGTATGTTTAATTCCTTAAACCCAAGATTGATATTATAAAGTCATTGTTTTTTGTTTATGTTTAGGTAGCTATTTTCATCATAATAATTACTTGAAATGCTTTGCATAATTTAATGAAATTCTTTTTAATCATAAGACTTGATACACAATAAGTATATCAAAAATATTAATTAACTTTTACACTTATTAAAATTATTTTGAGTTTAAAAAATAGAACTTATTTTCATTAAATACTAATACTAGGAAAATTACATTTTTATTATGGACTTAATGTAAGTAATATTAATTAAGATAGTTTTTCCTTAATTATATATTTAAGTTTATTTAATATATATATTTTTGTTTCATTTTTAAGCTTCAAAATTGAAATTTATTTTGCATCATATACTACGATTTACATTTTTATTATTGTATAGAAATGAAGCCTGTAAATGAAAGCTTAACTTTGAATTTTACATTTGGTATTTTTTAATTAATTCATTTCTTGATAACAAAAGGAAATAATAGTGAATGTGTTTGAGACAAGGATTTTATAATATTATTGCTTTTGCTCAGTTTGTAAATTAAGTCAACTTTAACTTGAGTGACCTATAAACTATATTTTTGCTTTTATTTTTCTTAGTTAAAATTAAGGACATTTTAATACTTATAAGATTCCTTAAAAATAAATAGATCAATAAATAGTAAATAAACTTAGAAAATAATATTAAAACATTATTTTCTGAAAAAATTTCTTGCCTAATCATTAGCTTAGCTTTATAATACTGCAAATGTGTGTGAGTATATTTAGTCCTACAAAATTTATAAATTTTGAAAGATGATTTAAAATTTGTTACTACATTAATTTCCTTTTTAGTGACTGGAAATAAGAATTTATTCGATGTGAAAGGATAAAAGTTTAAATCTGGTTTATTTTTTTTATATTACATGATTCCAATTTACTAATGTCTATTCCTTGCAAATTACTAATAAGAAATAGCTTATTAGTTCATATTCTTCCTTTGCTTACTCATAGATTTTTGTCTCATAGGTTCTACAATAGATTTATAAAGTTTACACTTTTACAGAAATATTTTAACTTAAACAGGAGATAAATAAAGGAAATTTATTCAGCATTAAAATATGCAGGGATTAAACCGGGAAAAGGCGTGCTTAAACTAGATACACCAGAAAACGCTTTGTATTTATGAAAGCCGGTTTGAACATTCTATAAATAATATTGACAAGATTACTTTCACTACATTAAATGCATTTACTGTTAAAGAACAAATACTAAACTTACGTTTAAAATTAATAATATTTATAACTTATACACAGTGTTTTTTTAATGTGTGGTATGTTTATGTTCACTAGACATATTTTATCACATTTGGCACAACATATTGTCTTTTTTACTGGGACAAATTCCTTTGGATAGATTTTTTAATGTTTCTTGTTGCTCAACTTTTTTCACATGAAGAAGCTTAATCATTTGTTCACTAGCATTTTAGGGCAGGCAAAGGATGCGTGTTTTCGTTTTGAATTATTTTCTTAATTTCTATTTCTAATTTTAATTTGATTTCTGTCGTCTTTGATAATATAGAAAATTTGAAGTAAAATGTTTACGAACTTCTTAAATTTGAATCATCGTGAGAGATGTCTCCTTTAAAGACTTATATTTCCTTGTCTTTTTTGGAGACTTATATTTCTTGAACATTTCTTCATAATGTATTTATTTATTAATAAATGAAGACCTTTGCAGAATCTTCAGCAGTTGACATATTTCGAAAATTGCTTCAAGCTATTTCATTTACAACGTGTAGTACTTATATAATTTCGTTTCACAATAACATAATAACAAAAAAATTTAATTAGAATACAAAAAGGAAACTCAGAAATGTGGGATTACAATAGTTAGGAAATAGTAAATCATGAATATAGCAACTGAAACGCTATGGAATTGGGGAGAACTAAGAATGACCAGGAGTCTGCAAAACACAGTTAGTTATCTCCTTGTTATTTTTGGAGTATATACTCCTTCTATGTCGAGAGATGGGTAATTGAACCAACGATTTTTAAATGGCTGCATGAAGGATGGGTGGAAATGAATGTGTTTTCGTGTATATGGAATATTGTCGAAATTAATGCTGAGATGGTAAGTTTTGCTGCCATCTCTTTATATCTTCCTATCTCGATTGTGACTGGTTCTTAAGCGAGTGATAGTTTCAGTGAAGTGTCTATTTGCGTTTATTTCACAAATATGTGAGACTTTTTTAATGGCGTTTTCTCTCTGACCTAATGCTCATCTGATCATACCTAACCTGTAAGCTGCCTAACTGGTTATCCTAAATGATATAATTTAAAATCTATTAATTACAATGCATGTCAGAGAATAGCGAGAATGTAAAGGAAACACTCCTTTTATTTCTTTGAAATCCTTGCTGTACGTTGGCCAGCACTGTAGAATGAAAAAAATGGCTCCATGGATATCTTGCCTGTTAAAAAATGGCTCCATGGATATCTTGCCTGTTAAAAAATGGCTCCATGGATATCTTGCCTGTTAAAAAATGGCTCCATGGATATCTTGCCATGAGAAACTATATATATGGTTGAAGAATGTATTGAATGTATTTCTGCGTTACCATGGTACTAAATATTTAGATTAAGATGTATCAAATGCGATGGCACGGCCCATTATGATATCAGTTGTGGTAGTGATATAACATTTTACAGTTAAAGCAGAAAAGAGAATTCTTCACGAGGTTTCCCCTCATATCCACCACTGTCATCGTTACTGAAACTAAATTTAGATTCCTCACTAAAGACAAGACGTAATTCAATATGGATTCAGTCTAAATCCTTCAAGCATTACACCATTTCAAATCAGAGATGAAGTTGACACAGCATTCACGGAAATAATAGTTATAGGTGACGAAATACCATTTGTCCATTCAACAGATGCAGAAACACATTGTGAAATCACTGTTTCTGGAACGTATGAATGTAAGACGAAGAGTTGATGCCTTGCTGCATATGCTATGAAGTGAAGGTCTTTTCGACTATTAATCTGTCAACGTGTTCCTCTAAATTACCACTATTTTAAAAAAACTCTCTCTTGTTCGGTTGCTAAAATGCTACTTTACATTGAAGCCACAACGTTCAGTTGTTAAATTGTTCTTCAATCTGATAACTTTAGATCCCATCATTTACAACTCTTGCGTAATCAAAATCTAATAGCGACTCATATTGTCTTCGATGGCAGCATTTAATATCATTTCCACAAAAAAGGTTTCCTCTGCAACAATTTAAATATATTTAAACAAGATGTGCTAACATTTTTGATCATCCATAGAAAAGAAAGTTCAGTGCATGTTAGTGTATTATTCACTGTTTAATCACGCTGCATTTCTAATCATTATATTTATAAACCCTGACACTTATCTTACTGCTTTCCTTCGTAACGCTATTCTTCTTACATCTTAGTGCACACGTTTTTATAAGACAATAATATTGCTTAAAATTTTATTAATTTGGAGAGCTTAAATTTATGAAGTCATTCACATTCTTGTAAAAATTTGATAACATAAAAATTAATGAATTACTTGAGTTATATCTTAATTTTTATTATATAGCTATTAATAAAAAATTCTCCAATCACAATTATTCATTCATATGGTCCGAATTATGTACATAAAATGTATACTTGATTTCAGTTACAATAACAAAAATAATATAAGTTACGTAGGTACATCTTGAATATAATAAAATGAATATTATTTAATAATCATGGATTATATACATATACATACATACATACATATACATATACATATATAATACAAAATCATCAATTTTTAAACAAAATTTTTGGAAAAAAAAATCCATTACATACCAAAATACATCTTTTTTTAAAGAAAACAAATGACAAATTATAGGTAATATATATTAGTAAGTACAGTTACCTATATTTTATAGATATGTGAGACACAAAGCGTACAAAATTCATTATACCGAGCTTTATTTTTGGCAGCAGTAATAGCTATAATTTAAAAATATTTTGAGCTCATCTCAACTTTAAATTGCACAGATTTAATTTATTATTATAATTACAGATTTTTTTTTTTTTAAAAAAGCTGTTTAATTCCAAGGTGTCTTCTCAGTGAGATAGTTTTCATGAACTGTAGAAATTAATTATTAGGGATATGGTGAATCTTTTGGCAATCATTATTATCTCAGTGGGTAGCAGTTGCATATGTTTTTTATGAGTATATAGTTTAAAATTCTATCAAGAGGAGTCATGAACATATTGAGAGAAATTCGATATACATTGTCGTGTTAACTATGTCAAGCTATGAAGATACGTCAAAACGTAGATTTTAGCTTGTCATGATTAATAATAGCATTACACTTATCAGCTGTCTTCAGTAATCTTGAACAAAAGGCTTTGAAAGATATCATAAAGTTTTAAAATACCGGGTGATTATAATTAAAGTCTCGATTTTAAAAATCGATAATTTTAAAACTACTCCTCAGAATGACTTGATATTTTAGCAGAGCAATCGTAATTCAATGGTATTTTATTTGGTGAAACAATAGTTCTAAAATGTGCCAATAGATGGCACGTTCACATTGTCTAGATATATGCAAATTACTAATACGTGACATGCGCACATGAGACTTAGCTGCCATAAAAATGCAGAGCACCAGCTCTTTGCCTAAATGCTTCATCAAAACTCTGACTATGAAGGATTGCGCTCTGCTCTTGAAGTTTTTTTATAAGAACGACGACTCTGCACTTAGAGCTAATAGGAAGTTTCGGACATTAAAATCCATTAAATAGAGTCCAATAACCGCAAAAGGTCTGCGAAAAATGATTGCTAAATTCGAAGAGACCGGTTCATTTGACGTTAAACGGGGTAGAGGAAGAAAACCAGTTTCGGCTGCGGCAGTGGAAGATGTGGCTACAGCATTACAAGAACAGACTAACAGTGATGTTGGAATCAGCAGTGCACGGGGAATTGGCCGAATGCTGGATATGCCGAACAGCACAGTGCGTAAAATACTACGGAAGATCTTGCTCTGTTATCCGTATAAGATAACTCATGTTCAGGAGTTGCTACCGGCTGACCTGGAAGCACGTCAATCTTTTGCACTGCAATTTCTTGCCCGGATGGAAGTGGACAACGGATGGCCATGGAACATTCTGTAGTCTGACGAAGCCCACTTTCATTTGCAAGGTTCTGTAAATACGCAAAATTGCAGGATATGGGCGATCGAGAATCCGTCCCAGCTACAGCCATTACCTCTTCAGTCTGAAAAGGTTACTGTGTGGTGCGGAATAACGGCAGCGTTTATCGTTGGTCCGTTTTTCTTCAAGGAGATCACACCTGCGGGTCCTGCACCGTTACTGGCAAGCGGTATGAAACAATTTTGCGTATCCATGTCCTTCCGGCACTTCAGCAGCGTCAGTGTGTGGATCGCACACTATTCATGCAAGATGGCGCTCCTCCGCACATTGCTACTCCTGTGAAGCAGCTACTGAGTGCCAATTTCGGAGATGACAGGTTCATAAGCCGTCATTTTCCAACAACGTGGCCGCCACGTTCCCCCGACTTAAACCCGTGTGATTTCTGGCTTTGGGGGTACCTGAAGAATGTTGTTTACAGCGGGAGTTTTCAGAATCTAGCCGACTTGAATGCAAGCATCACACACCACATCCATTGCATCAGTACAGATACCCTCCGATCTGTTGTGGAGCATGCCGTTTTGCGCTTCCAATTAGTAGCGGAACAAGGCGGAGGGCATATCGAACAACTTATGCTTTAATCATCAGCAAGATGTTGATTCCGTGAAGCTCTTTTTTTTTTGTCATAATCGCTGTTGTCGCTGTATTCTTGTCTTTTCGCTAATAAATTTTTAGTAAATCCCTGAACTCTAATTTTTTTTTCTCTCGGCTAACAACATTTCTGTGTTTAAAGAATACATTTTTGGACTTTCCTCCTGATATTACTCGTGATCACATCATAATGTTAATGTGATCACATCATAATGTTAATGTGATCACATCATAATGTTAAGCATCTTATCACGCTATCAGTTTGAATTTTTGATTTAAATTGCTGAATAACTCAGATAATGCTGCTTCAACATTGTACATTGTGAAGACGTGAAAGTGCATTATGTGTTTTTATTCAAATATAATGGCAGAAATTTCTAAGATTTCTGATAGATTAATCATAGTTTTTCTTTACTCAGCTATTATATATTGGTATATTATCGTGAGATATTACATAAATCTGAGAAAATTACCATTGGTGATTTTATCAGATTTATTTAAGACCAACAGAGCCCTAATTTGACATATTGGAATACAATACATGTTAACTGGAATATTGTTTGCTGATGAAGAAGGATGACCTTCACACGAAGATGCGCCATTCAAAATGACAATCTTAAACATTAAATACGCTTCCATATTTACTTCTCACTTCATTAAAAAAACATATAAACTCTAATTCCTATTTTATTCGTGTTCTTGCATTAAAATGCTTTCTAAACCTTGAGTCATTAAACCCAGCTAATTTAGAAAATTTTAAATAAGTTATTGTAAAATACGTCCGAAAAGACTCAAAATAATAGTAAACATTAATTTGCATATTAATGAAAAAAATTTCAAGAATAAGTAGTTAATTTTTACAATATTACATCGAAGACTGCGTATCTTACCAATATTAGTAATGATAATTATACAGACAGTTTTTAAAATTCGCCTGTAATATTTTCATAATTTTCTGCAAAACTCTGTTAATATTAATTATTAAATTAGTTGTCTGTTTGTAATATAATGCGTTTATTTAAATGTATTTTTTGGTTTTATCATTATAGTTTTATTTATTATTATTCATGTTCTATCATATATTATATTTTATTAAGAATTTCAAGGGTACATTAAAATTTAAATGAAATATGGACTACGTAATTTCTTCCTTTATAAAGGTATTAATTTTAAATCCTTCTTTTAATAAATAACATTGCTAGTAAATTTAAAAATTTGTGTGGCTATTGAATTACTAATTTCTTACGTAAAGTACAAACAAATAATAATTCTGTCAGTTTCTATATTTTCCTTTAATTAATGCAACTATTAGTTACTTAGAAAAATATCTAAGAGGCTTTCCTTACAAAAATATTCAATGGAAAATCTAAAAGTTTAGATTATTACCCAAGAATAAATCCAATTTCAAATAAGAAAGGTTTTTCGACTCTAAATTTGTTTTTATTAAAATGGTCCAATAGTATTATATTAAAGTTAGATATATTTGATAAATTAGAAATAAAAGAACGTCTGCAAACAAGTCCAATTTATTTTTATCAAATAACTCTTATTATTACTTTGGTATGAAAACAGTGATGTTTATATAGGATTTATATAAAAATTAAACATCTTAATTTCATTTTAATATAGTTTCTGACTTTTGTAGTGTAAAAAAGGCAATCTATCAAAATAAACTTATTAAATTTCTTAGAGTTTGTCCTTGCATAAAGAAACTGAAGTACAAGATATTTAAAACTATAAAAAAGGATTAATTTAATATTGGTTACTAGAAGAAAATTCCTTAAACAAATAGTAAATTGAATATCTAAGCTGAAAATCATGCAAAAAATTAAATTAGGAAAAAATACATTACTTTTTCATTTAATTTAAATGGAAGCTTTTACTGTAAATATTCAAGGACATTTATCTTTGTAATTATACAAACGAAAGACATTTTTTTAAGACATTTGTCAATTCTTAACGATTTGTATAATATTCCTCTTCTGTTTTAACTCGACTGAAATAAAAAGAAATCAAATATATTAAAAATGAATAAAGAAATATCAAGCTACTGTATTCGAATTTTACTTTGTTTTGTTAAGTAAAAAACATTCCGTAAAAACCTCCGCTTCCAATTTTTTCAAACTTTTTTCTATTAAATTACTTAAGTTTTTGATGTTTTAAATTATGTGATAATTTATCTAATTTAATTTATATGTAAAAAATAAAAATTTAATCATTAGTTAACTATAATATAAAATCGACATTACTTGATGCAAAATGATTTCCTAACTAAAAATATATTTTTATTAATCATAATTTTTAATATAAAAATTACTTCAAGACATAATACTCAAAATAATTAAATTATTTAGCTAGTGATAAGATAAAAAAATCTGAGTAATGCAAAATAAAAAATAAGTTGCACTATGAAATTGCAAAAATATAATTAGAAAATTACAATATTTTTAAGCTAATGACTTATTTTAAAATAAGCACATTTTTAGAAAAATGCTTGCTTCAATATATAGCTAAAATAAAATTAAAAAAAACTAATTAAATATATGATAAGAAGTAATTTTTTATCATAAAGACTTTCCAAAGGGATGTGTTTTTTAAATATTATTGATTTTATATTAGTCCAATTAAATATTCACTGCTTTAATTTCAGTTTAATAATTAATATGAAATTTATTAACGATGTTATTTTTTTATAAGCCATTTACACTAAGGAAAAAATACTATCAAATATTATATCCTAATTTTTCTCCTTGTAAACTATTATTTACTATAATACTAATTGCAAATTGGTACTGAAAAATATTAAAGGAAATTTTAAATAAATATGCAAGTTTTTTTTAAATATGAAAAGGATTGTAACAGTAATTAATAGAAAAGTAAAAAGTTTATTTCATTCGATTTGTGTCATTTGAAAAATGATTTATAATTGTTAAACCTAATTTCTCCAAACGCCTTTCTAATTAGTTCAGGAATAAATCATGTGTATATTATATATATTTAAAAAAAGATATCATTATTTAAAGTCAAATTCTTGTAGCCAAAATTTAATTTGGTTTATTCATTTCTCAATTTGAAAAATAAGAAGACATATTTCAATAAATCAATATTTCAATAACTCTTTTATTAAAAGAATATTTTTCAAAAACATTGTAGAGATTTCCACCTTTATTATTTTAAATGCTTAATTAATTTGGATACATATTTATTAAACGGATGTCAACTAGTTTCCAACTGAAATGGTATAAATTTTTATTAATTATGAATGGGCTTTAGAAAAAATGGTTTCAATAATATGTGTCTTATTATATAAATATTCATCAACTGAATTTTAGCATTTATAGATTACGATTCTTATTATATTTATTAAACAACTTTCTTCACATTATTATTATTAGAATTGTTTATAACTGACAATATTCTGCAATTCAATTTGAAGTGATTATCGAACTCACCTAGTTCAAATCAATTTGAAACTAGGTGAGTTCGTCATCTTTTTGAATATTTGGATTTTGCAGGTACTTGGAATCAACTATAACTCACATTCCTCAGTTTAATTTGACCTAGTGAATAAAAACTGTCTAAAAATGAGAAAATAAAGCTGAAATTACTATTTATTATGCTATTAAATGCACGCAATATGTCAACGCATTTTAGTAAATTTATTTTGAAAATTATAATATAAATATATCTAAAATACTTCAAAATCATATATGCATAAAATTATTATTGTTATTGACTACATACACACACTCACACATGTGTGTATGTAATTTATCTACTATGTATAATTGAATGCAAAACTCTTAAATAAGATATGATTCAACGCAAGAAATAAAATATGAAAGTATCTAGGGAAGGAGAGAAATGTGCCCAGTTTTCCCAGAAATACTGCAGAGGCTCTATTTAGAGTACTGATAGGACATATCTGCTTAGAGGACCATCTCTATGTAATTAGATTGGTGGATTCCCCAAACTACATTTTGTGGGACTCAAACTAACAAATAATGTTTGAACATTTAAACTATCGAACTGTATTTTCTCAATATGATAATACTGTCAAGAAGTATTGGAGTGCCTGTGAATTAATGACTTAAGAGCTAGCGTTTTTAAAATTAAATAAATAATTAAAGGTTGAATTTTTTTTCATATTTTATCAATGTCATAAGCCATTTTATAAAAAAAATTAATAGCAAAATGAAAATTATTATTATAAATTTGGACTTTAATCTTACATTAATTTAAAATAAACAAATGAAGAGGAGCCAAGCTTAATCAGGTTGATATTATTTACACAAATTCGTAGATTTTGCTATCTAGGTAACTTTATTCGTCAATGTGGAGAAAGAAAGAAAAGGCAAAGAAAATTTCGCTTAAGAAATCACAAACATGACTTATAGAGATTAAGCTCAGTAGCATCCCCGTCAGAGCTCATGATATTACATTTGATTGGAATTTTATTATTACTTAGTTTAAATAAAAATAAGCGAAATAAACTTCCAATTTATTTCGATTACTTACCAAGAGTCTATGCACAGAAATCATCCCCGTTAGAGCTCATGACATTAGTAACAGAGCCTATGCTCAGATATCATCTCCGTCAAAGCCCATGACATGACTATGCTCAGATATCATCTCCGTCAAAGCCCATGACATGACTATGCTCAGATATCATCTCCGTCAAAGCCCATGACATGACTATGCTCAGATATCATCCAAGTCAGAGTCCATGACATGACTAACAGAGCCTATGCTCAGATATCACCCCGTCAGAAACATGATTAACGAAAAGTGCTCATAACAGGTTTAATGAAGTTTTTCTTATTATCTCATCCCAGAAGAACCGACAGACATCTTTTAGATGTTATAAAATATGGTTTATTTGGTTTATTTTTTCTTCCGTGATGATTTGTGTTTGTTAATTTCGTTATTTAAAATTGAATAATATGTTCTTAAACTAATTCAATATCAGTGTTTGACAATAAAATGGTTTTATATCAATTAAATTTTTACGAAACAAAACTCTTAATAATTTAAAATAAATGTGCGATTTTTTTGGAATAATGATTAAACACTTTGTATAAGAACAAGTTATACATAACTGTTTCCTACAGTTAATGTATTTAAAATATTTCAAGGAAGTATTTTATAAGAAAAATGTATCAGTTAAAAACTTGATCAAATTATGAAAATTTGTATTTTACTGAAAGAAACTTTTAAGGAATGTTAACATCGATCACTTTGTTCAAGGTTAATTACTCAGATATTTTTCAAGTTTAGTTTAGTAAGTTTTATCATTTTTTCTAAAAAAACAATAAGAAATTTATGTTTATTGAAAAAAGTTTTAGGTATGAAAAAGTATGTAAACATGCAAAAAAAAAAAAAAAAAATAAATAAAATAAAAAATAAAAAATAAAAAAAATCTTATTGAAACTAATTTTAATTTTCAAGAATTTCACCAACTATTTCATTTACTCCAGAGCATTTTCTCTTAAAATTGAATAAATATTATAAATTGAATATTTATTTTTTAAATTAAGATGTTAGCAACAAAATTATTTTCACATTTTTTATCAGTTGTTGTATTTAAATCACTTCACATGATTTAAATTTTACTTTCAAAACAGTTATAATTAAATTTAAAGATATTATATTTCTTATAAAAGAAATTGTAATACGGAAAATTAATTATAATTCAAATTGATAAGTTTTGTAATTGGCTTCTTGTTTAATTCATAGTGTAAAAAGTTATTACTGTAACAAGTTTTATATTGTAAAATAATTCATATTATGGGAAATTGACATGTCTTATTGAGTTCAAATTTGGATTTAACAGCCTCTTAGTTTCTAAATTTCTTATACATGGTTTTGAATTTTTCTTTCATTTGTATTTTTGTTTTATTGTACTTTATACTCGATTAATTAAGTTTTAATTGGGGTGCATTGGTATTTTAAAATAAATTAATCTATTTTTTCGTATTCAAAACTACATTTTAAATCTAAATTTAAGCTAATAATTGTTTGCAATCTAGAAATTATAATCTTTGTGATCTGTATTCATTACTAAATTTTTTTTGCATGTGTTATATTTATTTTATAATCTTCATTTCGAAAATAAATATATTATTAGATTACGATGTGTACATTTTAAAGAATAATTATTCGCAAATTGATTATAAGAGTTTTAAGCTATCACTTGTGTATCTGTTAACTATAAACTGATTGGAAGTTAAGTCTTTATTAATAGCCTTATATTATAAATTAATCCCATTATACAAAGTGAACAAGAAAATTCTCTCTGTTTTAATCACCCAATTGAAAATGAATGACAGAAACGTTCACCTATTGTTTGTTATCGAAGAAATCACCATCGGCATCCTGCACTTTCTATAAACATGTCTAAAGATTTGTCATCTCCTTGTGATAAAAAACGGGGTTTTAGTCACAAAAATGTGCTTGGTGCAAGTCTGCTTCATTGGCAAAAGAGTTTTGATGAAGGTGATGTCCAAGAAATGGAAGAAATGATAATCTGATGGAGGACAGTCAGAAATATAAGGATGATGGCAAAAAGTCTCCCAACCAAGCTGATGTAACATTTTCCAGGCTATTCCATGACATGAGGCTTTGCATTATCAGTGAAGTACAGTATACCCTTGTGATTAAATAGTGCTGGTTCCTTCTGTTGAAATGTCTGTTGCTCTTATTCCAATTGCTGCGAGTACATATACACAGTGGCCGCTTGGCAAGTTGGTAGCAGCTCTTAGTGAACCACTTGACGATTAGTCCACCATAATCTATCTTCATGATATACAGTGGCAAATCTATAGGCTTGAATTCGCTTGATAAACCATTGCCTTCTCTACCTTCATTTGCAGCACAATCCCTAAACTCCCTTATTTAGTGAATTGATGCAGCAGCTGAAAAGCCAACTTTGAAGTCATGCAACGAACAATATGAAATTAGCTCCTTTAACACGTTTGACACCTTAGCTTCTACACGAGATGCAATTGATGAATATGCAAATGGAACCTGCTTTTATAACAACTGATATTCCAACTCTAAACTGACAGATGTTTTCAATCACGCCACGCTAATTTGTATACTTATTCTTACTTCACTCAACGGAAAAGTGAAAACGGCAAGAATTTTCTTCTTCACCTTGTATATGGAAAATGTTTAGGTATACGGAAAATTTAATATGATTTATTAAATCATTGGAGATGAACAATGTATCCATTTCTGCCATGTATTCATGTAAACTAAAATTATAAATTCAGTATTGATCTCTTGATGAAAAAAAGAAAAAATACTAACTTATTTTCTGTTGGATTTTGTTGCTGAGATGGATGATGTATTTCTGTTTGAAATTTTACAGGGATTTTATGAACTTAAGTATTTTTGGAATTCCTCCACCCTAAGTGTATTAATACTACACGTAAACAAAGTGAAATGTGCTGTCATGCAATATATTACATGTGCTTCTATGTCTTACAGAAGGATTCTGCTTTGAAGTTATATGTTGCTCTACAAGATATTTACTCTAATTTTGATTGTTTGAAAATAATGCATTTACCAGTGGATATTTGTGAGTCTTTGTTATGATTCTTTAAAAGTATTTATTAATATTCAATATATATATTAAAAAACGAAAGTGAAGGAAAAATGTGATTTCACAGTATCAGTGATATAAGATATAGAAATCTCTAAAATAATTTTAAATCACATTTTTTCAAGCTATGCTGTTAAATTGCTTTTTTTATGAATATATAGTTAAATCTCTACTGTTCACGTTATTTCAAATATTTGGAAAAATATATTTATGAGTACTGAAAATAATAAAAAAAAATCCAAGCCTTAAAAATATTACTCATGGCTGGATTTTATGTTTGAATTAAAAATGTGTACTTTCGTTTGTTTTATTTTATTTAGTAATTAATTTTAAAAAGAGTTATACAATAACTTATAAAGGTTACTGAGCATATTATATCCATAAATTATATGTTTGTTTTAAAAGTAACTTTAAAATAAATTGTGACTGAGAATGAGCAATATACTTACAGACAACCTAAAAGCTAAAATATAAATAAAAATTGCGAAAATTATTAAATATATATTAGTGAAAGTTGGTTTTAATTACTTTCATATCATTTTTATGATATAAATTTTAAAACTATGGATAATAAGCTTTTAGGAAATAGTTCGATAAATATATAAGATAGTGGACATTATTTAAAATTTCGTATCATTGAAAAATTTGAAGCAAAATATAGCAAATCCACTTATATGAATGCAGAAAGATTTTATCAAACATAAATTGTACTTTATCATTTCCAGAAACACATATAGGCTTGATGTATGAATCAGTTTTAGTTTTTCGATTTATTTTAATCCCATCTCAAATATTAATATGTTAAATATTTACATTGTTTTAGAAGTGTTTTTTTACTATTTAGCAACATGTCTTATTAATCTGTCATCTTTTGTAAATATTACGAATTTTGCGAAGAATTTGACATTTCTTATCTCTATTCATTAGATATTTACTACCTAAAGTTTATATGCATATTAATAAAATTAAAAAATGTTTTAATAAACAAAATTTCCTTTAAAAATGTGTTAATATTTCTAAGCTAAAAAATTCACTTTTTTGATAACGAAGAGAATTCATATATATATTATCTGAGAGTAAAATGATTTCTTTTTAAATATAATAATTACAAATCTTGACTTGTTTTACACATTATATTTGAATATATAGCTTAATATCTATTTCTGATGAGACAAAAATTTATCTTCGCACTTATAATGTGCCTAAAGTAATTTTTTTCGCGAATGTACACAAGTACAAATGAAATCAGAAAACTAATGTTTCATTTGTAGTATAATTTTACTTGTTATAGTTGTAGTAATACACATTTTTTATGACTACAACTATTTGTTTATAGTTGTAGTAATACACATTTTTTTAAGAATCTAACATGATGAAAGAGGTATCAAAGATCATAATAAATTTATGAGATTGATCTCAGGTAATGATTTTTTTCTCTTTTGCTGTTTTTTAATAAAAACCGGTATTATAATTCAAAGGATAATGACATGGGTGTCGACTACATTTTCTTATTTTTGATCCTCACATAATATCTTTTTATAACCATTTTTAAGATTTTCCAAGCCACAATACTTTCTTCCACACTTTTGAAAACCAATATCATTAACTCATATATATATATATATATATATATATATATATATATATATATATATATATATATATATATATATATATATATATATATATATATATATATATATATATATATATATATATATATATATATATATATATATATCCTTTTTATTGTCATTCCAAAGGATCAATTAAATACAAAAGAAGATACTTTGTCGAAGTTTGCTTATTGAAAACTCGATAATAAATTCAGAAATAATAATTTTGAAATATAAACAAAGGAAATAAAATAGTTTAACGTTCAACAGTTTTGTTAAGAAATTTGTCTTTCACATGTATCGTTACGTTTACTTATACTCATAGGCAACATTAAAAAATGTAATGACACAGTAACTGTTATCAGAAGTTAACATAAAAATTTAAATATGATAAGTACATTTTTAAATTACTCCCTAGCACCTGAAACATAGGGCTTTATTTATCTCAAATGCTCATAATTATTTGTTTATATTCAATGTAATAAATATTAGTTCAAATAATTTTTTGAGTTACAAATTTATACAAAATTTGTATCCTTTATATGTTAAAATATGTGTGTGAATCAAAATGATTTATTTAAGAGCTTAATATAATAGACATTATTTGTGTATAGTCATAAAGATATCATATATAAATAGTATTAAAGAAGATAAATAGCTTATATTATTGAAAGCTAACATGATTTTGCAGTCAAATTAGTTTACATTTTTAGAAATATATTTTGATATTTTGAAGTTTACAACATTCAGAGTCTTCATATTTCTCTAAGACAAGTATTTTATATAAACATTTTAAAATCAATAAAAAACTGAAAAAATGTATTTCTAAATTATGCAATGCAAACTTTGTTGACTTTATTATTTTCCAAACTGGTACTATTAAATGTACACATAAATAGGCACTAATCAGGTTTCAACCATATATTCACATGTACAATAAATTTTCATTAAATATTAACATTAATCTGCTATTTTTACAACTAAGCTTATTTGAGAGGTTTACCTACCAAAATATAATTTTTAAATTAGATCTTTTATTTCTGCTTTTAAATAACATACCGTTGAATTATGAGTCAATGAACACCATAAAAACCACACTTGTAAATGTGTCCAAAACAATAAAAAAGTAAACCCTATGTTATTATAAATATAAAGTTCGTAAGATCCAATATCTATTGTATTCTAACAATTATATCCACATCCTTTATTAAGTTTTCCCTATCTATACATAATGCAATATCGATGAATATGGCTTAAAATAAAGTTCCAACCCATTTATTTATTACATAAGAACAATAACTACATTGGCAAATGTGTCATGATATTTCAATAAAATAAAAATGTTTGAAGCTTAAATGACCAAGTATATTCAAGCTATATATAAGTTTTAACAAAGCAAAATATAATTTTTATGTAAATCTTTTATTTCTGCTTTGATATAACGTCTAAGGAATTGAGGGCATCTTTTAGATTTTTATTTATGATTTAGAACAGAAATGATTGTGCAAAATGGAATTTATTTTTGAAATATCAATCTATTTAACTATTTTAGTAATATAGGTAATAATGTTTTTTGAACATTTAACGTTTTAAAGTTACTTTTAATTCCCCAAAAATGTAAAATAAGGGATTATTTATTTGAAGGAATTCATTCGAAAGATAAAAGAAGGTATCAATTTTTTTTGAAATATGAAATACGGGCTTATTTAAAGATTTTTTTACTTATTTGTAATACATATCTCGCTGTTTATTTCTGTCAAATGTGAAGGTACTAAGACCAGTCAACTGTCTCAAATGTTTGTATTATTGTCA
>CM057811.1:64915660-65045660 GCA_030067965.1 Latrodectus elegans | reverse complement strand
AACTGTTCTTGTTTGAATTTTTATATTTTAGGATTAAAATAAACCTTAAAATTTAAAGCTTTGTTTTTTATTTTGTATTTAAACGTATAAGTTAATGTAATACTCTTACTGTTAACAAAGAAAATTCTGCATTTTAAACACACCTGAAGAAAAGTAAACCAATTAAATTAGAAGCTTAAGTAATCTATTTAACAGTTAAATACACACTTGTGTAGTTTCTGATATCTCTGTTTTCAGGTATCAGGGGATTACTAATTATATTAACTGTTATTTGTGATATATGATGATGATATGTTAAGGTAAACTATCATTTTTATATACATTCAAAATTTATTATTTAAATGTATCTCATTCCTAAAGCTTCCCGGTTTCATTTCATTTCGTAAAACGTAGTTTTCTGTTATCATTTCGTTAACATGATTGATTAAAATCACTTACTACTCCTCCCAGTCCAAGTCATTGGGAAAAATAATGCTAATTTCGAATTCGGACATGCAAATAGCACATGAAGTAAAAACTGTTTAATCATTCAAATAATTGTGGTAAATAGATATCGATGTCATGCTGCCAACATTGATGAAAAACATAAAATATTGATATCGTGCTGTGTGCACAGGAAAAAATAATTAAATTTCTCAAAAAATATAATGATAATTTTTAAGTTTATAAAATTTCCTTTAATATATTATTTACTATGAGCTGCTTCTGAATGTAAGCATACATATGCGCACACACACACACATATATATATAATGTCTTTAAAAAGCTGACTTTAAAGTATATGGCAGAATACTACACTATTTTGTTTCCAAAAGATTACTACAAAGAACAGCCTTTTGCTTAGCAAAGACTACTACATAGAGCAGACTTTCGCTTAGCAAGAACTGCTTACAAGTACTAGTATGAATCAAGTAACACCATATATGAAAATAGTGCACTGATTAAAAATGCTAAAGTGGAATAAGTTCCAAATTTCTGATCGTGTAATTAAAGTGGCTACTTTGAAGAAATTGGAAGTCTAATGCATGAAACTCCTCCAGAAACTGTATTAATTCTAACAATTGCATTTGCATGTGTATCTACAGTATATTACTTGTGAAAATCGAGTATGTTCCCCTTATTCTCAAACTTCTATACAAAATAGACAAGAGATTATTTCTGAATTTTTGCTGAGACGTCTACGAAGTCATAGGGGAAGATATAACAGTTTTATTTTATCAGACAAACTCGCAACAAGTATTTGCTTGTCATCGAATAATACGAGTAGCACAAAAAAGATACACAATTTTCCTTATTTATTTTAAAACTATTGTGCTTCCGTTCTTGTGTGTCAGAACAGACAGGAATATGACAGAAAAATTCTCTTTCAGTTCAAAAAACCAGAATTTAATTATTTTTCACCCACATTCTGTAAAAATGTATCATTTCATTTACCCTAATATTTATCTAAATGTTATCTAAAATTTATCTCAGTAGTTGATAATCAAATAATACACTCAAAATCCCGCTCTGCAGCCCTCTATGTATAAAGAGTCAGCTGCAATTCATAGACAGTTGCTCAGTTCACACATGTTCCTAGCACTTAAATATTAATACTTTTTATATGACACTGCAATTTGCGTTTGCTAAAAGTTTTAGCATAGAAACTCATTTTTTCATATTATTTAATATTTTACAAGTGATAGCTTGTCATATACACTACTGTTAAATATTTCAATATTAAAGAAAAATATAGCAGTGATAGTTTTTCTTTTCAACATCACAAAATAAATTTCTGAATGCAAATAAACTAATTATGTTTAATTTATGAATTTGCATTTATGAGACTGCAATGCAATATTATAAAAATCATAATCTATTTTGCACTTCAGAACTTATATAAATGGTGAATAAATCATAGTTAGGCTTTATTCCATTCAGATAATTGTAAAATGTTCTGTGTGCTGCTAATTTAAAGGAATAAAGTAACTCTGTGAATCCTTTGAAGAGAAGAGTTAATCAAAACGAAATATTTTTTAATAATAAAATAATTAATCTTTCATTAGACTTGAATGTCAAAAAAGATATTAAATTCTTTATTAATCTACTGTTATTTAAAACATCCTTCACAATGTAAATTATATTCTCCTTGTAGCTATTTATAAGAAAGAATTTCTAAAAAAGCTAAATAATAAAGCTCCTTTAAATATTACTCAATATCCTAATTAAAATATTGGTTTGGAAGTTATCACTTCTATGATATTAAGAGCTGAATACTTCAAATTTATTTAAATCAGTTTCCGCAGTTGGACTTTAAGTTGTTCGTAATGTCATAAACAAATATTATATATCATACATTATTTATAAATATTTCATATTCGTCTAATAAAAGCTATAAAATAAATGTTAAACATTTGAAATGCATAACAATATATAAATTAAATATTATAAATAAATGAAATATTTGAAACTCATTCATTGGTGAAAAATTATTATTAATTGAAATTCATAATAATATTAAATAAAGCCCCTTGTTAATTAGTGAGCGTAACGCTTTGTATTATAGAATTTTATTTAAATAGTATGCATTAAAATGTAGGACTTTTAATTTTTATAAATATTTTTATTAAATGATGGAAATAATATTTCATCATCTCAAAGAAGAGATTTTGTTTGTCTTAATTTGAAACAAAATATAACTCATAATTTCTAGAAATAATTTTATTGAAAATAAATCAGTTATAATAAAATACAATTGTGAAATGTTAATTTGATGTTGTTGGTTTATTTTATTTTTATTAACTTAGAAATATAAATCTATATTATTATATATATATATATATATATATATATATATATATATATATATATATATATATATATATATATATATATATATATATATATATATATATATATAATGCTCATTTACTTCTCATACCATTCGTCATCTATTTTCTTTCTATTATAGGTAAATTTGTAAAATCATTTCAAATATCATTGCTGCAAGATGAATTAGCTTATCGTTTGAAACGTATTTAGATTATTATGACGTTTTTGATATCTTGTACACATATTCAGTGCTGTTAGTGTTACGTTTACAATCATATCGTTCAATTGTTTAACAAAATGGGATAATAGTCTTAGTTAAATTGAAGTAAAACGTCAAGGAGTAACAGCTTTTAATTTTAATATACTCAAGGAATCTGAACAATTCAGAAGTAACTTGAGTAATTCAAGTACTAAAACTTTCATGTTATCCGTGTAGAAATCCAAATTTAGTAATTTGCATTTTTATGAAATGATTTTTCAGTAATATGCTCTCACTGATTTTGCATTTAAACATTGTAAGAATAATTAAAGGTACCAAGTCATCAACAATATTTCGTTAATTAAAGATTCCTAACAGCCAATATATATCTCTAGTTGCTTAATGCATGTTATATCATAAAATGAGCGACAGATTGAGATGTCTAGAAGTAATTTAACAATACATAGCAGATAATAAATATATATTTATTTTTTGATGAACCAGTGTTAACTGGAAAGGTAACACTTTCGGACTGAAATGTTTTGTTCGCAAATCTATATACGCTGTAAAATAAAAGTTTTTTAGCTTTTGAAATAACATAATTTCACCAATAATATTTATTATTTTTGTAGAATAGTTTACCAATAAAATTCCAATATTATTGTTATTAACAAATTTTAAGTGAGATAGCATTACTAGATTTATAATTAATACTGCATTTCAATGTATTTAAAATTACAAATCTGATGTGTGCAAAACTTATATTGTTGTAAACATGAAAACAAATAAATTATTATTGTAAATAGTATTAAATGTAATAATATTTCATTCGTATTTTGTGTTAATTTATACTTTCAGGAGGTTAATTTATACAAATAAGCAGAAACAATATACGCATATGCAAATACAGAAATAAGTAGAAGGGTGAAAT
The DNA here is from genome assembly GCA_030067965.1 of Latrodectus elegans. Taxonomy (NCBI): domain Eukaryota; kingdom Metazoa; phylum Arthropoda; class Arachnida; order Araneae; family Theridiidae; genus Latrodectus; species Latrodectus elegans. The sequence continues at coordinate 65,041,719 of CM057811.1, read as the reverse complement.
AAAATTTATTTTACTAAATATTTTAAGTTGCAAGAGTAAATAAATCAAAAATAAGATTTAGGAAGTAAAGAGCTACCAGTAAATTTCAAAGATTTTTTTAATATACTTGAATGATTTACAATAGTATCATGTGATTCTCAGCATTTTCCAAATATATTTTATTCACTTTAGAAATCAAATAAATATAAATTTTTGTTATCTATATCTATCAATCTATGTACTACACATATATATGTGTGTGTGTGTGTATGTGTTTTCTATGTATGTACTGAGATATGATTGTTATAGATAAGGCATTTTTACTATTTTTGATAACATTTTTTTCCACAAGAAGCTTTAATATTATTGTTAAAACCAGATATTATTTCCTTATTGATCAGATTGAATAGTCAATTTTCAGTATTTAAAAATATGAGAGTACATATTTTTATCACATTATCTCATTTAATAGAATTCAAATTGAACATCAGACGAAGATAATGTAAAGTGTTCAAGCATTTAATAAAAAATATTTCTTACAATATTTTCTCTTTTAAACAATTGTATATTTTAAGTTTTCAATGATTGCAATTCAAAATTTACTAAGAAAAATATAATAAAATATTGTATAGTTATTGCTAAAAGGTAAAGTTTCTAACAAAAGAAAATCATATGTAAAGTTAAAGGTTAAGTATTTTTCCTTCCATCATTTCTTTCAATACTCAAACCTTACAGTATCATTGAAATTATTTAATTGAGAAATTAATTAGTTTTAGTTTTTTTATTTGAGTATAGATCTATATATTTTGATTACTTTAAAAACATATTTTAACTCTCTGAAGCAATATTAATGTCACTCTTCTAACACGTCATTTATTAATGACCAATTTTCAATGAATTCTTGCGTTTAAATAAGTTCTGGTGACATTGTCAAAAACATTTATTATACAATTTTTTTACCATTTTTGAATTAGAAAAATTTATATGCTTATGTATTAACATAATAGCTAAATTAAACTTTGCGGTATGAGAACTCATGCGGAATGAAGTTTGCAATACCCATTTCTGTTTTCCTGATCGAGAGGCCCTAGGGTGCGAAGTATATGTCCCAATTAGATGGTCAGCTTATTTCAAAGCACCCAGTGTTTAATGTGCTAACCTCGAAATCCAAGTTGAAACCTAAGCGTGCTTGGTACAATATTTATTTATCTACTGAAGAAATGAAAGGCTGAATCCTTTTGCCCAGTCGAAGGATCGAACCTTGGACTTGTGCCTTGTGAGTGTGAAATGATTCCACTAAGTCACTGAGCTTCTTACTCTTATAGCTCCTCTCTCAAAATGTTATAATATATTATTTTCCAGGAGAAATGTACTTTTCAACCGGGAGACATGCGTGTTATATATGCTAATCAAGAACTCGTTAGTTTTCATTGGCATAAAGTTTCTTATAAATGCCCTTTTACAAGAAGATTTAAATACATCTTTTTACTTCGTAAGGGGTTGTAACTAAATGAAGGAATATGTGCAAGATTTAGTACAATTTCTTACGTAATATTTTCTAAAAAAGGACATAAATCATACTATAATGTTTATTGTATGTGTGAAATATAGATTTTTCCTATATAAATGTAAGGAAATTTCATTCATAAATTTTACTATTTTGCTCTATATTTTTATTTAATTTTTTACAATTCAAAATAAACTTTAATTTATTGCTTATACTTCATTCCAAAATTCATGTATCACACAGTTTTCAGTTTATGAGAAATAATTATAATTTAATACACCTAAAATTGTAAAACATTGTATTGAGGAATTATTGTGTTTTTGCATGTTTATAGGATTCAAAAATGTATAATGACCATACACACATATCATATATAACTTAAAAGTAACCGAAAATATCACAAATGCAATTTCTACATTGATTATAATATCCATTAGCCATCTGGTGTGACTGTAACTGAAACGACATAGTTTTTGGACATTTTTAAATGTACGGAAGATAAAATACCAACACATTAAACACATGATGTGAGTGCATATATAAAAACCCAAAGTTATAAGATTAAATCCTGTCACAACTAAAATGTGAATAAAATATTACCCGTTTTTAGAATTTTCCTTAAATAAAATGGTAGTTTGGTATTAATCATATACTGCTTAGTATAAATTCTAATATTTTAAATAAATACTTTTTCCATTTCGTTTTGTTTTGTATGAAATATTTTGTTTTCTTAAGCAGTATTTATGTTTTAGAAAAATATTTTTCATAGCAATTCGTCAGCTATCTACATTTACTATTAATATTTTATTTTTGCATTTACTGTAAATTTCTATTCAAAAGGGTGTTGTTTTATATTTTGGAGAAATTAACTAAAAATTAGAGTTTTTGCAAAGAAGACATAAGTTTCTATAAAATTTTAAATATCATTCTTTACCAATTACAAATTTCTACAAAATGACGACTGAGTATCTTGACTTAAGTGAAATATCTGGAAATGAAGACATAATGGAAAATATCACACAGTAAGGAATAACTTTTTATTTAACTCCTGAAATAAAAAGAATATTTTATTTTCTGTGAAAATCATAGCTTAACATATTCAGTAATAATTAATTATTCTCTGTTTTATTTACATATTACCATTCATATAACTGTAATATAATTAATGTAACCATAAGTGTCAACAATAATTAGTATCAAAAGCAATTAAAAACAATTAATTAATATAAAAATGCACTTTATTCAAATAAGTCTCAAAAGCTGAATTTTTTCTCATTAATTTTTCCTTAGTTTAAAAATATTATCATTATAATAATTCTTAAAAATTTAAATTTTTAAAATAAATAATTTATAATTTTAGAAGTGAAAATTTATGTCTTATGTTTATGAAACAGTGATATAAATATAGGAAGTGTCTTAGATTAGTCTTCGATACTATTTTTGATGCAAGTATCAAATATTTCAACATTGCAATAATAATAAGCAAAATTACATAAAAACTGTGCAAAATTTAAATATGAATCATGCGTATTTTTTATCATACATATGTTACATGTGATGACATCTGATCCATAAAATTCTCTAATATTCTTACTTCCTCTTAAATGGAGGAAGTACTGGCTGACGAATAAAATAATAAGCATGGGTTATTGAGCAGAAAAGAAAAAACGGTTAATTGAATAAGCATCTAATTATCAGTTTGCATTAGATATACGCATTATTTTCTTTCGAAACTTAGGATATTTAACATTTGAATATACATTTAAACCACATTGAAAATATTAACTACATAGTTATCAGTGTTCATTTTTTAAAATTGATTTCTGAAACAAATACATTTCTTTTCTATACTTGTATTATTATTTTTATGAACTTTAAAGTTTAAATATCCATTATCTGACTTATGCATTTCTTTTGTAAATGTATTGAAAATTAAACTTTTTTTTAATATTTAATATGGCAGTTAAACATAATTAGAAAAAATGAAATGTATGTAAGAAACACAAAGTTATTATAGAAAAATAAGAAAACACTATTTATTTTTTCTGAACTCTTATAATCTCTCGAAATTTATATTTCCAAATATTAATAAGTTTTTATATTTTATTTGATAACAACGTTTCTAAAAGCAATAGATACCATCTAACAAATTAAACAACATAACTTCATATCATTGAAATATAGCTTCATTCGCAATTATATCTTCATATATCTTTTTATACCTAGTTACTTAAAACATCTCTTTCGAAAACGTATTTTACGTTCCAAAATGAGATATTATAATTGTTACTAAAATGCACCATTAATAATACGTGTTTTGTAGAAAGATACAAGTTTAGTTAAGTTGGTTGGTTGGTTTGTAGCTCAACGGTCATTTTTTGCTCACGAGGGCTAATTAGACAGAGACCTACGGTTTAAAGTGGATTCCGAACCACTACAAACATCCATGCCCAAGGTGGGCTTCGAACCCACGAACTGTTGAACCGAAGGCAAGAGCGCTAAACATTCGGCTGCCAGCTCGGCCAAGTTTAGTTAAGAGTAAGAAAATTATTTTAGAGCCAGTATAATTTTAGCCTTATGTAAAATATTTTGAATTTGCTTATCCTTATTGGGGAAGCCATTAGTGTTTTTGAATTATATTCATTACAGAATGCACTCTTTGGAAAAGTTTATTTTAAATGTACTCTTAATATTTTTTGAAATGCCAATATCATTAAGTAATGTATGTTAAACACAGGAAAGTAATAGAGCAAATTACACTGCATGGGTGGAAATATAATGTTCGGCTACAGCATTTGTTAGAAATAATTACGAAACACATTTTTAAATTTTGAACTTCTGAAATTGAGATAATTAAGTCAATTTAGCAATTGAATTATTACAAAATTTAATGTCTTACAAATTTGAAGAAATTGAAATTTCATAAAGGGTCATCATGTGACCCATCGATTCTTTTTTTTTTTTTAATATAATCAACCAACAATGTTACAAAAATCAATGAAATATTTATGTAATGTTTTCTCTGATATGTAGAAAGATTTATGCTTTGTTTGCATTTGCATGTAATAAATAAAACTTAGAATAAACACTAAATACAAAATTCTTATGTACATGTTTATATTCACAAGAAAAAATGCGTTTTAGAAACGTAGAAAAATAACATTATTACTGAATACAAAAAAAAAATGGTCAATTCTTGATAAATTAAATATAATTAATTTAACATTTAAAATTTTATATCAGAAAAAGTTATAAGAAGTTAAAACCCAAAAATACATTTTCGTGCTTTCGAATATGCATATTTTTATGTGGTGAAATTTTTCCTTTTAGTTAGTATGCTTAAAACCATTTTCTTTTAAATTTGTTTTTAAAATATATTTTTAAGAACAAAACATCTTTGCAAATGAATTTGAAATAAGGTTCAAAAAAGAAATTATGATTTAAAAATATCTCAAAAATAATTTGATTAGTTATATGAAAGTAAAAATTTTACTCTATAATTATTTTTAAAAAAAAAATAACGAATGAATATAAATGTGTGCAATTTTTCAACCTTACTCGTGTTTAATTTTTCGTTTGAAATTTTTACCTTATTTTTGTGTTTATCATGTTTTTGGAACAATATTTAGAAAATAATACTTTTAAATGGAGGATTATTTTTCCCACCATGTTATGTAAATTTATGTAATTAAAAAATAAATAAAAATAGATAAATGATAATTTATGTATTATTTTATTTTAAGCGTTTTTGCATTTATTTCAATTAATAAGATGCTAATGTGAAATGTGTTAATGAAATTTATAATTCACTTTACACTAATTTTATTATTAAAAAATCTTAATATTTAACTTTTTTAAATTTTGTACTTCAGAACTTTTTGATTTGAGACAGAGGGCGCCTTGTTGATTACGATGCCATCCTCCTTATTGGAGTTGTGTGAGTTAACACCACAAATTAATAAGTATCCTCCTGTTCACTAAAGTTTGCTGGGGCACATTAAAAGATTATCATCCCATTGTTCTCCAAATAAAGTGATATTTTGGGATAGTAAGACAAATATGTTGGTATTTTAAATTATAAAAATATGAAACTTACACATTTTCAAGAATAAGGTAGCAGGCTTACTGACTGCCCGACTTTTCATAAAAGCTTCATTTTCATATAAGCCATCATTTCCATTCAATGTAGAGCTGAAAATAATAAAACAATTCTCACTGACCAGTTAATTGAAAAGTTTGGTGTAAAAATAGGGTACATATTTTTATATGCTGTGTAGTTTAAAATATAAATTGCATATTTCAAAATTAAAATACATATTCCAAAATTACTGTAAGAGTACAAAATAACCCACTTCCATTCAATTGTTAAAAGAGAAATGTATTTCATCACCACTAAGTAATTTAAACTTCAAAACAATACTAGGAGGTTATATTGAGTTTAAAATAATTTAATCTCTTTAATCTTGAATACTTTAAAACATAAGCTTTAAATGTACTTTATTAACCAGGAAGTAGTTGTTTCTTTCTTTCCAGTTTACATCATAACCACTTTATTACAATTCTCATTGCTTTAAAATATACATGAAGTCAGATAACGTTTAATCAACGTCGTATCATCGTGAATCTGACTTGTTGATGAATTTCCTACATGTCTCCAAATCACATTCTTTGAACGGTAACAAACAATGCGAAATTCACTATCGAATGTCTTAGTGTCATCGGAGATGGGAAAAAATCCATTCATGATTTTAACCAGTTATATAAAGTATTTGTATTATAATTTTTTTCCGTTCGCGAAAGTTTTAAAAGTCTTGAAAATTATCCATTGCTCTAAATAATTATTTTTTAAATCCTTAGCGATATTGCTGCTTCCAAATAGAAATTTATGTTATATCCCATTTTAGCTTCGAAATTTTATGTGAATTAATTTTGAAGCTAATTCGTAAGTAAGTAAAGCATTTTCTCAAACCTATATTTAGTAATTCAAAAGTATAATCTTTTAAATATTAAATGCAATAAAAATTTATTTAAGTAAAGTAGTTCAAAATTTAGAAATGTTTATTTAAGAAAAGTCTGTACAATGCAAAAAAGAAAGCTTCAAATTAGTATTAAAAGTTTTTTAAAATTCTGCATTGTTTACATTACTAAAATCTACAGGAAGATTGCATTTATATTTCACCTCATTTTTGCTTACTTAACAAAATTTTTCAACCTATCTATATTTATTATATTACTGAATTTCAGTTCAAAGAAGTTTTTTTTTCTAATCAATGACTTTTATTATCTTGAATAAATACTATAATTCCTCCAGTAAAAGCAATACTTTTTTATTAATTACATTAAAATTCACAGCGTCTTACTGAATGAATTAACAATTTAACAAATATAAACTTAAGAAAGTGTTAAAATCAAAAGAAATTTAAAATAATTTCAGAATATTTTTTGTGCTTTGGAAAAAAATTAGAATAAATTTTTGCTTTTATATTTTAACTAAAATTCTATTTAATATTAACTAAATTCTATTATGTTTCTGTGATGTTTTATTTGCATTCTAATCTGAAATAATATTTTTTTACTATAAAAGGGCTAAGTTATTTCTATTGAAAACTGACATTAAAAATGCCCAATTATAAAAAAATAAGTAATGAAAAATAATCTTTAAAATATATTTGAAGTTTGCAACCAAAGTTTAGATTATATTTAAAAAAATTGCATTGTATGTATTGGTTGATAGATATAAAATCTGAAATTAAAGATATAAATTGTACATTATTCTCAGTAACTTTAATACTCAAACAAATATTTAAAAAAGAAAAACTCTTATGTTACGCAGAATGAGTTATACATGCTATATAAGTATTCAATGAATTTTTCTTTGTTTTAGTATTTCAGAAATTCACTAAATACATTACAACAGTTGAAAATATTTTCATAAATATTTCTCAATATTTTAGATTTTTAATTATTTTCCTATTTACTATTATTAGTTAGATTTACATTACAAGCATTCTATGAATTCCTCATTTGTGATATTACTTCAGAAATTCAACATATATTACAATAATATAAAAATTTTTATAAATATTTTTTAATCGGTTAGATTTTTAATTTTCTTTTTATTCGCTGCTCTAAGGAATTGAGCAAAATTTTAAGGTAAACTATTTTTAAATTAGGTCTTAGAGAGTTAACAATTAAAGAGGAGAGATTTCGGTACGCAAAAGCACATTGTCTTAATTGAAATGCTTATGTATTCTTAAAGAATATAAAATAAAAAATAAAATTATTTGTGTAGCATTTTACATTCAATTGCTTTTCTGTATACAACTTATATTATGCATATTTTTTTATTTTTCTTTAAATATATTTTAGTACCAGTTAAACTTAGTTTATTGTGTTTGTCAAAATCTAAGACATGATATATATATGTTCCATTATTTTATTGTTACTGCATATTGGATCGAGAAAGTAACTAAACTCATTGACATTAATAGAGAGTGGGGACTAAGTGAAGGTGTTGGCACTCAACCCCAGCTTTCGTCAAAATCCCATATAAGCAATTACTAATTGAAAGTGTTGTCATTCAGTCCCTAGGTGACATTAATTTGCATTATCTGTGTTGAAGCAAAAGTGGAAAAATAAGTTGATTTCCTTAAATATTTCTCCATGAAATCATTAATTAAACATTACAAGAGGATAACACATCTTAATATTCATAAGACTTAATGCACCACTTTTATTTGTTCATGTTTATGTGGAGCGATAGACTGAAGTTTTCAAGCTTCTGTATCTTCATCGTTTGATGGTTATTAAACTATATGTACACTCGGAATGTTTATATAATTTTTACTGATTGATAAAATATATTTTTTATACTTCTGATTATCATTACTTTTTATTCAATTAGATTACTTCCTACCAATTACTATACTGATTATTTATTGGGTATGGCATTATAAAAAAATATTTTTTCATAGTGTATTTAACCAGACCTTTATTTTACCATTTTACTATATTTTATCGCAGTATACATTCAGCATGTATGATTTGCAGCAAAATTTGGAGACTTCCTTCGTATATTCGAAAGCGCCGAATATATGAAGCTTAAAAAGCTTCACAAAATAGGCTATTCCATTTTTCTACACTTTTAGTGTAATATTTTGTTTTAATAGAAAGTACATTGATAAAGAAATGTGCTTAAATTATTTTACTGCAAAAAATAATAATAATAAAATTTTGCTTTAGTTAAAACAGTTACTGCACATACATCTACATAGTGGCATTTACCATTTATAAATCTCTATTCAAATAGTTCATATATTAAATTTCACAAGTCAGCTATAGAATATCTCAAATCTATGCATCAGCATATGCATGCTTGTCATTTTGATTTCAAAATAAGAGCGTTTTCTGATCATATTATAAATTTTCGAATATTTTATCTAGGCTATTGAATGTCTATACACCGGTTTCACAACGTATGTGGTTCTCATAAACGTTTATACTCACTTTAAATATATTTGTATGAAGCTTTTCCAAACTATGCTGGGAAATTTAATAATTGAATACAAGCAGTTGTGTGTTATGATTGAAGAACTTAATCTCTCATAGCTAATTCAATAAACATAAGAAGAAAGTGGATCTATTCATTGAGTGACCTTCCAAAAGGTCAATAAGATGAAATGAACGAATGCCAATCTAGTCTTTATCCTGTCAGAGACAATCTTAAAAGTAGTGTAGGCTGAAAATAGTTCCTATTGAAATTAAAGGAAGCTTTGAGAATGGAATTCTGGACATGAGATTTTAATTATAATGCTGGATATAAGCATAGTCGATTAGTTTCAATTTTGATTTTATTACTGATTTTTCAATGAAATGTACGTAAATGTATGTTAATGATATAATTTGAATTAACTGTGATTGTTAGTTCATTATTTGATTTTTAGAATTTACTTTATTTAAATTTGATATAAATATAAATTAAGTTCTTATAAATTCTCATTTAAATCTAAGTTTATTTTTTATCATATTTATTGCAATTCATTATAATGGTAAGCGTTTTTGCATCTTGACGCTTCAGATTTTAATCTATTTGCTATATATATATATATATATATATATATATATATATATATATATATATATATATATATATATATATATATATATATATATATATATATATATATATATATATATATATATATATATATATATATATATATATATATATATATATATATATATATATATATATATATATATATATATATATATTATATATATATATATATATATATATATATTATATATATATATATATTATATATATATTATATATATATATATATATATATATATGTATATATATATCAACTTTGTTCGACTTAGCATAATTATTCCTAAAAATAGAAAATTTAAGCGGAAAGGTATTAAGGTATTTTCGCCAACCTAAAATCATTAAAAATCAAAGCTTCTAGTCTAAGCTTCTAATTTACTTATAGATACTTTTCTGTAGTAAAGCGATGCATAACATAAAGTCATCTAAAGTTTACATTAAAGCTTTTTTAATCATACAATTAATTATAAATTACTAAATTTATACTATCACTAGAATTCAATTTTTATTGGCCTCCCCGAGGCACAATCTTGACTGTCTGAATTTTACTGTCAACGAGGTTTTGGGGAATCCTATGTTATTTTTAGGATTTTTAATGATTTTAGGTTTTATGGAGATGGTTTTGTTTAGCTACATCATCTGGGATTAAAAATAACAACAGAAACGCATTTTTATTGTTCAAAATGTCATTTAAATATAAGTTTTTTTTTATCTTATATACTTCTATTCATTATTTTTTGATATTAAGCGTTTTTGCATCTTGATGCTTCTAATTTTAACCTACTTTCTAAATGTAAGAAAATATTAAGAAACATATGGGAGATTCATGTAGTTAAAAATAGTTATTAATTGTATTAAACGTTGTTGACCATTCACATGAAAAATTCCTTTATATACAAATAACCATGATTTTTGGATATTCTTTTCTGAAATTAGATAAGTTGATAAGATATATTGACAAAAATAAAATTATTGAATGTATTTCTTTGCTCTGTGAAATATAATAGCTAATCATATTCAAGAATAAATACAGTGTACAAATAAATATACTTATTTCGAATAAAATTATTTCTGGAATCTTAAGCATGGTTTAAAATTACTATGCAAGTTGAAACAATCCATTTAATAAATGAGTTGTTTAGTTTGTTCTTAAGTATTGAATTAAATGAATCACAGTTATTTTAGGTATAAAAAATGGAATGCTTATTGAGAATAAGTGGCAATATCTTATTATTAATAAAATTATTTGGGAATCTTGTTTTCCTAACACTTTCTTATAAAGTTAAATTCTGTTTTCCAAAAAAAGTTTATAATACTTGAAAAATAAATCTTTTTCTGATGTTTTACTTAATTTAATTATTTCAGAGAAATTATAATGAAGATACAATTATTTCATACAACACGTATGCACTCATAAAATACGCAATTTTGTTTCAAACTTAAGTAAATTAATTTGACCTCTTCTAATGAGATGTTAGTCAAAAATTCATTTGCAAAATGATAATCATCATAATCAATGTTGCTATAATAAAATATTAACATTTTAATTTTAGCTCTTATTTTTGATCAAATTTCTTTTTCTTTCTTTAAGATGTTAAATTTTAATGTTATCATTTGTAAAGTTCTTCATCACTTATAACAATATTAGCATCTTTATTTAAAACGAATCACTTTCTATTATGACAGTCTGTTTATATTACAATAAGCCATTTTCAACATTTTAAAGTTTGTCTGGTTTTTTGCATTCATGTCAAACTATTTAGTTACTTAACTATCATTTACTGTATTTAATTCCATATAAAACATAAATGCACATTTCTGTAGCTATTTATTATCTAGAAATATAATACGGGCATTTTTTGCATGTTAGTAAATAATTTAACTATCACTTTACTTCAAATTTCAAATTATTACAATAATTATCATGTTATTTCATGAAGTTACTCTAATAAAATTAAAATATAAAGTCAAACCATATTTATTAATCAAAACTTATAAATGTATTGGGAAAAGTTAAGGCTATTCTTTTATTTATAATAAAAGTCATAAAATAAAAATTATATTTAAATCAGAATTTTCAGACAATAATTTAAATTTTATAATATATTTAGTCTTTGTGTAAATTACGTTTTTATTTATAAAAAATTATACTTTTATATTATATTGCTTAATTTTTTTTATTGTTATTTATTTCTTTCTTACATTTTGTAACTTTGGCATTAAACATTGAAATAGGAAACAAATTTAATCTTAAATTAAATTCTATGTATTTTTATTGAGGGACCAACTTATTACATAACAAAAAAATATACAACAAAAAATTACAAAATTTCTTTTAAGGAGGGAGTGTTGAAATACTTTGTCTTTATTATAAAATGAAAGATAGACATTAAAATTCAATGAAATAGTAAACATAACGCAAATAATATGACAAAACAGAAAATTATATTTCAATAATTTTAATAAGAAGAGTCGATGCATTTTATAGCAGTAAGTTTGTGCCAGCAAAGACAAAATAAAATTTAAACTATAAGAGTTTGTTGCATTAATACCATATATATTAATTTTCAATGTTTATATAAAATTTTATGTAACTTTTTGGTTCAACATTAAGTTTTATTAAAAATTCTATATGGTGGCGTAATAACACATTCTTAAGTTACTTGAGATGCCTGAAATATATTAATTTATTATCATTTGTGTGTGTGTTTCCGGATTTTATTTAAAGAACATTAAAATTCGGAAGTGCTTTCTGATGGCATGTTTAATGCATTAAAGCTGGGCTATTATGTAAGAGAATTTCAAATACAGAACTTGTAGAGTCAAGGTGAATAATAAAAATACATATTTCAGGCCCGGATTTTAGTACTCTCATTTTATGCGTGAAAGAAAGTATGCAGATTATGTAACTTCAAAGGTATAAATCATTAGAATCTGCAGACGACAGCTAATTTGAATAGTTTCTTGAATATTATCTATTAGTCACATTTTTAGTAGGTATCACTTTCAAGACTAGAGTTTTATAGATAATTTGCCACACTATGCCGCACCAATTTTATGTTATATTTTAAGATACATGAAAATATTATTTTTAAATTAGTCCATGAATTTTTTTTTAAATACGTTAGTTTGCATTCTTCTTTTTACATGGTTATTTTAAACATGTCTCAAGACAAAGATATTTTAGAGATTTTAATGTTTCATATTAAACTTAATATTTTATTTATTATTATTAACTTGTTTCGACATAATAGGATTTTTTTTAAAGAAATCTTTCAAATTTGTTTTTAAATTTTATTTTCTATTAGTGAAAATAATAAATATTATCATTTTCTAAGGCATTAAAAAAAATTATATTTTACTTTAATTTATATTTTCTATAATAAATTATGTATAAGCTTAAAACAGATTAAGTCACATTTACTCAATCAAACGAAATACTTAGAATTGAATATAAGTGTGGAATGAATCCTATGTAGGAAGAAAAATTTAAATTTATAAATGATTTTAATAGGATAATATATGCACATAAGCGGCTTAAAATTGTTGAAATATATGATAGTAAAAGGCAAATTGGTGTTATAATGCAACTGGTGTTTTCTTAGTATCATAAAGTTTATAATCACGAGAAAAAATTATGAAAATTGAGAAGTCAGCTTTAAAATGGTATTTCTTGAAGTTTCTTACGATAAACGAATTGGAAAATATTCGCTTATTACATAAAGAGCCTAAAAAAGAGTATTAAAGGTCAAGTTTACAATACGATCCACACACATTTACAAAGAATTAAAGCCAAATTATTTCAACATATCTAAAATAGAATTCACCAATGTATAGTAATTGTTGAGTATTTTTCAGAGTTAAGGGTCTAGTGAAGGATAAATATCATCTATTCTTGAGTAATGGGAGATGGATATTGCGCATATGTCTCTAGAATGACATTCATCTGTGTATCTGATTAACTGCTTGTCAGAGTTTTGGATTTTCATTTTAACGACAAATAAATATTTGATACCACTGTTTACGCAAGATCATGGTAGCCTGGTTGGGTAAAGCGTAGCTCTTATTATCGGAAGATAGTTAATTTCAATCTCGGATTAATTGAAAATACATAATATTTGCTAATGGTGATTGGAACATGTTAAAAGTAGGCATGATAAAAATGACCTCCCAGTGAAATAATATCTCTGGAGGTAGTAGGTCAAGTATTAGTGGTCTTCTACCTGGTCTTTGCTTCAAAATCAAGAAGATTCCACCCAGCTGAATTCAGGGCTAGATACAGGGGAGCATACTACTTCAATAACATCAACCAGTGCTTAAGAAAATGTTTTCTCAAAAAGCAGCTTATGAAGTATGTTGCTCATTAACATTAGCATGGACATTAAGTATGTCTCTCAACAGCCTGGTCACAAGGCGATGACAAAATAAGTTTTAAATAGAATCTACCGATTAGTTGGAAGTATCTGGATGAAAGATTTCGTAATTTAAAAGCATTTACTATGCACAAGACCTCCTAATACTTAAACGAGAGATATTATTCTGCTTGGAGAATATTGTGACCACGAATTATTTTACCTGCCCTTACCGCCTTTTGTGAACACGATAAATCTTCGGTTAGGTTGAGATTCTAATTAACTATTTTCCAATGAGGGCAACGCTACTCTAACCAATGAGGTCATTGTGAAATAAAATATAATTAATAAATAATAAAATACCAAACACATTTATGATTCCTCTTATGTTAGTACCGAAAATTATTTTTAAAAGTAAGAATTAACGAGAGATGCATCACGAAAATTTAGGAAAGATTGCAAAATTAATCCTTTTCTAAAAAGCAATGGAATTTTTAACTTTTTAATTGTTTTAACTGATTTATTAATGCGTTGAAGTTGAAATTCTGAAAATTATCGAGTTAAAGCAAAATCACAATTTTTTAAAGTCATATCTATTTCTATAAAACCAAGTCAATAAAGCTTTGGTAATTTTCTTTTTGATAGATAAATGTTTAAAATATATCAGAAATCAACGACATTCATTTAGAGTCATTTATGTTTATTTCAATTTTATTCTAAATTCATTATTTGAATGCATAGATACAAACAAACTCTTGTATTTCCTCACTATAATATAGAATATTTATACTATTTTGCTGAAACAATGTAATATTTTTGGGCAAATTGTTTGAGTCAATAAACCTAATTCCTTATTAGAGAAGAAGATATTTACTTACAAGTTAAATTATAATTTCTAAGATATATTCAATTTTTACAAAAAAAGTTATCTAATTTTCATTTAGTAATAAAACAATTTTTTTACGAGTTAATAGGCATTTTAGCAACGCTTCTTAATTCATCATGGTCTGAATTAACAATTAATACCTGTGAGTTTTATTATATTCATGATGAAGAGTGTTAACTATTAACACATCAATTTTTACAAAAATATTTGTGTTTCAGGTTCCTAATTATGTTTCAGAAATTGCTTCTCAACCAACATGGGATTTTGAAAAGGAGAAGGCTTTGTTTGCATATGTTAATAAAAACATTTCTTGGAATTGAATTAACTGAAGTAAACAAAGCATTTGATTTGTGAATTGCCATTTAATTAAAGAGACAGTCGTGTATAAGTAAGAATATTAAATTATACAATGAGATCTGTAATTAAAATAGAAAGAGAGATTTGGCTCTATTAAATCTTTTATTATAGTAATTGAATTTAAAATGCTACATATATTTTGTTCTTCTTATAAAAGAAACTAATATATTGCTTTTTAGATTACATCAAGATAAAACTTATCCAATAATTTCAATATTTTCATTCGAAATACTCAATACAAAAATAAATAATTTTGCACTCTCTTAAAATAAATTAATCAAACCTAATCCTCATGAAATTTAGTACACAGCTATTAAGGAAAGGTAGTGAGATTTCTCTTAATAAGAAGAAACATTGCTCTTTATAAGATTTTTTCAACAGCGGAGGAAAATTTTGATACAGAAGCTGAAAATGATTGTGTCGCTTGATTTATTTAACTTTTGAAATATTTTTATCGAGTTATTTTTCTTCTCACTGTTTTAGTGTACTATAAAATAAAACCTTTGATGAATATTATAGTAATATTAAATAATGTCATTATTTATTTCCGTTATTTAATGAACATGTCGAGGCTTATTATAAATAAGGTTCGGAATAAAAAGTGTTATTTTACAGAAGAATTAATAATGTATGTTTAAAAATTTAAAATTTTATCAGAAACTTTTTGCAATTTTACTATAGAAAATTATGAGATATTGTTGCATGAAGTAATCTTATATTCGAACAATTGTTTGACCTTTAATATGAAAAACTACGTTTCTTTAGGTAAGGAATAATTAGTGACTGACACCATTTTTATAGTAAAAACAAACCAGAAGGAATTTTCTGGCTTAAAATGTTTTATAATAGTGAATACCCTGTCTTAACATCATAGCTTAGTCGAATCTGCAGTCTGGAAAATTATTGGTCACTTAAATCTGTGTCAAAAACAATTCATTGTATGAATACTTTAGAGTTTCTTAAAAAAATGTCATTCTTCTTTCATTTTGAGATCTTAAAGTCGCTTTATTTTAGTTTCAGAATGTGGAATCAGTTTTTAGAAACTTTTAGACTTATTTGTTTTTCGATTAAATATAAAGTCTAAAGTAAAACAAATATTTAAAATGTATGATTTATTTTAAAAGGCTTTAATGTGTACAACGAATTAAGACGAGCAGTTTTACTAACAGAATGACGATTTTACTAACAGTCTGACCCCAAAATAGATTGTTCGAAGAGGTATCGGCTATATTTATACAGAGCGGTTTTGTATAAACGGAAAAAAAATGTCCAAAAATAATTTGCATACTGTTAGAAAACGTTCAGCTGCTTTGAAGACATCGCTTTCCGCGAGTCAGCGAGTGCCTTAATGCTTTGCCGATGTGGTCCGGAGACGATCATATTGTGTATTGAATGCGGCATCCTGAATTAGTAAAGGTCGCTAACTTTTACCTTGTCGGTATGACAACGATAGGACAGCGGCATTTCTGAAACTGTAACTTCGCCCTTTTCTGCTTTCGTTGCTGTGAGTGAAGTTCGCTTTAATTATTCGTTTTGGTGCGGTCTTGCCGAGGATCGACTTCGTATTTGAAAGTGCTTTTTCTCGGTGAGCACTTTCCAAGTTATTACGCAACATAAGGAATATTATCATGAAATTCAAAGGTAAGCTCTTATTTTTCTGTTGTGCTTTATATTTAAGTATTTCTTCTGTTGTTCCGCTACAGAAGCGTATCCTGTTTCTTTTTGGGTCGTGACTCTTCTGAACCAACTTTTATAGATCTTCCATTTGTTTGAGGAGCTGAGAGCAGTAGCTGTATCGAGAACGGGAGGGCTGTACGCCATGAATAGCTGAAGAATCTGTAATTTCTAAAACTGTGACAGCCATCTTAGCTAAGGATTCCAAGTCCTTGGAACTCACTTCTAAAATTTGTTGCACTGGCATTAGCAACAGTTGCAATCACAGGGATTTCAGGAGATTTTTAGGATTCTTGGTGAAAGGTCTTTCCTTTTGCGTAGCAATTGTGTAGGGTGGTCGTCTCCAAGTTGTAGCTCTGGTAGCAGCAACTTCAGGCTGTGAGTCTCAGAATCCGGGAATTACTCATTGAGACGATTTTTAATGGCCTCGTACTTCTGGATAGAAGGAGGATTCAGCACAATATCGCTTACTTGAGCAAGGATTTCAGTTTATATTGCAGCGATAACGTGATGGTATTTGGTCTCATCAAGTGTAATACGAGCTATCACAAATTGGCTTTCTACTTGTGAAAAATATAGAGTAAGATTTTGCTTCCAGAAGGATGGTTCCTTGAAGGATACTCTAGCGAACCGATTTTCAATGACTTTTAGAAATATTCATTCTAATCCATCATTTGCAAAAACACAAAATATGTATAAATTAATTTTGCAATGAGGTTATCAAATTCAAAATTTGAAAGCCACTTTATTGTATTTTCCCTTCTAGAAGTTTATTGTATTATCCTTTATGGTAGTATTTAAATACAATTTCGATACCAATTGTATTTGTATACTACCAAACTTATATTTAGTATTTCCATCTCTGTAGAATACTGTGTGCAGGGGACAGTAAACTTAGAAGGGAGGCACCTGAAATGTATCTCAGGTTAACGAGCTTATACTTTTGCTACTCAGTGGACTGTAGAAACATAGTAGTATGGTGGTTGATAATATCTTATTGACACCATTTGGTATTTCATTCCTTTCATCTATTTTTTTAATACTTCCTACAAAATATTTGTCTCATAGTTCTTTCTGGGTTAATAGGATGAAGTAAATGTAACTCCTCAAGAAATTGTATTACATTCAATAATCTTTGTCTATTAGGAAAGATTTCCGGTTATTCTTAATGTACTTTGTCTACACTTTCTTGTGAGTGATTGGCTGTAGTAAAGAAAACACACTTAAGTCCATAGGCATCTGTTCGATAGATCTGTAGCTCTAAATTAGCAAATCCATAGATTTATGCACCACTGGCAGTGGGAACATTATGATAGAGACTTGAGTAGATCAACATGTTCTACTTTCTCGCAGAGTACCACCCAACAACAACCGGATTCTTATCTGAAGCAAATTTGGTCCTGGGAATGATTCCTTAATTGTAAAACATAGCTTCCTATTTAATAAAGACTGATTAGTATTTTCATTAATTACTCATTATTAATTATATTGTCAAAAATTTATGTTTAACAATTCAGAGACACAGAAAGAAAATTTTCAGAATGACTCGCCTTTGATCGCTAAATGAATTCTCATGAAGGACTACGTTACACCACACCGTGCTTAACTTGTAGACAGTTTCTGTAGAATGAGTGTATAACACTCATTCTACATTTGTAACAACAATACATTCTCTAGATATAAACTCAATAGAATAAGTTTAGGAATTCGGGAGGAAAAGGTTGCTAGTCATTCTCCATCAAAATTAGTTGAGTAGGAGTATAATCTCTATACTTCAGAAGTAGGGGATAGTGTCCCAATCTTTTATTGATTAACTCATTGATTCTGTGGTTCATTGATTCTATGGTTCATTTATTGTATGTTTGTGATGCCCACAAAAATGCTTATGAGGTCAGAGAAAGAGAATTATTTATATTAATACAATCTATTATTTATCCAAGAAAAGTTAGACATTTTGTTTATTTGTATGATAAGCACTAATTATGCATTTTTAGTTCACAGAAAAATAACTTTAGTAAACTTAATTTTTCTTGTTTTTGCCTCACTTAATTCTTTCTCGTCACATCTTATAATACTTACACTTTAAAATAGTTTCTTATCCATAATTTATATCTGAAATGTTTATAGCTACTAGTTGTTTGAGTAACGTCTACATCGATGCTTTTAGTCACTCGCACATTTTTATTTTCCTAAAATATTGAACAAGAAAATTTTTAAGTCCTTAAGTCTTCATTTGTCAAATTTTAACAAATTACTTAGTAGTTTTTTTTAATCACTAATTCATATTTTCAAATTAGTTGGTCCTTAGACCTATCTGAGCTAACTATATGGTTCACTTTTCGCATCATGAAAATGCTTAAGTTTTCTTATTGTTTTCCATGGAATAAAAACGTAAACAATTTTATGCAATATGATTCTAAGCAAATTTAAAAATATGCAGTTATGCAAAGTATTTAAAATTCACTTTAGATTTTACGTGACAGCATTTTTTCCCAAGAAATAATATCAAAAGAAGAAATATGTGAAATATATCATAAAATATCAAATAATGATTTCAAGTTTTGTTTGTTTCACTGAAAATAAGAAAAGTAAAGAGACTATGTAATAATTCTGGAATTA
This sequence comes from Latrodectus elegans, assembly GCA_030067965.1. Taxonomy (NCBI): domain Eukaryota; kingdom Metazoa; phylum Arthropoda; class Arachnida; order Araneae; family Theridiidae; genus Latrodectus; species Latrodectus elegans. The sequence continues at coordinate 65,022,229 of CM057811.1, read as the reverse complement.
AAAATCGTGTTAGTTTATTCCCCCCCCCCCAAAAAAAAAAATTATAAGCTTTTAAAAATCTGTGAGTTGCTTATTGGTTTACATTTCTTAAGATTTTAGTGCGAGGAGATGAAAAAATGTTGAGGTTTGAAAAAAAAATTATAGCAATAAATTCCTTAATTATTTTTTTATAATTTACAGTATAAAAATTCCAGTAATAATTTTATGTATATTTTTTATGTTTTAAATAAACTTCATTTTTATATAATAATTATATTTTACTGCTGCATGAGTTTTTGTGTAATTAAAGAAACATTTATTATATCGTTAAGTTTATTGCTAAAAAGGTCTAAATATTTTCTATTTAATATACATAATAATGTGAATTTTAATTAAACTCACGTATTTTAAAATTAATGTAAAAAATTATCTGAATTTAATTTTTTAATATATCTTAAAACAATGGAATTATAAAAGTTTTTAATAAAAATTATTTTATAGCTTTATGAAATTTTTAAGAAAGAAATAATTGTAGTATTGTTTGATAATCTTTTCTATGTATATGATTCATATAGCGTAAATTCTAGAAGATTCTATATTCTATAAGATAAAATGGTAAATGACGACAGACCCGTATGGGATTGGCGCGATTTCAAATTTTCACGCCAAGCACTCTACAGATATGTCGCCAACCTAAATTACGTCACTACGCGCGATAGACCTCAACCAATAACGATCGCGTTGAACTTCAGCTTTGAAATCACGCGTTTTTCCGAATTCCAAATATTAAAAATTTGAATAATTCATTATAACTAAATACTGTAGAAGTTTTAAAATTCTAATTAATAGAAACAAAATTTTTAATATACCGAGCAATGGTGCCCACCTTAAAAAAACATCAGTGTAGCGCTACCTACTACAGTAGCAACCGAGCAATACAGCTAAATTTCAAACCTTAACAAATTTCATTTTTTGTTTAAACTCGAATTTTAATATAACGAGCAGTTACACCCACATCAAAGAAATTTAAGTACGTGGCACATTCTAGCACTAACATGAAAAACGCAATACACACAACTGAAGCATTCATTTACTTATGGAAACATCCATTTTTATAGAAACTTTAATTTCTAAATATGAATAAAATTGTAATGGAAAACAAAATAACTCACTTAAACTTCATCGATCTCCGAATCGTTACTTTTCGGCGAATATATCGTTTTATCGGTACTAAAAAATCATCTATTATGTTTTCCTGATGATTCTTTCTCCATACGTACTCCGCGAAAACGTAATGTCAATATTTCCTCATCCATACTTATTAATTTTCGCAAGTAACACAAACTCCAAAAATCGAATATCGAAACTCAATGGTTTAAAATTATTCTGTTGTAGTTTCAAGGGTTACATATAAAACACTCATTTAAAACGAAAAGCACGTCATAACTACGTAATCCGAACCGGTAAACCAGTCTGACGGGCTTTATTGCATTCTTGGCGCTTACGCTTGGCGCATTTTACCCTCTGTACGCTTCTCTACTATTTAGCGGATAAAATTATTCGCATAATTTTGCTTAAATTATTTATAATGTTATTAAGGAGATAATAATAAGAATATTTTAAAGGAGATAATACTTTCCCTTTTATGCCATAATACAAGAATATTTTTGGATAAACACTCGAATTCTATTGTAAAAATAGTATCATTAAAAATGTTTGATACTATTTTGAACAACATTATTTAGGTAAATATACGATGTAAAAATGTTTCTTATATAATATTATGTAATAAAAATATAACCCATGAAAAGCAAAATCGAATAAATACAGCTGAATGTATCTACTTTGTCCAGTTTCATTTAAGTCCCTTTTTATGTGTTTTTATGAAATTATAGTTGACATTTTATTTACTATAAACATATTTAAACAAAATTTATATCAGAGAAAAGTTACCAAATTCTTAGTAAAAGGAACATGGAGGTGAATGTTTTTTTTAAAAAAATTAAAATCCTTTTTGATAGATAAAATTTCAAGACAACCCAAAATACATTTTTGGATAAAGTCTCAGCTGAAGCGTAAAAATATCCTATTTAACATTTCAACACACTTAAAATTACACAATTTACCAATAATTTTAAATATATTATCCTTGTAATATTTTTCGCTATGAAATGAAATTTTAAGTATAGACTGACAAAACACAAATTATGTTTAAAAACATTTTACACATTTTTTAAAAGTTACTTATGTAATTAATATGTACTGGTAATGTAAGTATTTTATTTCATTCCAGTTCCATTATTTTCTGATTTAAAATTTATTAGGAACGGTAAAAATACCTTCATTGAAGGCAATAAGAACAATAACTATTCCAAAAATTGAAAACTTAGATAGCACAAATAGCTATTTTTTTTAGAAATTTTTCTGTGAAAATGGTTAGAGAAGAGGCGTTTAATTCTGAAAGGGTTTTTCTATTGCGATCTGTAATCCGTAATTGAAAATTTTAAAGAAAATTACGATTCTTACTCCAACGAATGCGTTCCCGACTTGTAACATTTTATGAAAGAAAGAAGGTCATTTGTTTCAGTCGGCAAAAACAACACTTTCTAGACATCAAAATAGTAGAAAATATGTTTACTTTCTTCGCTAAGTCATACTGAAAGAATGTACGGTGAAGGAGGAATATGCAAATATTTTTTCTATATTTTTCTTTAAGGTGGCAATTTTAACATGGGAAGAACAGCGTTATCTTTCTTAAAGCGACTAAAACATAAATTAAGCGGCTAAAGCATTTATAATTTTAACCATTAGTTGTATGTAGATAACTTCTTTTGATGTTTATAGTAAATATTATTTCCTTACTCATTTATTACTGTATATTGATTCTTTTATATTGGATAATTTGCTAAATTTTATTACATTTTTGAGAAAAGATAAAAAAAAATACCCAAAAACATAATGCATAAAAATGCTCATTTTTAAGATTGAAATTCAAATAAAATAGTAGTCTTAATTTCTCTTTACGAGATGTGCGTTATATCTAATTAAAATGCAACGAAAATAAATAAAATGAAGTCTTTTTTTTCTGCTTTTTTCCCCGATGCAATTTTTGTGTTAATTATTTAAATAATTTTCTATAAAATTTTGCTGGTATTATGACATTATAGTAATGCTTTCTAGCGTTATATATATATGCAAAATGCGCCTTTCATATTTTAAGAACATAAAATTTATTAGATGTAATTGTTTGGATAATTTATACATATTGGACATAAAATAATAAAATACTGTTAGGTTAACTGTTATTCATGTTAGTTTTCTGATGCATCAATAACACCAATTACATAAATTAATGTATATGTATTATAATGATTAAATACTATACACACTATAATATTAGAATCATTGTACCTAAAAATAAAATAATAATTGGTTAAAAAATTTCTAAAGTATTTTAAATTTTAAGTTTCAATAAAAAGACAGCAACAACACATGGAGTACTTAAAAATAACAGAAAATATTTTTTTTTACGTTCTAATAAGGAAACTTTTGAATATATTTGAAATAAGGCTTCAACACTCAAAAAAAAAATTTCAATATTTAAATTCCACAGAGCTTAAAATAACAAAACTTCACTAAGTATTATTCGAAAAGATTTCTCTTTTTGGAAAATAGCAAGCGAATTTATTTACTGGAAGCATTAAAATGACAATAAAAAAAAAAAAAAAACAAAAAAAAAACAAAAAACATGCCACTTTTGAATTCCTAAGAAAAATTGAAATGTCAAAACTGAAACAGAAATTCAGAGAGAAACACAAATCTCTTAAAATAGGAATAAAAATATCAAACAGGATTTTTATGACAAAAGTAATACATTTGTAAGCGTATGTACAAGAAAATCCATATATATTTATAGCAAATAAAAAAGTTCATGCAAACTTATTAAAAGAAAATTCATATGCTTTTTTATAAAGCATGGATTTTATTTTCAAACAACCTATGTATTTTTGTTCGCAAGAAAATGATCAGAATATGTAATCCTTATTTTAATATTTTAAAAATACGAAATTCTTAATTATTTATTATGTAATAATTTATTAAAAATGTGACTTTTATATTGAATTAAAAACATGTAAATAAATATCTGACTCATGTTCATTGACATCAATAAAAGTATTCAAATATCTTTTGAAATTTAATAAACTTATATATTTAGTGGAAATTCTGGATAATTTTTTGCACACATTTTATGTAATCAATATTGTCTTAAATATATACTGTCTAATGTTAAGAAATTCCTCAAGCTAGATACATTAAAATCAAATTTTCAATCTGTTTTAGCAAACATACAAGATTGTGACAATAGACAAGAAATAGTTTTTAAACTTTAGTAATCTGGTCTATATTTTGTATTTTATAAATTTTATAAATCTAATTATACAAATAAAAATATCTAAAATATACACACTTTTGTTATTAATGAAATTAAAATGTACTTCTAAATAAAAATATATTAGAGCAATTATATAATATAAGCACAACTTTAACTTTTTTTTTGAAAAGATTCATTAAGAAATAAAAAAAAACATGTTTATTATTTCAACAATACATTAACATCATAATATATTTTGTTATTTATAATGTAGTAAAGGCAATACTCAAAAAAACTTTCAATGTTTAATTAAAATCTTAAATATTAGGAAATTTTTGTAGATAAAAAAGTAAATTTTAAAATGATTGAAAGTATATGTATAATTTATTAAAAAAAACAATTAACTTACGTTTTAAGTAATATGCAAGAGAAATGCATTATTTTTATAGTAATTTAATAAAATATTACAAAGAAAATTTCTACGAGGATAAAACATATTTTCACAATTTGATTTTTATTATTAAATGCTACAGATAAAGAAGTACAGGTTTAAGTATAATGACAAATTTAAATATGCATGAAATATCAGTTAAAAATGTAATTTTTGTTTTTATTAATTTAAATTTCATTATTTACTCCGTTAAAATTTCTGCGTATTTAAAGTAAATGTTTTCTACCAATTCCTTTGAATTATTGTCAAAAAGGAATCACATTTAATGACATTGAATAAAAAGAGAAAAGATACTGAGAAACAGCTTGTATTTAATAATATAAGATAAGCGATCTCCGCTTAAGTCTTTGGCAACAATTTTAAAATAAACAAAATAGGAAAAATCAAAGTTATTTATACGAAAATTAAGAAAAATAACTACTATACTTTATTGATATTATTACTACACTGTTAAAAACAAAGGAGTGAAGAGTTTTTTGAAATCTTTCCAATATTTACATACTTAATTAGTATCAAACCTGTAACTATAATTTAATTTTAAATTTGAAATAGAAAAAGATTAATGTGTAAGTCGACGTTTATGATAAAACTAGGAAAATATTTCAATGCAAATTTGTGGTTGGTTCAGGTTAGAATAAGGTATAACTTGGTTTAGAGACACAGCTTGGCGATAAAATCCAATCTCTGTAACCCGAAAAATCCTATCTCTGTATAGCTTTTGTGTATTCGACCATCTTGTTAGCAACATGTTGGTGCCTATCTTGGCATAAAAAAAAATAAAAAAAAGCCAAAGAATCAAGGGGTACCAGATTGTAAACTTTTACCATTGTGGTTTCGTAGTCGCATTCACTTAACAATGGTTTCATTTTTACTTGTCATCAGTGAGTAGTTCAAAAGCTAAAGCTCGATTCAAAAGATATGCTCATCAGCTAATTTGCTTCAGTTTTGTTCTATAAGAATGGATCGTGTTTACTTATTTTGATGTGAAAAGCTGAAACAAAACACGTATTTTTTGCTGTTTAAGAATTTTTGTTGAAAGTGTTTTTAAAATGCATTATACAGGGATTTCTTCCTGCATTATGTATTCCATAAATTCAGACCTCCTTATTAAGGAAAAATGAAATCTTTACAGTTATCTGTTATAATTATCTACACCACACATTTTTAATAATTTAAAACTTTTAATAATAAAAATCATGATCTATAGCTTTTACTTAGCTTAATCTTGTTTTTCTCTTCGACTGTTTTGTTTATTAAAATTTTTTTTTAATTTATCAAGTTAGAGCATTATAAAATTGATTGAAAATTAAGGATTTACGAAAATCTAATTTTCATATTAATGTAAATTATTGATAAAAATTATACCTCCAATCTTTATTATTGTTAAAATGTATGAATTCATCCACTGTTTACTCATTTTAAGTAGTTAATTTAAAGTATGATTTTGAGTGCTTTAATATGTGCAGTTCTTGAATAATTTTGAGTCTTTATTCTTAGTTTTGAAGCAAAGAAATACTTTGTGTATTATTAAAAAAGTATCATTTTTCAAAATATCTGACAAACATTTCGCTACATTCAAGTTTTATCTGGATTTTAATTGGGATATAATATATGCATGTTTTTTCTACATTAATTAAATTGCTATTTTCTGTAAATAAAAGATTCATTAATTAATATTATCTGAATCTCATACAACGGGGTGTAATTTTTCTCCTCGTGAGACGAAACAAAACTTATTTATTCTGTCACAAATAAGAACCACGTGTTCATCAATGTTTTCATATGAAATTTGAAAGACATTTACTAAATAACTTGTATGCCTCTTGCACGTGTAAAAAAATGCAGTTTAATTAAGATAACCTTGAAATGATAAAGATGTTTTACAGTTCATTTTATATTAAACTATTAAACGTTTTTGGTATTTCTAGGATTTTAATTTAAGGTCTTTTATGAGTATTCTATTTCATCAATCAATTTTAATTACTTGTATAATATTAAGCAGATTTTTTAAATAACTTAATGCTTGTTTTATTGTATGTAATGTATTGTATGTATTTTATTGTATGTAAATAATACCGAATTATTTCAATATTTCGTTTATGTTACTTAAAGTCATATTATCTGAGAACTACTAAAATATTTAATATCATGCTTCTTAAGTTTGTAAATGTAAGTAGAAATAATGCTTCAATCAAACTAAACATTATGATGAGGGTCCAAACATCCATAAGGATATTTAAGCACAGAAGAATTAAATATGTTGAAAGATATAAAGTTATACCCTAAAGAAAGCTATTGTATAATTATTTCCCATCATTAATGTTACACAAATATTTGGCATTTCATAAAAGTTTTACAATAATTTAATTATTAAAACATTGATAAATATGTTTTTAATTTCTGATGGCGGAATATATAAAATATCACAAAATGAAATTTGAATATAATAATAAACATCTAGAGTTTGACACTTAATTATCAAATTAAATTCATCGAGTGTGATTATCGATTCATTCATTATCGAGTGTGTTTAATTCATCAAACACCCAAGGTTTGTTTTGATCTTTGGTCTGTATATCGTAATTGTGTGTATGTGTGTAAAGTCGAATTTCGTCTTTTGTTACACTGCTGCTTAGATACCGAAATTATCACTTACCAAACATTTTCAGCTTTTATCAACACCCAGTAATCTGACAAATCATCTGCTCTTAAACTAGACTTTGCAATATTCGGAGACAACAAAATTTTGTTACGCGCAAATGATCAGTCAAAAAGAATTGAATCGCTGGTGCAAGAAGGTGAAAGATCTCGTCTAAATACTGATACTTCCCTCTCATTGGTCTTCCCCAATCATATTATTTACAGAAAGTATAAGTATAGTATTTCTGAAGTTCAAGGCTTTTCTCTTTCAACATCCTCAAGAGTAAAGTTTTGTTTTTGAACCTCCTGTATCATATGAATCTATAAGTCCAATGGATGTGGAAATCATAAGTCAATGAAAGTGTAATATTTTCTATATATTGATTGACGCTTAAATCAAGCATAAAGATATACCTCAAATTTGCTCATATCTCTTTACTTAATCATGATGCCCAAAATCCCCAATTTAAACTATCACTAATAATGAACAAATGAGTCCACAGATGTTTTGACAGCAATAACTAAGAAAGCATAGACATGCTTAAAGATGTATATCTTACAGAGTTTCATTTAATGAAACGTATTGCAAAATTTTAAAATATATAATGTACCTTCATAGAAGTCATGAGTAAAACCTTCCAATAATTATGCAAATCTTATTTGTAAGTGTTATGAATTATCCATGGTTCTCATTATACACAAAGGAAACCTTTTAAAAGGTTTCATAAAATATCACAGTAAAAACAATATTTAGAAGTGGAAATAAATGAAATGATTTTTATATAACATCAGTCATCGAATAACTATTTCTTTTATAACATGTATGAATCATGCAGATTAATTGTCTGATTTTTTATTTACTGTCAACCATAATTTTTCGTACAATGTATTTAGAAACTGTTGACATCTGTCCATTTTCATTGATTTAAATCTTTACCAGAAAATAAACATGAGTCATAATATTAAAGCATAAAGGTAAATCTTTATAGGCAGAAAAAAACATAAATCTTATTATTAAAGGATAAAAAATTTATTTGTATTTTCCCAGCCATGTTAAATTCTTTTAAAATTGTAATCAAATAAAATGTCATCTAAGTAAAGATGCATATAGTATAATAATTCTTGGAAAGATAATATATATATATATATATTATATATAAAAATTTATATATATAATATATATATATATTATATATATATATATATAAAATATATTTATATATATATATATATATATAAATATATATATATATATATATATATATATATATATATATATTATATATATTTATATATATATATATATTATATACATACATATATTTATGTATATATATATATTTTATACATATATATATATATATATATATATATATATATATATATATATATATATATATATACAAAATGATATTTATTGGACAAATATATTATACTAAAAATAACAAGTGATTAAATGTTCAAAAAATTTGGCTGGATAGATCCTGAGAAATCATTACCCAGAACAACCACTTCTGGCCAGGGCAACAGCCCAAAATGTTCCGTATCAAGGAAGGTCCGTACAGTACCGGCAACATGCGGTCGGACATTATCCTGCTGATACGTAGGGTTTCGCAGGGCTCGAATAAAGGGTAGATTCACGCGTCGTAACACACAAGAAATGTAACGTGCACTGTTAAAAGCACCGTCAATGCGAACAAGAGATGACCGAGACGTGTATCCATGGTTCTCATTATACACAAAGGAAATACATACCATGACGCCAGTTGATGGGCTAGTATGACGATGACGAAAGCAAGCTGCCAGTGTGCGTTCACCACGATGCCGTTAAACACGAATGCGACCAGCATGATGCTGTACACAGAAGCTGGATTCATCTGAAAAGATGACGTCTCGGTACTCATGCGCCGAGGTTCGTCGTTCATCACATCATTGAAGGCGCTCTTGTCTATGACGCAGCGTCAAGGGAAGCCGCAGCCATGGTCTCCGAGCTGAGAGTCCATGCTGCTGCAAATGTCCTCGAACTGTTCGTGCAGACACTTGTTGTCTTCCAAACGACCCCGTTTCTTGACTCACGGCTCGTGACGTGGTTGCACGATCCATTACGGCCATGTGGATAATATGCCTGTCTTCTCGGCTGCAAGTGATAGGTGGCCGTTGAGATCCCGCATAGCGTTCCGTATTACCGTCCTGAACCCATCGATTCCATATTCTGCTAACAGTCATTGGATCTCGACCGACGCGAGCAGCAATACTGCGATAAGATAAACCGCAATCCCGGTACGCTACAATTCGACCTTTATCACAGTCAGAAACGTGCTGGTACACATTTCTCCTTCTAACGAGAGGCATCACAACAACTTTTCACCAGGCAACAACGTTCAAATGCAAATTGTGTATGAGGAACCAGCTGAACAAATTTCCTCATTTAAACACAATGTAGGTGTCGCTACTGGTGCCTGCTTTGTTTGAATGCGCTGAAAAGCTAATCATTTGCATATCTTAGCATCTTATTCCTTTCGTATAAATTTCCCGTCTGTAGCATGTCGCCTACTTGGTGTAGCAATTTTAATGGTCAGTAGTGTGTATATATATAAACACTAGTGTCATTATATATATATATATATATATATATATATATATATATATATATATATATATATATATATATATATATATATATGACACTAATCTAATTTAGATGGCCACTAAACATAAATATATAAAAGGAAAATTACATAATACAATAATAATAAATATATTAAGAAAGATTGAGAATGTAGACTTTTGCAAAATAATCAAATATTTATTTTCTTTAAAAACATATTAATCCATTTGTGAATGCTGTAAAATTACTCATTTCCCAGAAAGGCAAATTAAAAACACATTACAAAATTTTCATATTATATATCAACATCAATATTTTATACTATATTTTAAAAAATATATGATAAAATATTATTCAAAGCTTTTTTATAATATGATAACTTAATGAAATTTGAAATTTTAATCTGCTTTTTTATATACGACATTCAATATGACTATAAATTGAATTTCTGTAGCTCAAGTTAAAAATTTTTTCAAGTTCTTTTTAAACATTTAATTTTTAATTAGATACATACATCATTTAAAAAATGTGTATGTTATTAGTCATTCTTACTCTAAAATCTATACAAAGAATTCTTTTTTATGTAACATTTTCATAGTGAAATATTCTATTGAATACTTAACAGAGTTTTTGTAATATATGACAAAATAAAATAACTTTCTATGATGGTTTTATAAAATGTTACTGAAATTATCTTTACAACATTTATTAAATCATATATCAAGGTTCCAATATTCTATTGTCAAACTAGTGAAGATAATATAAAAAAAAATTCTCTGTTTTGTAAGTGTGTGTGAAAACTTATTTTATATTTAAATGAGAGTCTAAATTTATAAAGAATAGCTATATTGAAATATATAGACTTCATTATAAAACATTTGCTTTTAAAATAAGAAATATATATTTAGAATAAGTGTATTCATTAATAATTTGCATATATAATAATATACAACTTTAAGGAAATGTTCTGAAAAAAGTTAAAAATATTTAAACAGTTTTCTTTTATTCCCGTACTATTTTAATTTTATATGATTCTAAAATTAAAATGATTTCAAATATATTGAATTCAAATTTATCATCTAAAACAAATATAAAATCAAAAAGGAAATATTTTTTCCAAATATTCAATTTACATACATAATAGTTTACAAAACTTTATGCAAAAATTTGTCAAAATAGGGTATTGCATCATTATCATTTTTAAATAGGCCTTAAAAGAGAGGCATAAGTAACCATGCAGATACCTGAAAGCTTACCTACTACTACCTTAAAAGATAATCACATTTAATTAAATTTCATAAAATAGATCGATTTGTAGAATCTTTAATTATTTATGACGAAATAATGCAACTATTCAGCAAAGATTAAGTTATTTTATCAGATGAGGAAATCATTAAACAGCCAACAAAACGTTTTGAGGAATAATTTTATTTATATGAATCTAACATTATTAATGATATCTTTATGATAGCTGAAGTTAAAAAAATTAACTTATTTTACTTGCAAGCGTTAGTTAAGACTGTTTCTAGAATTGACAAAATAGGAAATAGTATTCTTTCGATATTTCTTTATTGTAGCATACATTGCCCAACATTGAAATTGCAACACCAAGAAGGAGTATCCAGAAAGTGAGGAAACTCGGCAGAGAGAGACAGCTACGAACAATAAGTAATTTGCATTTCGAAATGATGTGCATAATGCAGACCGAGAACAGAATCGAGTTAGTAGTTTTTAAGACTACCGCGGATCGAGATGCACAAGGCAGCACGTCTAGGCACAGAGTCAATGAGAGTACGGGTGGTGTAGTGAGGAATGTTTCTTCATTTTCTGTCAACCATTTACCAAAAGGCATCATCTAAATAAGGCAATTGTAGAGTCTGGAAATGTAATATCCCAAATGTATTTGATTGATGCATGATCTGGCGAGCGCAATGGCCAGTGAAGCAGAAAGGCTCTTTGCTGGGAATGTTGGCTTATGCGAGCAATGTGCAGTCAGGTGTTATCTTGCTGATAAAAAAAAACATTGCACACCATCTGAAATTAGTGGTAACCATCCATGTAACATTGAAATCAGCATACCATCCATGTAACATTGGGTTGTCATAGTGCTGTGAATAGGAACTAGAAGCTACGTGGCATCGTGCATAATGTCATTTCAAGCCATGGTGTCACGTTGTCAATGATGGTCTAGCATTAGCTGCAATTACTGGCATCCATCACTACAGTAACAAATTTTCAACGATTATTTTCCAAGCTTCAATAATGCGGAGTGAACAATGCGGAGTGAATATTCCCCTCTATGCTATTTCCTCTCTTTAAATCTTATCGTAAGTGAGATGGAGAGCTGCACATTTAAAATCATTTGCATAATTCGACACTCTGCGTCTACCCTGAAATTTGCATAACTGTATGACCTCTTTACTTTAATGTGGAATTTTCAATGTTGTGAAGTGTATATGAACAACAAAAGTAAAAGTTTTTCTGTGTATTTTTAGAAATTATAATTTAAAAATCATTTAGCTCTCAGTATGGTTAATTTGTTTGGATCAATTGGGAATTAATGGATCATTTTTTGACTGTGCTTGTTTCTTCCAAACCAACTGAATCAAAGTGAATTAAAGAAAATACTCCAATAGGCAGCAATATGAAAATATATTACCAAATTAATGAGTTTAATAAATTCTGCTACAGTGGAAAAACCTGTGAGATTATGTCCAATTCAAACGGCAAAATATTTGCATAAAGCAAACTTATTTTCTATTGTTGAAAGCTGTGTATATTTTGGCTAAACATATCTTACTGTAACAAATACCTGCACTACACATAAATATAATCTTAATTTTATACTTATATTTTAAAGTATACCTTATGAGATATTTAATAAAAATTTTTATATATGTTTACTGGATATTAAAACAAAAATTAATATATTTGTTTTAGAAGAACCTAGAAATGGAAAAAAAATATCGTTACTAATTGCTTTTGTGAATTCATTAAAATGCCCAGAAAACAAAAAAAGAACTAGTATTTTTCTTCAAAGTTGACCTGGATTTGTTATATTGTTGTAGAAAGATCATTATAACATTGAGTGCTGATTGTGATAAATGTAAATTAGTATTTGAGATTACGACAACACATGTTAATGTTTACACAAGTTAATGTCAAACGATATGAACCAAAAACGGTATTTCATGCGCTGGTTCTCATGACAACAATAAAAAAGTATAAAGATAAAAGAAATCATAAATTAGTATAATAAATAGCTAATTTTTACACACACACACACGTATATATATATATATATATATATATACACACACACACACACACACACACACACACATATATATATATATATATATATATATATGTATGTATATATATATATATATATATATATATATATATATATATATATATATATGTATATATATGTATATATATATATACATATATATACACATATATATACATATATAAATGTTGATAGCTTATAATAAAAACGTTCTATTCTGGAAATATCATTGCAAAGTGAAAAGCGTAAAATATTACAGAAATTTTTCTCGATATGAATTATGATATTGATGTCTTTCGATAGTTATTGTCTTTCCATAGATATTATTTTTTTACAATAGAACTGAAAAGATTTATGAGAACTACAGTCCTATATGTATTTAATTTTTTGTTAGTATTCGAAAGGAAAATTTTATTCAGAGGGCTATAATATTTTTGAACATCATATAAAAGAAATAATCTCAGAATAATAAAGTAAATACTCTCTTATTCTTTATTAACAACTTAAAGATTAACACCCATTTTGCGAAGTTTAAAATCTCAAACAGAATTGTACGATAAATGTTATAATTGGATGTTTTTCTCTTCACACAATCTGTATAAATTAGAGAATTTATTGTAATTTCACATTTATAATCATGTCAAAGGGTTCAAACTACGAAAACATCATTGCATTTGAAACGCAAGTTATGGGAGATGAACATAAGCAAATTTAAAAATATTTATCGAAAATTTAGATTTGAATAAAAATAAATTTTATATTGAAAAAGAAAATGTAATTATTACTGATGCATTTATTATATCATTCTTTAAATCCTACCCATGTGAATGCAAAACTTATTTTGATTTTAAAATTAATCATTGCATACCTTTTTTACAATTACTGTTGAAATATTTCAATCTGAAAAATTTAGCTTATGGGAATTATTTTTTGTTAATTAAATATAAAGCAAATTAGTTGAAATACAAAGTAAAAAAGTTAAATATCGTAAACATTTTACTATAATAAAAAGAACGTTCGCATATATATAAGAAATTGAAAATCTTCTTTGACATTATAAATAAAATAATGTAACTATAAGAGAAAATTTTAGTATGCTTATTTGATATTCTAAATAAAATGTCAAATATGTCTATATAAACGTACTTAATATGTGTCACTTACAAAAATCTTACTGCAGTGTAAATTTTTTGAATGATATGAAGCTTTCTTCAAAAATTCATGTAAATTGATGCAAAAAATAAGGTATATTTATTGATCAGAACGAAACAAAAATATAATTGGAAATAATATCTAATATTTCAAATAAATATTTAAAAATTTTTGCCGCCTTGATTTAATAAACACTGAAAAAACTAAATTGTATAATGATATTGGTTAAAAACTGTAATCATTAATGATATCATATTCTGATTACTTAAGTGCAACGCAAAAAAAAAATATTTAAATGCATTTCAAAGCTAATACATTCGTTTTAAAAATTATCTCTCTATCTCAGGCATGTAACGTTATTAACAAAACTCGTTGTAAATTTTAAGACCTCTTAAAAATAAAAATAAAAATTTCCTACATTCATAAAAGCCCTTTTACGCAAACATTTTTACCCAATAAGTTTTCTTTTATGCTAAATATTTCTAGTATGATAAATATAAATTATGCAAAAACGATTTTATGTTAACGATTTTCAACGAAAATATTATATTTGCAATCATAATTCAGGGCTAATATAAATTAAATATGCATCAAATTGCATTTATCTTTTGATTTTTCCCTCTACTTTACAAGTAAATATTTCTATGTTTATCAATTTATTTTTAAATTTATTGGGGAGTACAGTATAAAAATGAGTGAATTATCAATTTTCATTTTGCAAATTCAAAAGTTTTGTTTTATAAATTATTAACATACTTTAGTTTTTTAATTTTGAAATTAATTTATATATTAGAAAATTAAAATTTACATTCAGATCGTTTCTCATTTCAATAGTTTAATTTTAACTTAAATCTCGGACAATTTTTTCAGTCCATAGTTAGAAAAATTTATCAAGTCAAACTCTATCACGTAACGTCATATGCTTTAATTTCAATCTTTTAGCTAACTCGATCATCATCCACTCTTCAATTTAAGGAAATATTCGAATTTGTGTTTTTCCATAGCAAAATTAGCAAGTGCCATAATGCAAAAAACATACTTAATTTATAATGTCTACTAACTAATTAACAAAATGAATCAGATGATTAATCCAACTTTAAAATATTAATTTAATTATATTTGGGCAACATAATAATAAAGTATTTTTACTTCCATTATAATTAAAATATTAATGTTTAAAAATTAACTAAGAAAAACATTTTTAATGTTTTTTATGTAATTAGTTTTGAGTCAGTTTTATTATGAATAAATAATATTTTTCTTCACTTATATAAAATATTTCTTCTTATGAAATATATTTTTAAAAATATATTTTTTTTTTGCTATTTGGTAATATATAAAGAATCCTTAACATTTAATACTTTTAAGTTATGAGATTTCCTCTGTTTAGTAACAGCTAGAGTATTCTTTTTTTTTTCTTTTAAAATATATAATGTTCCAGATAGAGATGCATTTTACACGTTAATTCATTAAAAATGATCACATTTATAGAATTACTTTTTAAATTATTTTTAAATATTCATTTACTATATTTTATTCAAACTGTGAGGCAAATACAATGTATTTTTTAATTTGTCTTAAAAAGTCTTATTTATTTGTAATCATAAGGGCATAAGGTTACACATTTAATAATGAGTACTTTTTTATTAAATTCACAAAACTGAACATGAAATATCGTGTATAATTTTCAAAGTTAAGTTAACAGTTACAGGAAGATAAAGTGTCATCAATCAAGTACAGCATTAGCTTAAATACCATTTTAATTTATTCCCTGAGTTTAATTCCCTCGGTGTGCAACAACTATTAAAATGATTAATATTCATTAAGCAGTGAGCTCAAATTACTTTCACCTATTTAAATATTTAGTTTACTACTAAAATGGAAATATTTTATAATGAATTTATATTAAATTGGCACATTTAGTTCAAATATTCCATGATTATATTTGAACTAAATATACAATTTGTTGACTACATTATTTTATTAATGAATAGTTTTAAAATAATTTTTCCTCAATTGTTATAATAATAGGAATGTAATAGTTCTTTATTTAATAAAAGTTTGATTTTAAATAAACTGATTAAATTCGATATTAAAGATGAAAATTTGAAGACGGAACACAAAATCTACTCTAAAATCTTATATGTCAAGAAAATATACTGATATTTTACAAAAGAAAGAGAGAGATTTCATCTGGCAATATGTCAAAAATGTTAAACTACCGACGACAAATTAAAAAATAAAGACTAGATATTATCAGTAAGATTTATGGCAAGAAACAGCTTTTGAAGTTAAAAGAATATTAAATAATGAGTATATAGAGAGTATATGTAATATCTTGCATTAGATGTAATGCAATTTATTTAGATTACCTTTTAACCTAAGACGAATTTAATTATTTTTATGTTGTCTTAATGACGCTCATGTAATAGGATTGAAAATATATAATTAACAATTTATATATTCTTCTAAACTGCCATGCAATTTATCTCATACATATGTGCTATATAACATGTTTGCTTGTCGGCCAACATGTCTAGTAGCCAGCGTGCCTGACTACGGATAGGGAGGTCCTGGGTACGAATTCTGGTTCAAGCATGTATGTATTTTTTCTCTCTCTTTGTCCTGTCTTTGTCCTTCCCTTGTGTGTGAATGAGGTGTGACTGGTTGCCTACCCTATAAACGGGTCCCTTTGGCATGTGTGTACTGAAGCAGTCGGACTCCACACCAAATATGGTTCAGTTGGAAAAGTGGAGCAGCGAACACCAATTCGCCAGCTTAGCTTGGGCACACGAGAACAGCAACAACAACATGTTTGCTTGTTACATAACACTTTTATCAACTTAATTTTAGCGCAAATTGCTTTCGCATATCATCATCAGACATTTAGATACACCTTTATAGTCTAGTAATTTAAAATAAATCTTATTCATCAAACAGTTTAATCATTGCTTTACTTCTGGAGAAAATCGAAATGATATTTTGTTTAGCTTTAATAAATATGGGGATATTATTTGACACGTTGTTTTCAGAATTATTTTATTTTGACAATCAAGCATCAACAATTTAGAAGAATATATATATATATATATATATATATTATATATATATATATATATATATATATATATATATATATATATATATATATATATATATATATATATTATATATATTACACACAGAAGGTATTAACACACTTTAGAAGATCGATTTAGATAACGAATTAAAAAAAGTAAATTATTTAGAATAAATATTTATGGCAAAAGCTTATTATTTCAAATGTGAAATATCGTCTGTTACATTTAAATTTATTCTTCTTTCAAAATATCACATACAAACATGCTGTGAACTGAAGGATATGTTTTTTCTCTTTCCAACTGTAAACGTTCTTATTCCAGAGTTCAAAAACGTTGTGAAATGCATGGTATTAAAATTTCTAAGTGCAAAATAGGCAATATTATTAATCGGAGATTTAAAAATTGTCAATCATTATTTCTACATGGAAGGAAGACTCCAAATGAATATCCGTGAAATGTACGTACTATTTCAAATGTTTCTAAAATGAAATCGCTGGTAACAAGAAAAAAAAAATCCGCCAACATAGAAATCAATTGCAAAGTCTTTAGTTACATCTGTAGCAAGAATAAATAAAATAATAAACCAGTATTTACAACTTAAAAATTCTAAAACACATAATGTTCACCAGCTTTTGCCGAGACATGTGTAGAATCCTGTATGAAAACCACTTAGCAGGAGATAAATGGAAAAACATTGTGACCCTTGATGAAACATGAGTTTATCTAAATGACTGTAACCAAAAAAGGTCTTTTTACTCTGGAAAACAATGAGAAAAAAATGTACAAACCTGTTTCCGTCAATGTAAAGAAAGTTTCAGTAAGGGGTTTATGATTGTCGCAGGTTTCTCCTACAATTGGAAATTAAATATGAGAAGAGTGGAAAGAAATGTTAAAATCAACTCATCGTACTATCAGGAGAAGGTTTTACGCCTAACTTACAAAAGAAATTCCACTTTATTCCAATGATTTTCAAAGAAAGAAACTTCATTAAGACAAAGCTAAAAATCATACTTCAAAATTTACTACTGCATTCCTTGAAAGAATTAATACTAATACACGTATTGCAAATATATATTTTCAACTTATCCTTCCGAAGTCTCCAAGCGTTTCACCTATGGACTATTGTGCGTTTGGTCTGTTAAAAAAGGCTCTTTATAAAAGCAAACCCACCAAGATAGATGGAATCTGGAAAGTAGTGGAAGAGGAATGGAAAGCAATACCCCTGGAAATATTGCAAAAAGCTCTTCTATCATGGAAATCACGATGCCGATTTAAAGTCTAGAAAAAAAGCTATATGATCTTACATTTAAAAAAATAATTTTTACATTTTAAACATTTATCAAATGGCCGCGAAATCGTTCCAAAAATATATATATATATATATATATATATATATATATATATATATATATATATATATATATATATATATATATATATATATATATATATATATATATATATATATATATATATATATATATATATATATATAATAAACTTATGAATTATGTAACTGTATGAATAATAATGACAAAGAAAAAAAATGATATCGCAAAAACATCCATGTGAGAAAATATATTTTATTTTTATTGATTATTTTATTCTTATAATCTAATGTAATCGTAAAACGTAATGTCAACATAATTAACATAATTTGTAAATAAAAATAAATTATAATATTTGTAAATATAGAAGTAAGTAAAATGTGGATTCGCAGAAGTTCAACTGTTGGAACTTAATTCATATTTCGAATGCAAATAGTTTCTCATTTACTTTTATAAAAGAGCATTATTCAAATTAAATTATTCTTCAATGAATATTCCTTGAAATGTTTCTAAATAAGGTGTTACATTTATTAGCATGAAAATAAGATGTAGATGTAATAAAAATGTTTTTGAAATTCTCTTAAGAATATTCAAAAAATAATCTGGAAAAATAATAGTAATATTAATATTGAAAAACAAACTTGAATGTAAAGAAAAATAGCATTAAAATAATTAGATTGGATTTTAGAAATTATTACTTTGGAAATGCTATTTCTTTTTTGCTTATATTTTTTGTATTCACGTGATCATTCTAATTATATTCGTAAATATTTCAGCGGTTTAGATACATTTTTGCTTAGATTTTTGTATAAATTTGATTAGCTGTGTTTACATTATTGTACTTAAATTAATTAAATTATATTTTAGCAGTTCCCAAAATCATTTTTATTTCAAAATTATTTTGCTTAGCTGTATTGATTTTATGATATTTTTTCAGAAAATTAGGATCTAGATATTAACAAAGGGTCAATACATTTATAATTATTCTGTCTTTTTTGCAGAAATGGGAAAAATATTACGTGTTCCAAGATATACAATGAAAAGGTAGTTTAATTTTAAAATATTCTTGAAAGTTATAAGCATGGAAAATAAATGAGGATCTAAAAAATTCAAGGTGCATTAGAAGAATTCATCATTCCAATATCTTCAGAAGAATAAAATTTAAGTAATGATATGATAATTTAATTTTATCCAATACTTTTTACTTAAATTATTTTTTTTCTAATGAAATTATCTTTTTTTAAATCATGAACTGTTTATTAAAAAAGTAAATGAATGTATATTTATTAAAAATGTAAATAAATTTGAGCAAGTTTTATTTAGAATGCATTATAATTTTTTTTATTAATGGATATATTTCAAGGGGCGTTATTAGAGGAATTTTCATAAACCAATCTCAAATAGTTTACTGGAAATAATGTTTAAATCTATGAATTCATCTTTAATATATATTTGGTACTGAAAGAGACATAATTTATGATATTGACATTATCAATAACTATACCCGTCTGGTGTTCAATTGTAGTTACTAAAATGTCACAGAACTCAGTAAGCCTTGATTCCATATTCCCTTACCCTTTACATCATCGATCCCTCATCTAATATATGCTCATCTCATCCATGCAAATTTTGACACCACAAGATGGACAGCATAACTTCTGAAAGCTGTTGTAAAGGTTATAATATTCACAGATCTTTAACCTACTGAGAAAGTTTACATATAATGTGGACTTGAATAAGTAAATTCCCCTTGCTAATATATCGGCAGCTGCGCATCAAGGAAAAACAAACAGCACACCTTTTACTAACATTCATAATCGGCAGGAACTGATTAATCAGCCTTCAAATTCCGAAAAGTGCCGCTCTATATTAGAACAGGATACTTGACTATATTTATCTATCATTGACTCTTTCCTGTAAATACATATAAAATTATAGCAGCAGAAAATTAACAAAAAGTCAATCAGTTGAAATCAGTTGTCACAAATAAACATACATGGTAACTCACAAGTGTGGGCCATTATAGACTTAGCAGCACCCTAGATAAAAAAAAAAATGTCTACACAAAAATAAAACACAAAAATTCTGATGAAAGATACTTCAAAATAGCAATTTGTTGGCAATGCATTTCTTGTAAATGAGAAAACTTATTATTTGCAGTCTTACGATATGGAAACAAGTAAGTTATATTTAAATTTGCTTAAAAAACAATAATCTATAATACTACGAGTATCCAATTCATCAGCTTTCATAAAAAGTCTTCATTTTCTATTTTAATTTATATATATATATTATGTATATATATATATATATATATATATATATATATATATATATATATATATATATATATATATATATATATAATTATTCAAGAAACATATCATTGACTACACAACTCAGCATCTCTTACGGTATTGAATATCATCTGAAAGGAAATCATAATATGTCTCTAAATGAAAATAGACAAATTCGCGTTCTAGAAACAATCAGAAAAGCAAGAACTGATTTGTTAGGAATACGAGTGTCTATGAATAACATCGAAAACTGAGAATGATGTTCCACCCAATGCCCAATTATTCTACGCTCTGAATTGAAAGATGAGAATGTTACCCACATATGGCTTTTCAGTTACAAAAGGCACGTCAAATTAATTTGGGTGCTATTATTGAAAATATTTCATCCTTATGGTCAATTTCTTAGTGTGTTTTCGAGACCGGTAAATTTATTATAGAATATATGTATAGAGGTACACATAATGACTTTATATTTGTGATGTTTATAAATAATCAGTTACATATCATATTGTAAATAATTCATAAAAAATAAATATCAAACATAATAAATCATTAATTAATCATATAATTTTTCATTTTTATCATAATAATTATCATTAATTATAAAATATGATTTGACAAACTTTAAAATCACCTAACTTAAGCTTGATTTTTTAAACACTGAATAGGTAAATTTATATATTATCTTTAAATGTTGAGAATAAACAATCTATAAATATTTCATTTTTTTTAAAAAAAATATGATAATTTTTTAACTTCAAGATTTTATAACTGGTTTTTGTTTTACAATCATCTTGCTCAAAAAATGAGGAGAAAACAATATGATAATTTATTCTATTGTAATATACTTTGATTTTTTTTAGCATCTTAATTAAAAATTTTCTATTTTAATCGCTTTTACAGTTTAATCTTCTTATAAACTATCAGCTATTTATAATTTTACTTTATTTTCCAGATTTTTCAAAGAAATACATATAAAATAACTGATTATCTAAGAACGTTTACATGAATATTTTATGCAGCTAAATATTCTGGAAATGTTTTCCCGATTTTTTTTAAAAAATTAGCTAAAGTAACTTAATGAAATTAATTTCACTTTTTACTGCTGATGATGCACACAAAAACACCCATATCTATCTATATATATGAGGATTTCAAAATATCTTTCAATTTTCACAGTCCTCTTAATTTATTAGATATGTCTTGAAAAGTGTGTTCTTGATATTGATACATTTACCATTTTTTATTATTCTTCATGTATATGGAAAGATATTTAATTGACGAAAGGTGCGAGAGAAGTTGGAATATTATATTTTGAAAATTCAAAAGTCATAGTTTAATGAAAAAAGTGTTTCTAAGCAGTGTTTTATTATTTTCGTTAGTACTGCAAAACATCAAAACAACACCACGGATTATAATGCAGAAGAATGAGGGATTTAACTTATTTGAGTCTTTTGTCACGTTGAATCATCATTAAATTTCCTGAATACATAATATGTCAAAATTTTACTTAAAGATACTAAAAGGTCTTTACTTAAAGATAAGTGTTGTTTACATATATAATTAATATTCCTTTTCTCATTATGATTTTAAAAACATTAATTAGTAAGAGATCAGCTTTTAATTTATAAAAATGTCAATAATTTTTTCATTTATGCATAATTTATAATTTTGTTTACTGAATAAACAGATTTGCTGATTTGGCTTCGTATTACATGACATTTTAAGTTTTCCTCACCATTCATGCCTAATTTTATTTTCCAGGCTTAGTTTGTAGAAAAAATGCAAAATACAAAATAAAACCTTGAAGATGAAAGAAGAGCAATAAGCATTTAATCATTTCTTATTTGAAGAAATTCAAGAAAATCAAATGTTTTATTGTATAAATTAAAAAGTTGATATTCTTATAAAGTACAACTGCTTATAAGTTTACATATTCTGTCACAAATCTAGCTATTTTAAAGATTTTGATTACCTATTTAAAGCTCTGTTATGAACTATGTTTATTCAATATGTTTTTTCGGTTGTAAAAGTTCTTATTTGTTTCAATCTAAGACAAAATATAAAATTATTTTTGAAATGTTAATTTTATTTAAATGTCAACAGAAAATGACTGAAAATCAAAATTTTACTTCACACCTGCTCTTCAACATGAAATAATGCTTTAATTCTTAAACAAATCTATATTTATAATATTTAATATTAAATAAATTATAATATATAATATTAAAAACACAAATATATTTTTATTGCAAAAATTTCCATAATATTCATGACTGTCACCAGAGTTTAAACTAAACCATAAATTTCACGATATAGACAAATACATTCTATTGGAGACAAATTCAATATTTATAGATATTTTACTTTTAATGATTACAGCAATCCGTGCATTATTTACTATTAGTTTGTTTGAGAATGATATTTAAAAAACCATGTTAATTCAAGTTTACGTTATAAAATTATATATTCTTTAAAAAATGCTAACACAAAAAATGTATAATGAATATTTGTATCAATTTAAAAGAACTTTATCATAAGATAATTTCCCTATATTTTATACAACTGTAATTTCTGAAGTATTATAGAAAGTTTTAATGTAACTGTTCATATGTATTTTTAATGAAAAATAATATAAAGGTTACATGAAGAATCACACTTAAAACTTTGAAAACAGCAAATATTTCATTTTTATTGTAATAGAAGTCCATATTGTGTTTGTAAAGATATAGAGTTTTCATAAAATTTATTATAATTTTTAATAATTCAATTATTTTTTTGGAAAGAAGAACACACCAACAAGTTAATATATGTTCTTCCTTAGAATCGCTGAATTTTCAAAGCGCAATAAAATATATTATTTTGCAGTGATTCTTTCATAATATTTTTACTGTATAAATTCTTTTCATTTTCTATAGAATTCAACCCTTTAAAATATTTTGATTTATGAATGGAAAAATAAATACTTACGCAATCATAAATAGAATCATTTTCATAAGGTTTATCATATTTGCATTCATAAGAAAATCGGATTAAATGCAAGCATTATAAACGAATCTTCTTTAAATCAATGGTTAATAAGAAATAATACACAAATATATATATATATATATATATATATATATATATATATATATATATATATATATATATATATATATATATATATATATATATAGTATATATAATATATATATATATATAATATATATAATATATATATATATATATATATATATATATATATATATATATATATATATATATATATATATATATATATATATATATATATATATATATATATATATATATATATATATATATATATATATGTAAATTTTGAGAAATTGGTAAACTGTTTAAGTACAAATATTTTTTAAAGGAAATTCCTTTAGCATACATTTCTATTATTAATGAGAATAGTAAGACGCTGATATCTAAATGAAGCTCCATATTTATTTATAAATATTAGAATGAATTTTAATGATGCTAAAATATAATTTCAACTTTAAAACTTTTTTTAACCTTAAAAATCAATTTATTTCGACTTTAATAAAATACTTTATGTATTTTATTTCTTCATAAACAGTTCGAAAAAAATAAAGCATAATTTCAACTCACATTAAAAGTCATATAATTAACTAGAATTATTTTAAAATAAACATGCATCAATTAAAAAATTGAGATTTTCGTGCAAATTAAAAAAAAAATTAAATCTGTTTAGAATAAAAATTTAATAGTTTAATAAATGCTGTGGAAATGATCTCAATAAATTTACCCTTCAAAACAGATTTCAAGCAATGTATAATATCTCCTTAAAATACTGTTAGAGAAATAATTTATTATATTGGACTTTTTTCATACAGCTAAACATATTCTGTTACATTTTGAAATTTAGTATAACTTGTATTTAATGTGTCATAGATTATGTTATGCATGGAAAACATACTATCTTACCACTACAATTCAGCTAAAATCTATGTACTAAATGAGTAATAAATGCATAAGTTTACAAAGAAAAAGCAATTATGTTACGAAAACATGTTTACAATAAAAACCCAAAAAAGTACTACATTTCGAAGTGGAATACTCAACTCATAATTTTCTTAAAAATTTAAGTTTACGAAATTTTTTTCGCTCAAAAGCCGCAGGGAAATTTGCATATAAATAAGAGAAAAGTTTTTCAATTTTGTTAAAATTAAATCTTAAATTTACGTTACAAAAAGTTAGTTTCTTATTGTAAATTTTCTTTCTAAGCTAATTTCGCAATATTTTTCAAAAAATGTAATTTTAATTTAAAAAAAGAAACTTCTGTGTCTAGAGAAAAAATAATACTAAAATAATGAAATGTTAAATTTAAACTTACAAAGAATATCTCTAGTACGAAAAGCGCATATTTTCAAGTGTCTTAAATGATTACAAATGTTTAGTCGGAAAATTCTTTAAATATTTATATTATTTGAAATATTTGTATTGCATTGGACATGACAAAATACGTTCATAAATATTTACTTTCATTTGAAATTACAGCACCAAAGCTGTAATAAATGCCAGCAAAACACATAAACAGTACTAACCATTGGATAGACACATAATTCTTTTGTGTTCTAGATGCTGATCTGAATTGAAATATCATTAAAACATTTTTGAAATAAATACCATTGAATATCAATGAAATAAGTTTATAAACATTTATTAAATATTTAATCTGTTGTATATTTTACTGAATTTTTACCAAACTCTTTTCTTTTCTTTAAACAAACTCTGAGCTAATAAACAAACTAACCAAGAATGAAAACTTTATATATTCTTTAATTTATGCAAGAAGAAATGTTTCAGTATTTTATATTTCCTTAAATGTTTGGAAGGTAAATGTATACTCTGGAATTAATTTTTGTGTAAACTTAAAATTTGATCAAACATTTATCTCATGAAAAATAAGATTCAAATCTCATGCTTAAAAAATGTTTACCCTGAATGGCTGCATATTCTAAAGATTGAATAGGCACCATATAATTTTACTTGAAATTGAAGTAGAGATATTTTCTCTGAATAATAAAAAAATGTTAGTGTAACTTAATTTAATAATAATACTAACTGTTTGGCATTCTCATCATTGTGAATAACTTTCATAATATTCTAAAATGAACATGCGTTTATTACTTCAAAATGCTACAGAAAAGTATCATTTGTCTAAGTTAGGATGTGTTACAACTGTACACACAATAACACATTTGTTGTGAATATTTAAAAAATCCAATCCATCGTAGTTAAGAATACCTGCATTACTGAATCTTGAAGAGTGTGATAAATTAGCAGGATTTAAAGCAAAAATAACAATTTCAATCAATAAAATTGCACAAATAATAATTTATTTACAAAATTATACATTTTTGACCAAGCTTATTAGGGTACGTCAATGTGTTTGAATATAGATTACATTGCGATATTCTTGAAATTGGTAAAATATGTTAATTCAAAGAATACCAACATTAAACGTATTTAAAAATTATGAAATATGTTATTGTGCAATATGAAATATTTCTCAATATAAACTATTTATTTAAAAGTTTGTAGAGGCAGACCTAAGTCTAAAAAGCTGTATAAACTAAAATAGAAAAATGTTACTGTTTCTTTTCTTTATAAACTATGTAACTATTCTAATTTAAACATTAATCTCATTTTTATTTTAACAAATCTATATTCATAAAACTACAGAAAATGTAGAAAACTCCTTTTCATCAATTTAATTGCAATTTATGTGAAATATAAGATTTCATTTTATAATCTAAGAATATCTTAATATAAAACATCGAAAGCGTGTTAAAAAATAATTTTTTAAAAGTTATAAATTAATACAATACCATTTCAAAAAATTGAAGAAATTCAAATTTGATTTACTTTTTGAACTAAGCACAAACACCGTTTTTGTATACAATGATATGATATTGGGTACCAAAAGTGGAAATAAACAAGGTATTCCTCTTAAAAGTTAGACAAAATGGACAAGGCAATTTTAATGCTAATTTATGAAAAATAATAAAGATTTTAACTAATATATTTATATATACATATGTACATCATCAAGTACATTTAAAAAAGAGAATTTGGAGTAGTTTAGTAGTTTTAATAAGAATTTTTTTTCTGTAATATAATAATAAATGAAATTATTCCAATTGTTCTTCTCACTTTTATTATTTAAATTAACATTAATTATTGAAATATCTATATGTAGATTTTTGCGAATAATATAAAAATTTTAAATTGAAAATGAATAGATTGTTTGAAAATCATTTAATTACACTTATTAAAAATAGGAAAACCCAGTCTTACATGAATATTTAACAATTTTAGAAGCACATTTTTATTAAAATTTTTATAACTTAAAAATTAAAATATAAAATAAGATTTTCTTAATTTTTCATTGTTGGAGGAGTTACGATTAAGCTATTGTTTCAAAGAAACTAATTAAAATTAATCAGTTTATTTAAGAATGAAAAGAAATACCTTCATAAATGTTTTACTAATTTGTATTCAGTAAATTAGATAGTAGTTTCTATCATCCAGATTTAATTTTCTACTTTATTGTAAAATGTGTAACAATTTTTAAAATAAGTTATTTATGATGAATTAAAATACATTAATTTCTAAATTAAAATCTATTGAATGGTAAGTACTTCAGTTTGAGTATTTTTTAAAAAAATATTTATTTTACATCAATTTCTTATACCTGAATATATAAAAAAAATATGTAAATACGAATGTTATTATTTGTAAGAATTTAGTATATTATTTATACCTCACATAGGAAATATATTCTAAATATTTTCCGTAATTTTAATGTTATTTTTTATTTCGTTACCTTATCACGCCTAATCCTATTATATTAGCAATTAGAACCATTTCCATATGGAGATTTAATCTACTTATTCTGATTGATTCACTTTGATTAATTGAAATAAGCAAATGATCCCTGTTTTTTAATCTTATCATCTAATATTCAGCTTTTTAGATAATTTCTATCCATTAAAATAATTGTCCTTTTGATAACAAAACTTATGTACTATGAAAATATATTCAGATTAACTCTCGTTGTTAATTTCATGAGTAACTATTTGATTAAAACCATGATATCTCATAATTAGAATAAATACTTCACTAAGAAGACTTTTCTCTTTTACTTAAATATTTTTAATTGAAGTTAAAGAACTTTTGTTTCTTGTTTATATTCTTTTACATAGAGTCAAAACATTCAAGGAAGAATTAACTCATTTTAGCGTTATGTTAATGAATATCTTTTTGTCTTCATGTCCCACACTATGTATAAAGAATTTAACAATTGCCTGACATATCTTTTTAAAAATTTAAATTTTTTGGTAAAGAAAGAAGGCCAAACAACCGAAGTTTCTTAAATGCTTTTACTGAAATAAAGGAGGGTGTTTTATGGTGGAGATAAATTCTTTATGAATTAGCAGTTAGTTAAATGAAAACAGAAGGCTAAACGTCTCTTTAGTTAATAAATCCAAAGGAATTTTTAAAGTAAATTTTTTTTTACTTTCAACTGTTGTAAATCTAAGTAACTAAAAGAGTTAACCTTTTAGTTACTTAATTTACATTTTTACAATTAACTAAAATAGTTAAACCTTTATTATAATTTTTACTTCAAGGGTATTTTTGAAGCGGAGCAAATCCATTTTGAAATTATAAGTCCAAGTATAGAGCTTGAAAAAATCAAATGTTATGCAATTTTGTCTCTTCATCAATCGCAAACTAAATAGAAAATATAAGTTTTTGAGATATTAAATGTAAATATCTCTCTAAAAATAAAATTTTTGATATTGAAATAAAATTAAACTAAGCAAGATAGTAATAATTTTAAATATTAGTATTAATTAAATACACTATTAATAATAATTTTAGAATTTTAAACTATTTTATAAAATGTTATACAAGCAGATTTGAGATATATATACATAATGATCAGAAACAGAGGGCAAATTGAGAAAACACCATTCTTCGGCTTTCATTTAATACAACAATAATTCGTATTTTCCGAAGAATTTACTGAAAATTATTAAAAAAAAATATTTGTACCTCAAATATGAGACTATTGTATTAGTCTTGAGTAATTATTAATTAAAAAACACCAAATTTACAGAAAGTGATATTAATGCTTTATATTTTATTTCTCGTGATTTTAAGAAACATTTAAAGTTGAAAATTTCAAAACAAAAAAATCTCCCCTCTTTCGTAATCGAGTATGAAAATGTGTAATGATATTAAATAAATAATATATATATATATATATATATATATATATATATATATATATATATATATATATATATATATATATATATATATATATATATATATATATATATATATATATATATATATATATATATAAATATATAAAATATATTTTCCTAATTACTCACAAATTCTTTAAATGAGAATGGTATTAAAATTCCTTGAAATATCCTTCAGCTATTGAACAGTAAACAATACGGGTCAAATTAAATCATAAAAAGAAAGCTCAATTAATTGTGTCTGTGAATAAAATATACATACACACATTCTTTCAATTATGTGCAATTTCAGGTCCGATTTTCCATTATTAAGGATATTCTAAATACTGTAATTTAGAAGACTTAAAATTACTCAATATAACGTAAACTGTTGAAAAGATAATTACGAAAAGAAAATATTTTTCATGAAATGATAGGAACAAAACAATAATTTTATTTATTAATTATATTTACCCCATTTAATAATAAAAAATGAGTCTAAAAAAGAAATCTTGATTTTAAAAAAGAAATAATAATAGAAAAATTAAAAATAAGGAATTTCTTTTAATATATTCCGACGTAGAGCTGATAAAATCTCAAAATGTGGGCTATATTTTCGATAAAATAACCTTATGGCGACTAAATAATCAAACTCATTTATCCAGCCGAAAATAGTTCATATAATTTGGAAAAAAAGTTTACTTTCACTTATCAACATTTCTGCCTGCACTTGATGAGGTAGGAACTTGAGAGTTCTCCGGATTTTCTCCCTTGAAGTAAGTGAGTGGAGCACATTATTTGTGAAATCTTCATGCGAAAAGTATTATATATACATATAATTATATATATATGTATGTGTGTGTATAATATATATATATATATATATATATATATATATATATATATATATATATATATATATATATATATATATATATATATATATATATATATATATATATATATATATGTATATATATATATATATATATATATATATATATATATATATATATATATATATATATATACATATATATATATATATATATATGTAAATATATGTGTATAGGTATACATGTAAGATTTCTTTTCTTTATTACGAAATCATAAGTAAAGGTAACGAAATCATAATCTTTAATTATGATTTCGTTTCTTTAATTAAAGAATGTGAACATGGCAATCTTAATTTTGCAAGTTAATTTAAATTTTTTCTAATTTTGAAAAGAATAGATAAATTCGATACAAAAAGTAATATAGTATATAAAACATAAAAACTCACTGTGGTACAAATAAATCTGGAAATTACATCAAAATTTTATAGACTTCTATTTTTTCAGATAACTAATATTATTTAATTGTGATTAATAGTTCTAAAAAAATGAAAATTACCATGAAGTTTTCAATATTTGGAAAACTTTTGGAGAGAGTTAAAAAAAAATTAAAAAATGTAAAATTCTACACCATAATGGCCTGAATTTAAAAAATATTGAATATATTGTTACCAAATGGGAAATCAATAATAGGATAATTTGATAAAAAGAAATGATAAGTGCAATATTTTCGATAATTATTTAAGTAAATACTTAGGCAAATAATGTATTGGATTTTCTGAAACTTATACCGTAATTTAAATCCCCTTGCTGAAAATCAATCGACGCTTTTTTTTTCTAAAAAAATGAACAACTTTTAATTTAATCATCCCTCAACATTTTACTTTGTTGAACTTTTTATGAAATTATTTTTTCCTGAAATTAATCAATGACTTCATTTAGATTTCACTTTAGGTTTTCTTCGATGCAGATTTTATTTTAGTTAGTTAATGATTAAAATCATTTAATTTTATTAGTATGCTTTATTTCGATTAGTGATATATATATATATATATATATATGTATATATACATATATATATATATATATATATATATATATATATATATATATATATATATATATATATATATATATATATATATATATATATATATATATATATATATATATATATATATATATATAAACTTTTTAACTATGTTTGCATATTTAAAGGGGTTATATTTATCTTAATTAGATTCTAATTTGTTTACAATTTACTTTTTAAATTCTGCATCTTAATTAAACATTTTCTAATCCTGACAGTAATTTATTTTATTATTTTATTAATTTTAAAGCGAAATGTAACTTTAAATGAATAGCTTTTGCTGTGGAAAATATTTATTTTCAAGCAAATCTTTGATTTAGAATGGCCTTGCCAAAAGTAATTCGAGGAGATGAAATCAATAGGAAATTATTATTGGAAATAACTGTATATATATATATGCATATATATAAAACATTTTATTTGAATATTAACATAGCGCTAATCTAATTATTTCTTTTAATACTTAAAGAAATTCTTCGTAATTTTAACTTTCAAATCATGAAATTTTATTATTTATCTCTGTTTCAAATAATATTTGCTTTTGCGTTTATTCTCATCACTCAAGTTTGAAAAGAATGGAATTCAGTTTTGTAAACTTTTAATTATTTGAAAACTGTGTTTTGAATAATTTATTTGTGAAAATTAATTTAAGTATCGATACATTTTTTTTCTTGAAATATATTATATATTATTAAAATATTATTTTTGTTTCTGAAAGGAAGTAGTATATTTTCAAAGTTGTATGTGAACCTCAAGTATTTTGATATTTGAATTTACATACTATTGTTGAATATAATTAAATTCATATTTAATTTAAAAGCATCTAGGAACTCAAAATTTAAAATTATTTATAGGTAAGTCATTTTATTAGTATACAATATGATAAACAATTGGTAAAATGATAATTTTTATTTCTTTGAATGTTTCTAATAATCAAAATTTATACCAATCTAAAAGTGAATTTTGAGATATGCATACAAAAATAAACAAATAAAAACTGACATCACATTTGTAATGCATGGTTAATAAAAAAGTTCAATATTTCAATTGAAATTCATAATTTCTTTTTTTATTCTAAAATTTAGTAATCTTAATAAAATGAGATAATTTAAAAATGAAATATAATTCTATTCTAGAAGAGAAAAAAGTTGAACGCGAATGCAATAAAATGGTATCCAGTTTCCTTTATATTTAAGCAACGCGTTGAATAAACATATTTAAGTTAATATTTTATCATAAATTATTATGTAAAATAAATATAGAGGACTTAAAATTATTATTAGTATAAAGAAACTATATAATGTAAATAGTTATTTAATGAATTTAGAAACAAAAATGAAGAAACAGCTTTAACGTAAAGGATTATTTATGACAATTTGCATAAAATGTTAATTTCAATAAATTATTTTAATAATTCTTTTGATAGATTATAAGATAAATCATATAAATTTCAAAATCAAAAAATAATGCAAGTGATTAAAAATATATTTAATACTTTTAATCACTTGAATTATTTTTTGTTCTACTAAACAATGAAAAAAATATTACTTATTAATTATTAGCGTTTCCTAATTCCTTTTGTTTATTATTGAATTGATGAAATTAAATTCAAATGTATGAATTTGCATACGAAAACTTTTTATGACACCTATTAAAAAGTTTTAACAGGTTTCGCAATATTTTCCCTCACATTTAATATTTGCTTATTAAATAGAAAAATACCTGAAATTGTATGATTAGAAAATTTTTCAGTATTTATCAAATGTTTTCATCATAATATAATGTCAAATAAAATTTACTAAATATTAAGTTAATTTTGCAAAAATTGGATGATAAAAATCTTTAATTTAATTGAAATTTTTTGAAATTAGTTAATCATTTTGAGGTTTATTCGTCATATTCGTGAGGGAATTGCAAAAGTTTATAAAGTTTTGTACCTTCCGGAAGAACGACAGCGTAAATTTTTTTTCTTAACAATTTAATCAATCAAATTTCGTTTGTTATTATTTTATAATAACAGTTATCCACGAAATTATTCGAATTTAATCAATTAATTATAAAATTAGAAAGTTAGCATTTAATTCAATATATACATTGTGTGTTTCACTTAAATAAATATTAGTTAAAAGCATTTACGTTTTATAGGCTTTATTTATAAATTGTTTTTTTTTCAATTAAAATCATTAGCCATCATTAAGACTTTTTAGTGTTATATATTTAAATAAAGAAAATAATTTATTGATAAGTACTTTTTCAACAGCAATTATACAAAATGATTAATGATAATATCATAAATTGACAGAAAATACAATACTATATTAGCGCATTTAAAGTAAGATAAAAGAAATAGGGTTATATAAGCCAAAAATATTAGTTGTAGATTTTTTTATATTTTATTTGGTATAATGAATTGTGTAAAGATAAAATAGTATCAGACATACTAAACATATTAGCCATAAATGAGATGCTTAATAAGGAAAATGCTTAATTTCTTTTTCAAGATCTTTAGTACTAAAATTTCAAAAGGCATTTTATTTGATGATAAGAAAATAAGATCATATGCTACACTTGACGTATCTTGATTCACAAAGAAATACCTTGTTATCTTTTCAAATAAAATAACAAGGGACTCTCGATAGTACTTATTTGGATGTTACTCAAATTGGAGAAATGAAAGCATATGAGTGAGTTTCTGAGAGTATATATGACTCAATGGAAGCTCACGTGTATTAATAAAATATGTTTGTTACATATAGTTAAGAAAACAATTAAATAAAAGGTAGTAATGTTTTTGAAAATCTATGAAACCAATGTTTTTTTTTAAATAATATTTGATGCAACTTCATATTTAAAAAATTCAAAATTTGTTGAAATTTCTTCAATATTCTCTTTTTACAAGAGTTGTAAGTGAAACGTAACACTTTCTTTTAATTCCTGTATGTAAATGTTTCATTTCTATTAGATACAAAAATTTTCACGAAAGTCATAAAATGTCCAAGAAATTTAATGTGAAATTGACTAATTTCTTGATAATAAATACTGTTACTAAATATTATTTAGATAAAAATAAAACAAAAAGTTAATTAGTTATTGATAAATGTTTTATTCATTCAACTGCATAGTTGTAATAGATGAGATTCAAAAGAAAGAGCGACATAAATAAATGCGTATTTTTGTTGTACAAATTATTTTATTTTACTTTTCCAAGAGAATTATTCATTTCACCTATTTTTTTACGAAATGTGATTCTTTTTAATATTTAACAGAAATGTGTAAGTGGTTTATATAATGAGGGGTATAATATAATGACTACAACAGTATTAAAAATATATTACTTTCAATTTATTCTTTCCTTTCAATTTCTTTTCTAGTGCTTTTTAGTGTTTCTTTCTATACAAAACTTACAATTTTAGTATGTCTAGATAATGTCTAAATATGGATAATAAGCCAAAAACAATGCCCTAAGTTCAAACTGTTGGTAAGTTAAGGTGGACACTTTTGGAGATTTATGCTAAGATGCTTGCAGCTCTAATTGAAGAAGGTATTTGGAGAGAATTTATGTAGTCAATCAACTAACATTATTTAAGTACAGTCAATTGAAGTCAGTGATCACCCTAACAGAACCGTCTTGCTTCGAGAAAAAAAAATTCGGATTTTTAAATTTGTGTTAGAAAATAGTTTAAAGATTTTGAGTTGTAACTTTCTTTTTACATTAAGATTAGAATCTGTTAGACATGTGTAGATATTCACAGCAATTTAATTTCCGGATTTGAAGATAGTTCAAATATCCAACAGAATGATAATGCTCCTATTCCTAACTTTTTTTGTAGTTGATTCCTCAGATGTTCGTATAAAGGACAATCTAAGAGAATATGATCTATGGTTTCAGATTCACCTCACTGACAGTGGTTTGTGTGAAGATATTAAACCTTAATAGAATTGAATTGGTAGGAAAAGATCTTGATCTTGCTATGGCCAGCAATACGTTTCCAGTCACGATTTCGTTAACAGCCTATGTTTTTTGCGAATAGATGTGAGATGAGTAAATGATTCAGCATATTTGCTATTTTTCCATTGATTAAGACTTCCTTTAAAGTAATATTTCTCGATGCGTTGTTTTAGATCTTCAGGAGAAATAGTTCGAAGAGCATGTTGACTCAATGTTGCTACTTTCGCCAATTTATCAGGGATTTCATTTCCTGCAATTCCTGAATGTCCAAACTAATTGTACTGACAAGCACTACATCTGAGGAATCAAATACGAAAAAAGTTAGGAATAGGAGCATTATCATTCTGTTGGATATTTGAACTATCTACAAATCCGGAAATTAAATTGTTGTGAATTTCTACGCCTGTCTAACTGATTCTAATCTTAATGAAAATAGAAAGTTACAACTCAAAATCCTTGAACTATTTTCTAACACAAATTTATAAATCCGAATTTTTTCATCTCTTATCAAGACGTTTCTGTTAGTGCGCAGCGACTTCAATTGACTTAACTTAAATAATGTTAGTCGATTGTCTACATAAATCCTCTCCAAAGACAATCTCAAATGAGAGCTACAAGCATCTTAGCTTAAATCTCTAAAAGTGTCAGAAATATCCTACCAAAAAATAACGTCTGCAGAGTTAAAATAATGAAGTTTCATGTATGGGCGCTTATTGAGAGTCATTCGACCATTCCACGAAATTAATGAGAACATGAAAAAAGTTGTAATTATTATGATTACAAATTGACTTTTAAACACTGATGCACCCAGGATAAAATTTGCGTCCCATCTGTAAGGAAATTTTATTGCTTCCCTTACAAAATTTTGCATTTTAAATTATTTCTGACTGTTCTTCAGAAGAGTTACGAAAATTAAATATATTGTACACACAGATAAAATTGGATTAAATTGAATGTCAGTGTTACTAGTGTTTGATGATTTTTTATGGATTCGACTTCTCCGAGTTTTCCTTTTAGCAGGGGATGAAGAGATACTTCTAGTTTCAGAAATTTTGCTTAGTGTCTTCAAATTTTTGGAAAATAGTGTTAAGAATGGCTTATTGTTGGTTTTAAATAGCTAAGATGTTTTTTTGTCTTCCGACTCTTCAAATTTCGTAAGCATTGAGGTGACTATATTATTTATTTTAGCATGAGTAATTTCTTACGGTTGATTAGACTGTATAACTATCGCAAAAATATTTGTCTTCTTGCTTCAATAAAAGATAGATGGTTTATTGCCTTAAATTTTAAAAGCCGATTTTTATCTTCACGAGATGATTATGAAGGATAATCTGAAGTGTGAAGTCCTTTGCAGTTTACACCAAGCTGGCAGCCGAATGGTTAGCGCTCTTGCCTTCTGCTCATCATTTCGTGGGTTCGAATCCCACCTTGGTCATGAATGTTTGTAGTGGTTCAGAATCCATTTTAAACCGTAGGTCCCGGTCTAATTAGCCCTCATGTGCAAAAAATGATTGTTGAGTGACAAACAAACCAAACCAAACCTTTGCAGTTTACACAATATGGGACTTAAGTATAACAAGGTTCATTTCTATGATGTGAGCCACAGAGTCTGCATAAAACTGATTGTTCTTACATTTTTTGTTGCATGTGTACATTTAAAACAAATTCAACATTGCTGAACCTTATCAACAAAAAAAATCTTTACATTTATAATAGATAAAAAACACTTTTATTTGAGACAGGATTTTATGTCCGTAGACTCTTACCAAGATAGTTTTTGAATTTTCTGAACATTCCTTTTTATTGAAACGTCGTATTTGAGACATAGTAAGGCCGTTATTTTAAATTTCTAATGCTAGATTTTCTAGAATTTCATCCACTGATATATTTATTTAGAAATGCCGAACATTAGCGCCTAAACGATTAGTTCACGGGCACTCCAATATTTTTCAACAATGCCCTCATACTGAGAAAGAACCACACAATTATTTAAATGTTCAAAAGTCATTGGTTGACCAGAGTCACACAAAACACAGTCCGGGGAATCCACCACTCCAATCCTATAGAGATATTCCCGCAAACAATCATGTCCAGTTATACCTCTATAAAAGGCCACCGCAGTCTTTCTTGGAAAAACGGGAACAGCTCTTTCATCCCCCATAATCTTCTATCTCTTGTGCATAGCACATTGAACTATATCTTGTTTAAGAGTCTTCTTGAGAGTCAGGTTAAGAAACAATTTACTTGAATGAAATGAAAGAGGGCGATTCATGCGTTGATCTATAAAGGCTCCCTTTTTAGCCAGTGAATCAGCCCTTTCATTGCCCAAACTACCACAATGGGCAGTCATCCACTGGAAAGAAATTCTGTGTGCCAGAGCCTTAAGCAAAGGTCTACATTCTAAAATTCTTTGAGAACTATTTTGATTATTCAAAAGAGTTTGAAGCATACTCTTAGAATCTGACAAAAAGACCGCTCTTTTAAAAAAAGTGACTGTGAATCGATAACTGTTTTATAGTTACTCTAATTACGGTAATAGCTTCGATTTCACCATAAAAGGCAGTGAAAAGAGGACCCATTGGTAAATAAAAACCGAAAAGATCACGATGGATACCTGCTACTGCACCATGCGTTCTTTCTAATATAGAACCTTCAAAGAAAACATGCAACCACTCGTTTTCAGGATAGCGAACCTCAATAGTGTTTATTGTGAAAGATCTTAGTTGTATATCACTCAATTTTTTAACAACTTTTTGAATAAAATCAAGATTTATATTCAAGATTCAGATAATCTATAAGATATATATGTATATATATATATATATATATATATATATATATATATATATATATGTATATATATATGTATATATATATATATATATATATATATATATATTCAGATAATCTATAGGACAAGAAGGAGGAAGTAAAATTATATAGTCTCTACTCAAATTTAAAGCATTGTATTCTTTCTGGGCAGCTTGGATGAAGCCAGTTTGAGTCTTAAGATTTCTAGGGAACACATTGTTATAGTACCTCCAGAAAGAGTTGCCAGGTAGATGCACAAGTTTTTGGTACAGCAGGATCGCCTTTCTTTTAATAAAACGATGAACAGGTTCCAAGTCGGTTAGGAGATGCATTGCAAGAACAGGGGTAGTTTCCACAACTCCAGTAACGATTTGCAATGCTTCTGTGTGTGGTTCAAGAAAACCTCAAGAATATTAACTACTTTCTCTGCGTCTGTGATGAGAATATCACAATAATAGCAAATATTTGGACGGATATATAATTTGTAAGAAGTTAACAACGTCTCTGCTGCAGCCACACCTCGAGCAAGCCAAACATTTCAAGACAGAAAGTCTTGTAACAGCTTTATTTTTCAGATTTTCTGCATGATTTTTCCAATTTAAACGAGGATCGAGAGTGCAATCTAAGTATTTAGTAGTATAATTATATTGAATATCTACACCTTTATATGTCATACTCGGGATAAAAGGCTGACTGTTCAGAGTGAAGAACTGACATGTGGTTTTACCCCGATTCACCGACATACCATTTTTAGGCACCAGCTCTCCAGTTCTATCAGGGCGCTATTGAGGATCTGATTCAACCCATCCTGGTTCTTTTTTGAAGCACTGCTCCAGATAACCAAGTCATCAGCGAAGAGTGCAGAATCCACCGATGGTGCTAAAGTATTCGGTAAATCGTAGATAAAAACATTAAAAAGGATCGGGCTAATAACCGTTTCCTGAGGAAGGCCAGTCTCAGTCTGCTTAAAACCAGAAATTCCACAGCCATATCTACAGCAGAAAAATGCTGTGCTAGAAAATTCCTAATCCATTCAAACATCCTACCACTAACTCCCAGAATCTGCAATTTCTGAACAGTACGAACGCGCCATACCTTATCATATGCGGATTCAAAATCTATAAAAGCTGCCAAGCTGGAAAAGCGTTTATCTAAAGAGTTCTTAATGATTTGGCTAACATAAGAGACCTGCTGAGCCATGGAATGATATTGTCTGAATCCTGCTTGTCTATGGGACAAAAGATTATTTCTTTCCAAAAACCAAGTTAGTCTGGAGACAATCATCTTACATCTTTCACTGATATGAACGGGAATATATATTTCGTAGTGTATCGTTTCATTTGTATTTGGGGAGTCACAGGGACATTTAATACTGTTTCGATTTTACAAATTTCTGTCGAAGTTTTATAATCATTTGTAGTGATATTTAGTTTTCCGTTTCTGCTATGTCTGACTTCTTCAATCCCATTCTTGTTGGAAATAGCGTTTAATAGTTCAGATTTTAACTGTGAAGGCTTCTTAGGAACAGAAGCATATCCTGCTTTAGGACACAAAAATATAGTGAAATTTGAAATTCCAGCTTCTGAAGTTAATTTTATAGCTAGAAGTGCATTATCATCATGGTCTAATATAGATTTCGATGCATGATTTGGTATGCGATATCAACATTCAATACATGGTATATGGTCTTGTGTAAGTCTGTCATTTTGAATGTAACATCTTGTACGTACTTGAGGAAAGAAACTAATAGAACTAACTTGGGCTTGAAAAACTAATAAACTAATTAAAAAATTAATCTTACTGGAATTCCCGAATTCCTACAAAGTTAAATAAATGGAAATAAATTGCTTGAGCTCTTTTCAAAGCTAATAAAGTTCGAAGAAGTTTGTACGCACCGGTAAGAATCTGCAACATTTTCTGTTTTCAGCTCCGATTTTAACATGACTGGCGCACAGCTAATTTTAAATAGGTTCAAATTGTGTTTAAAAAATAATTACACAGTTAACAGTTAACATTGCTTAGGACTTTAATTTGTTAAAAACAATTAAAAGAATAACAAATTTTGTAAAGAATATTAATATTATGCTGTTATACAGTGTGATAAATAACACAAGTGTAAAGAGTGTAAAACTGAAAATATGAGGTAAATCTTTGTATAAAAGAATTAATTTATTAAGCCTATGGAAGGTAAAAAGCAATTCAATGCATGCATTTGGTTGCATTAAAATTCAAAAATGTATTACTTAAAATGATTGAAGATCACGTGTAGCGAAATAGTTTAACTAATAAGGTTTTTATATGTATTAAATTAAATAATTTTAATAAATATCTCTTTGTTACGCAGAAATATTTTATAACAATTTCAATAATGGATAATTAGAACATAAAAATGTGAACTAACAATTAAATATAATAATAAAAATGACAATAAAACTGAAATGACGATTTTAGTGAATTTAAATTTTTTATATAGATTAATTAATTTAGATTAAATGCCTTTTAAGCCCTTACGTGAAGCCATTTTTAACAAGTTTTATTTTATCAATT
This sequence comes from Latrodectus elegans, assembly GCA_030067965.1. NCBI lineage: Eukaryota > Metazoa > Arthropoda > Arachnida > Araneae > Theridiidae > Latrodectus > Latrodectus elegans. The sequence goes on along the minus strand of CM057811.1, from coordinate 64,981,503 downwards.
GAAGTGCACTCCATCACACACATTTATTTGTCAAACAAGTGAAAATTATCATAGAATTTTAAAGAAATATTATTTAAATTCTTATTTGAATAATCATGTAACATACTACGAATCAAATGAACTAAAAACTGCCATAAAGTTATTTTGCTTCTCTCTCTATTAACAGTTTTATTTTTCTTTGAAAACACATTTTGATTAAAATTGTGTGTTTAGCCAACAATTTTAAATGCCTCATTTATTAAGTGTTTTTTAGCACTTAATGCGTGTATGCTCTGTGTGAATGCAATCATAATATAAATTAAATATACTTTAAATTTTAAAACTGGTGTCAATTTCTAAATAAAATTGCATTATATTTTATGAAGTGGATAAAGACAAGTATATATTTACTTTCAAAAATAGACATTGGTTTAGAAATCAATAAATTTATTATATATTTAATTAATCAATTAAATTAATTCATTTACCAATCAATCAATTTATTGAATTGATATTTTAATAAAATACAATATGCAATATGAATATTATGACACAAAATTCGAAACCTTTTTAAACAATCGAAGGAATTTAATTTTACAGCGATATATATTTTAATAATTACTAATAGTAGTTCTCTAATTGGACACATTGTTCAACCAATAACTATTCAACTATGACCAAACCAAACCGGTACTTTAAATAAGGTCTTATAATTAATTAGATGATTTTTCATCATGAAATCAGCGTAGAAGTTATATACCGCTTTTTAATTATTAATATTCATAATTTTTTTAATATATTTGCATAGTATGAATATATTTTTATAGTGATTATTTAAAATATTTGTATAATGTGATTTGCTGCTTAATGCATTTCAAATTGTTTTCCAGTATAATAATAATTACGAAATAAATCTACTTGTTTAAACTTATGTCTGTTATTTATTGTTTTACTTTATTCAAGGGTTAAAATTATGAAAAATTTCAAATATCTAAAAACAGTTCTTTATTATAACAATTAATTTAATTAAATAGTCTTAATATCAAAAAAAGGAATTCGTGATTATTTTAATATCTTTAACAACAATAATAATAATAAATAATAATAATGATAATATATATATATATATATTTATTTGTATATATATATTTGTATATATTATTTTTTATAAAAGCAGTTAAACTATATATATATATATACTGAAACTACAGGAAGTTAAATATTTTAATCAACGTCATAAATTTGAGTAAATTTGTAAATAAATAAATTTTATTGTCATCAATAATTAAAATAATAAGCAATTAAATGATCAATACAGACATGCATTTTAAAATAGTTTGGTAATCGTTTCCTCTAATGTATTTTATAACTAGATATGTGATTTCTATATCAAAGTATACAAGACTTCCTTTCTTATGGAATATATTAATCAAAAAAATTTTTTATCAATAATTTAAGATATATTCTTATGAATGTTTTTGTTTAAGAATTACTTTTTGTTTGAATACCCTGGATAAGTGCTTAACTTCTGCCATTTCAACCTTTACAATATTCAACGCATAATTTACAATAAATTAGAAATAATAACTATTTGTATTAAACATATGAATGAAAATTTTCTATCTGTGGTAATGATTTTGGCATATTTCATAGGGCTTGCGGCTTTGTGTAAATTGGGTATACATATGAAAATTCAATTTTGTAAATATGTGAAATATTTAGTTATAAATGTTAAAGATATTGCGAACCTTATACATACTTTTATTCGTATAAAAAGTAAAAAAAGAAATGAAAAGAGCATATTTTAGAAAATTTCCAAGTATATTAATTTTGTTTGCGTTTTTTGAAGTGGAAAATTGTATGACTATTTTTTTCCTTACAAATACGTTAAACTGCAAAATACATTAAATGACAAACATTCAAACATTACAGACTGCAAAATTTTCTAGAAACTAGATTTGATTCAAGAACACTTCGCTGAACAGATACGATCAGAATTGGCAGAGCAAAAAGTTTCTAAGTATGCAAGATAGAAAAGCTCAGATGCAGCAAATTGCATTCCAGCTAAGAGGTACAAGGTCATTTTAAAAATAATCTTAAATATTAGTCAAATTATATTTTAAGGATATTATAACTAAATTAAAAAATTTGAACTAGAAGAAATTTAAGATAATAAGTAAATAATCAAAATAATATAATAATAAATAAGGAAATTATATTCAAGTGTAATTCAAATATTTTTTTCTTACTGTTTTTAATTTTTTGTTTTTTGTCAATATTTCTCAAAAAATATTTTTAGATATTATAAAGATTTATGATCATGTAAGGGAAAAAATTATATATACTATAATAATAATTATGAAATGCTTAATTATTATATTTGACTCCAATATCACAAATGATTTTTTATTTTGTAATTTACATGCATTTTGATGCATATAATTTATATTTTAAAAAACTATAATTAAAACTGTTTGAAATAATATTTAAGTACAAATAAAATATATCTTTAAAAATCTGCTTATTATAAACCAAAAATATTTATTAATATGTATAGTATATAGTAAAAAATATTATATTTCATAGATAATTTAAACATTTAATAAAATTTGATTTTAAATTAAGTTTGCTGCATTGTTTTTCCTACTTTCATCTTCCTTTTAGAATTTTTTCCACTTTAATAAAATATTTGTTTGAATCCACATTAATCGAAAGTTATTAAAGACGAGATTATATCCTTATTACTTAAGAGTTTACATTAGAGATTTTATTAGACGTTTTGTAAAAATGATGAAGAGACACTGGTATAGTGCTGAAAAAAAGTCGAAGATTCAGCATTTTGTGGATTATTTAACCCTTGGAATGGATTCGTTATAAAAGAAATCATGATTAACTTTCTGAAGATTTTATGTGAAATCTTTGTTGCTTTTAAATCTTTTTCATCAAAATCGCTAATGAAATAGCAATAATAAAATTCTCATAAGAGTAAATAAAATACCATGAAAAGATTAAAAATTCATATTAAAGAGTTTATTTTTGAAATTTTTTTAATACCAGGAAATGGTGGCCAATATATTTGCATCATTAAATTCCTTTTAAAAAATCAAAGATCTAAAGAAGAGGGGGGGTGGAAAAAGAGTATTGAGATATGCATTACATAGAAACCTAATATAGTAAAATATTTGTTTACCTGATTATAAGTATATCAGAATATTACTGATGAAAACTGAGGAAATATATAACTGATGAAACATTTATAAACTGATGAAATATTTATGAAAAAAAATTAAAAAAGTTAGTAATTTTAAAAATAATAATTTAATTCGCTTATTTTAAATTCAATGTTGCTAACTTCATACTTATTGCTTATGTCGTATTCTATTCTTGCTACTTAAGTTACAAGAGCAAGTTCTGTATTTTATAATATAAATTGTTTAGAAAAAAAAACTAATTCAAAAGATTAGATTTAAAATATTTAATATCTATTTTTTCTAGATACATTTTATTACTAATGAAGCAACTGAGCAAGAATATATAACTTATGAAACATATATAAACTTTTAGATGAAATATTTATGAAAAAATTAAAGTTAGCTTAATTTTATAAAATAATAATTTATCGCTTCTTGTAACATTCATTGCATACTGGAAATGTTTCATAGTGTATGTATTTTTAGGAGTTTCCATTCCATTCTGAATACTTACATGTGTAAATCACTTGAAACATTTGTGTGAGATTCATTGAAATAGTTTTGGAACAAGAAAAATATTAACTATACTTCTTCTTTCTTTTTCTCGTATACAATATACAAATGTATACATATATATATGTATATATATATATATATATATATCTATATATATATATATATATATATATATATATATATATATATATATATATATATATATATATATATATATATATATATATATATATTTATATATATATATATATATATATATATATATATATATATATATATATATATATATGACTATATATATATGATTTATATATATATATATATATTTATATATATATATATATATATATATTAAATATATATATACATATTTATATATTTATATATATATATATATATATATATATATATATTTATATATATATTTAATATATATATATATATATATATATATATATATATAAATATATAACTATACTTCTTCTTTCTATATATATATATATATATATATATATATATATATATATATATATATATGTATATATATATATATATATCAGTTATTTATAAAAAGCTATTATTTATAAAAATATGAACAAACAGTTTATCGTGTATTCATATATTTTAAGAATTTGTGCCATTTAATTGCTCGTTAAACTTTTCGGATCAAAATGAATAATATTATTAAGTAGTATCGTTCAAGTATGTAAAATTGTCAAATTGAGTATTTTGCTTATGTTGGTGTGCATATATGTTCCAATATAATTATTATTTCAGGAAAAAAAAACACGTTTTCTTTCAAATTATTTGCAAAAAAAATTAAATTATGAATCGGGTATCAGAAGCATAATATAATATCGTGGGATTGAAAGCGCCACCAGAAGGCCATTCACAAGTCTGCCACCGGACATGCGGAAGAGTAAGAGAACGACGAGGACACCCGGGATGAAGACGTCAAGACGTTCAAACGGATAGGACAATCAACTTTGAATTATTCACTACAATGATGTTAGATTTGATATTCACTTGTATAGATGTAAATAGCTTTTTCTTATTTTGTCCTATTCAATAATTAAATCATTTAAACATAAAGTGTTATTATTCCTGATAATGAAGCCCACAGAACCCACAATATTTTTAATCATACTATTTTTAAAGAATAAAGCCAGGCTATAGCGTAAGCGTTATAATTACTTATATATAAAATGGATCAAAATTGAAATTATTTTTTTGTGATATCAGAACATATGTTTTAAATTATGCTGGTTTATTTAGTAAAAATTCTTCCTTATATTAAACTATTATGTAAGTTTATTAAAGATTGATTCACAAGTTAACTCACCATATATTTCCATCTTCCCACAATATTTTAAAATTTAAAAGGAAATATTAACTGCTAGTTCTCTTATTAAGTAAATTAATAATATCAAAATATATGGCTTGGTGTTGATATTTATGTTTGTAACAAATGGGGATATAACATAAACTAAAATTATTTCAGCGATTTCTTTTAAGCAAAATCTCATTCGTGTGACATAATATTATGCAGTGGATAAAGATTTTATGTGCATTTTTAAACCACACACACACTTTAAAGTTAATTAAAATTTGGAATGGTTTGTTAGATTTTATATAATTTAAAATTATTACCAAAGATAAATGCCAATTCCTCAAATAACACTACATCTGTATTATTTGAAACCAAACTTTGTTGTAAGGTATTCTACGCAATTTGAATCATATATATATATATATATATATATATATATATATATTAGATATACATCACATTCAGTTCATAACCTTGATACAAGAATATGAAATAACAGAATTTTATATAAACTTTAATTCGTTAACTTTGTCCATGCTGTTTTTATAAGCTATTGAAAAAAAAGTAATACTATAGTATATTAGCTTCATATTACACACATAGTAGCATAAAATGTATAGTTTAAAATACCTAATTTTAGCTACAAACAAATATGCATCAATTTTATTTAATTTCTCAATATAAATTTTAGTATAGAGGGATAAATATATCAATAAAGTTTTAATTCTTAGTTAAAATACTTTCTTTTAATAGTTAGCTTATATTGCACTCTAATAGGAAATTTTTATTCCAAATATGAAATGAAAATGAATAGTGGGTGGAAACTATGCAAGAATATTTCTTTATTACATCAAGTCATGAAATCGTTTCTATTCAGTTTCTTATTCTTAAGCTAAAAGGAAAAAAAAGCTGTTTCTGCAAATGTCTCTTATTTGTTTCTCTTCTTTGAATTTCCGTTTCATATTACGTTATTCCTGAAAGAATTTTTGATCAATGATTTTGCATCGTTATACTTTCTAACCATATTAATCTTTTAAATTTTGATTTATTCTTAAAATATGGAAATAACTAAGTATTAATGTGAAGTCAGTAACTATCGAAAAGAAAGTTTAGGTGTGAATTTAGTTTGAATTATTTAATAAGTAAAAATAAAACATTTCTTTAAATAATCAAAATACTTTTATAGATTTTTATCATAGTTTTTAAACCTTATTTTCTAACACAGTTGAACCATTTGATGATGTTTTAGATGTTAATAGAACAATTATTACATATTTCAAATTTGATGCTGTTATTAAGTTTTGGTGGTAATATTACGTACAACAAAAAATCCAAATAGATCCCAGCCACTTCTTAGAGGCCTTTTCTTCCAATCTAGTCCAAACACCGAAACGATTTGACTAAAATGTAATATAGAGCAGGCTTCTCCGACACATATTATTAGGGGTCTAGATCGACCTATTAAATTTACCCATACTAATGTAATATTTTTTTAGGTTGAATAAACTTGCAGATCTAGTCTAGTAGAAGGTAGGCTCAAAGACTAACAATAATAACGCAACAGTGAATATTTTCGCTTTTATGATAAGTATTTAAACATCTTAAAATTTCGTAAAAGACATTTTAAGCGATTCCAGTGTTTATGGTTAGTAATGAGTTGAAATATTTCCATAAATTTTGAGATTCCAACTTTCATTTCAATTGTCAAATAATCAAACATATAAATATAGATATCAATTTACTAAAATATGTATAATATTCACATATATCTTTGTAACTTTCTCATTTTAATGCTTCCTAATAAGCTACTTTCCCGCATAAAAGATTTTTCTTCGGTTTATATATCAAATGGAATTATTTCCAACTGCAATTTATTTTGCAATTTGAATAAAGGGAACTAGTAATTTATTCTTTCAATTTCTGTAAATATTTTTCTTTCCACTTCAATAGATTTTTCAAAAAATAGCAGATAATTTTTTTTAAAATTAAATTTTAGTTTTATTCACTTAATTTTTTATCTTCAAATTTTTAATGTATCCCGAAAATGAAATATTTATTTTAATTTGATTTTATATTCAATATCGTACAATATTAATTTAAGGTATTTATTACTACGAACTGTATAATTTGAAGGAATCTGCTGTACTTTGAACTAAATTAAAAAATATGAATTGTATTATATGTGCACCTTATAAATATTTTTAATTCATCTTGAAACAATAAAGTAATGGTAAACATCTTGGATAGTATTTTATTTATATTTAAGACGTTTTTAGATGCAAATGATCTGAAATAATTACTGGTCAATTAGAAACGTAGTCTTAATGCAAACTGTAAGTCTATACATGTAAATGAGTTTTTGAATTACATAATTATGAAATTTCAAACCAAAAATGTAATCTGAAATATTTTAAAATCGATTTTTTAAAGAAGATTTGTTTGTTTCTCATTTTATATATAAAATATTGTATACATATGAAACTATAATATTACACGAGTTCTGTGAGTTTAGTTTATAATCTAAAAAAAAAATTAAACACAGTGTGAATATTTTAATTATTACAAACACACATTTATTCATCTCATTGCTTTCATGCTTTTAAATGATTAATGAACTAAATTATTTCTGAATTATTTATGTTGATTTATGAGTGCGAATGTTTATTATTGGTATATAATTTCTCACAGATTTATTAATAAACATGAAAAACTCAATAAACATTATTTAAACATGTTTTGATACTTATATATAAAATTTTGCTGTGTTTGGTTATAAATTTTTTAAGTGATCAAAAATAGGAAAACACTTAAAATAAATATTTTCATTAAATTTTCCTTAGAAAAGTATGCTCGTGAATTTCACTTATTTCCCAAAGAAATATTTATTGGAGAGCACTTCCATGTGGAATTTATGTGAAAAAACACTTTTTTAAGATACCCCAAAGAATATTGTATTTTTTAATATGTTGATCATCGAGAAATTCTGAAAATATGCATTAAGTTAAAAAACTAGTCACCATTCCCCAACTTAATTTAGTTTGTAATAATCATTGGCGTAACTGAATAACAGTATTAATTTAAGGTAATTTAGAAGTAAGGGAAATGTTAATTAGAAAAATGTTACAAATTAATATAAGAACTATAATTTTTTCTTACATTAACTATATTGCAGTGGTTTGCGCGTTTGTATAAATAGTAAATACAATATGAAAGAATCAGAAATACTAAGTATAAGAAAAGTATTAAATATGATTGATCGATCTTTACAACAAATAGATCTCTTATTTTGATAAAGAGGATGATAAAAGCACATCAAAATCTATTTTTTAAGTAATGATGGGAAATTTCTTAGACAGTGTGTAGCGCCTAACAGGTGCTCTTAGAAAGTTTATAAAAAGCATTTATCCATAATACATGAAATAAAAATGGTAAAAAATAATGTCAATGGGAAATGATTCGGAAGAAAATTAGATAATACAAGAAAAACAGGCTTAGTGCAAAAACATTATTCTATATTGATATTTTACAAGTTATATATCATTTTGCTTAGCGTGATTTTCTATAATAATTAACGAGATTAAAATATTTAAAATAATTTTCTTGAATAAATTGAAATATTATTATATTATTACTTGTATATTTGGGTACTACATTAGAGATGTTATTGTGAAAAGTAAATATTCATCATAAATTTATTTTTTAGGGTTACTATTTAACCAAGAAATAATTCTTTTGAATAAATTTTATTTGTTTATTTAATGTATTATTCGCCATTGATTAAATTAAAAATCTGTAGAAATAATATCATAAATTGAAAAATGGCAAGTTTTATTTTTTATAATTCAAGTTTCGTTTTTTAATATTTTTTTAATAATATTAAAATATAATTTTGTTACATAATTATATATTTAATAAAGAATTTTATAAATTATGCACCTTTTGCAGATGACTTTTCATTCTCAATAACTTTATTCTTTAAATACCGTGTTTTGAGTTTAACAAAAATTCGTTTAAACAATACTTTTAGGTATCCAAACACGTTTAGAGCACTTTTTTTAGATACACTGCATATATACATTATAACGATTTTTTTACTTATGAGGGCTAATTAGACCGGAACCTACGGTTTAAAATGGATTCCAAACCGCTATAAACATCCATGCAGGTGGAATTTGAAACCGTTAACTGCTGAACCGAAGGCAAAATGCAGAGTTAACCGACTTCGAACATAGGCAAATTGTTGGAGCACTTATAGTAGGTGCTTTCGTAAGCAAGGTAGCCGAAGTATTTAGTGTTTCAATAGGTACTGTATCAGAGATTTATGCTTATTTGAAATGCCAAAAAATATCATCCGCTAAATCACAGCGTTGACGAAAGTGTGTTCTGAGCGATCGTGACAAACGATCATTAAGGAGGATTATCACGAAAAATATAAGATCACAGCTGCAAAAGTTACTGCTGAAATGAATGTCATTTTTCCAAACCCTGTGAGTACCAAAACAATTCAAAGGCAGCGACATAAACAGGGAATTGCTGGCTGTGCTGCAATTGAAAAGTCATTCATCAGTGATGTTAATGCCCGTAACAGGAAAAAGGGGATTTTAAGTCATAAAGCCTGGACTATAGAGCAATGAAAGAGAGTAATATGGTCTGATGAGTCTACTTTCACATTGTTTCCCACTTCAGGCCGAGTTTACGTCTATAGAAAGCCATCACAAGCCTATAATATAGACTGCGTGTTGCCAAGAGTGAATTATGGCGGGGATACTGTGATGGTTTGGGCAACCATATCATGGTTCCCTGCTGTCCCCATGATAACTCTATCAGGGTAGATTACTGACAAGACTTGTGTGAACATTTTCACCGATCAATTCCATTCCATTGTTCAAACTTTGTTCCCCAACGGTGATGGTGTCTTCCAAGTCAACAAAGCCCCTGTTCACACTGCTCACGTTGTTCAGGACTGGTTTTCTGAGCATGAAGATGATTTATCGTATTTCCTCTGGCCACCACAGTCAACATACCTGAATATTATCGAACCTTTGTGGTCTAGATTGGAGCGGAAAGTTCGTTCTCGCTATCCACCGCCAATATCGTTATCTGAACTTGCCACCATTCTGCAGGAAGAATGGTACAATATTCCCTTAGCAAACATATGGGAACTGTATATATCTGTTTAGGCTGTATATAAAGGCTGCAAGCTGTTTTGAATGCCAACAGATTTCCTACACCATATTAGGCAAGGAAACGTATTTTTTTAAGGTGTTTCCATATTTTTGTCCAACCCCTGTATATATATATAAAGCGGAATCAGCTTCAGTGTGTTTTTGATTTCCAAATAGAAATCCAGTTACCAAGATATTTCAAAGAAATGCATAGTTGAAAAGAAAATATTGTGCATATAAATATTAAAAGCATCAATATTTAATAATATTAATATATTAAAATGCTAAAGAAGAAGAAAAGTGTTTCATTCGCGTTTTTGTTTTAGTCAATTTATTTGGGTTTATTTTTGTATATAATCTTCTCATTGCATAGATTTTTAAATTAAAGCACCTTGTGAAAAGATGAACTCATTGCATTACCATTATACACTGTAAATGGCTAATTTTAGTAATTGCTTTTTAACAAATTGACATACTAAATTTTTAAATGTTAGCTATTATTGGCGTATCAATTTAGTATTTTGAGTTATTTTAACAGATCTGTCCATAAGAATATAACATTTGTGAGAAAAATTTCGTATTTATTTTGTATCCATTTTATAGTTATTTCTAAAGGTTTTAACATCCAATTTATTTTTAATTATTTGAAAAGAATCATTTTGTTAAATGCTTGAAAAATCACCTTCATATAGTTTCAAAAATGAACTGTCAATTTATTTATATGCAAATTATCTTTTTTTTTTTTGTAAATATTTATAAAGTCCATAATCTAAATATGATAACAGTATTCAACCAATTTAATATAATATATAGAAGTATAATAATATGAACGTCAGTTGTTTGCATTTAATGTTTTCTATCATTACCTAGGCACAAGTAATTCTATCTATGGTAACATCAGGATTTTATGTATGGCTAACAATTAATGAAATATAACATCTGTACCATTCTTAATCCAATTAAATATCATCACTTATTTTTAAATAAGTTCAGAACAGATCATTTTAAAAATATAGAGGATCGTGATTTAAAAATCTTATAAAAAAGAAAATTTAACTGAAAATAAAAAAAAATCTAATTTCGTTTCATTTAATACATATATTGTGCCTTTTGATTTTCTTATCAAATTTACATCAGACTTCAGTATGCAATGTGATTATTATGCAAATGAATGTTAAGACACCAGCTTTTACTGTATTAATTAAGAATTAATAAATATATGCATGCCACGTGCACTTAATTACGCATTATTTAATTAATTAACATTAATATATCTTATCTCCGTTTACGAAACCAAATACTTTTAAAATAATATACACGATTTGCAATTTCCGAGTAAAATGTGACTCAAATGGAACATATTCTAAAAAATGTAGACTATAACTGTGGTTTCACTTCATCCATTTAATACTAGATAATGGTATCTAGTACAATCCTGTATGAAAAGTGCAAAAGTACATTTTATATTTAATGAATATTTTATTCTGAAAAAAAGCATCTACATACATTAAACTTTTACCCAAACTAAACTTTGCTTTTATTTTAAAGAGTTTTTACCTTAATGTACGCATTGAACAAAAAGTTCACGTTTTTTCCCTAAGGCTTCAAAAATGACGTCACAGCAAGCTAAGATAGATTGATCTCATCAGAGGATCCTGACTTTTTAAAGCGTAAAAAGAAATGCCTTGGGAATAACTGGCACAATGATGAGACTTTTCACAACTAAAATCTTTCCAAAGGCAGGTGTTCCAAGAAAGTACGTACTTTTCTCTGCGTCTCTGATCTCAGAAGAAATATAAGCTAGATATTTAACAATGTGATGAATTGGTGCAAAGAAGAAATATTTTTTTACTGTTGTTTTTTTAATATAAAATGCATTTTTTGCATTTTTATAAACTGCTAAAGAATAATCGCTGGATATATATAACTATTTAACGTATATCAGAACTTTTATTTCTGCATTTTATTACCCTTGTAATATGTTTATGTTTTATATATGTTAAAAATAGTTAATTAAAAAGATATTTACGAATAAATTTGAAAACAATTTCATTGAAACTTAATAACAGCAGTCATTTAAAAACAAAAAATATATGTTATTTACTATAAATTTTATAATAAAAGAAATGTTACGTATAAAAAATCACCTACCTCCAATAAATTTTTAAATATTATTTATGAATGTGTGATTTTAGCTTAAAAAATATAAAATATCTTTTCCATTAGTTTAAAATTGAAAGTGTAATGGAATTAGAAGTTCAGAAACAAACATTGATCAGAATTTTATACTTAATAAATATTTTTTGCAAATTTTATATCATATACTTTTTGCACTCATACAAATTTCAACATTGTATTTTTTTGTGTGATATTTTTCTTTCATTATATATTTAAAACCATTAAACATAATTTATACATGCAACCTAGGCTTCTAAAGTACATAAATAAATAATAAATGTAATTATGACATTTTATTTAAGAGTTCAATGAATATTGCATTAAAGAAGAGTTCTAATTACCTGAATCACTTTCAGAATTACCGGAAATAAATTTGACTGAAGAACAGGAAAAAATATTTAAAAAAAAGGAAATGTAAGAAAAGCGAGATGATAAAAATAAAGTGCCAATCGAAAAATTAAAAAAAATTCGTTTAAAATTCCTCAATATTCAGAAGTTAGTGTTGATAACGTAGGTGAATGGATTATGAATGAGACCCTAGATTTCTGAAGGCAAATGATGTCAAACTGATTTAAAGTGTTGATTAAAAAGATGGCTTTAATTTCCCAGTTAAAGAAGACATGGGATCATCAGCTGGTGAAGTATTTGTTTGCTTTGAAGTGAATGGAGCAACAGCTGGACATCATACAAATTCTCACCTTCAAGCAGATATGCAGATTGTCTATCCGAAAACACGAATGGAGGCAGTGAAACAGCGTACTTTGACTTAAATGTTCAATAAGAAATGTCTTTCATAACACTGTATACAACATAAGTACATCGTCGCAAAGGAAAGTCACTCTATTTACAATACTGTACATACATACTATATTAATGTATTTACTTGTAAGTACCCTAACAGAAATGTTTTGCCTTATCATCAATTTGAACAAATTTTATTTTCTGTAAATATATTGAGTTTTTTCTGACATTTCCACCGTGCAATAATTAATAAACATAGATATTTTTTAAATAATCCAATTATCTGATTGGCATCCTTCCTCAACTGATTTACATGATTAGAGTCTTTATTAAAAATGTTAATAATTTTTGTTACAAAAGATTTGTAATAAACGTAACATGTATTAGTATCATAGAAAAACAAAACTCTCAGTTTTTAAAAATATTGTCGTTAAATATATTTATCAGTCTAAAGCTTTAGGTGTTCGAGATCACGTGCGTCATTGAATAAATGATTTTGTTGAACGGAAGAACATAATTAATTTTCTTCATTACAATATTTCTATTATGATAAAAAATTAAATATTTTAATAATTTTGTATCATATCATTTGTTTTTGAATATCCATTATTTATTTTTGAAATTGTATTTAAAATGTTGAAACATTTATTTTATGGTGAAACCCTTAAAGTATTATTGTTTCAAACTTTAATTCAACTAAGAATTCATATTTAATTCCTTGATTTGTTTACTCGACTTGTTATGAAAAAATTCTCTCTTTAAAACATTTGACAGAATATAATATTCAATTAAATCCTTAATTCGAAAGGTTTGGATTTGTGGTTTTTTTTAATGAAAAAGTAACTCATTTCTTACAGACAAAAATGATTTTGGTGAAATGCATTAGTTAACTTATGAAATATGCATAGTAAATTTTCAAAAGTATCCCTTTTTATAGCTTACGATGATAAAATTAGTCATTTAATTTTGTTTCTTGCAATGAAATTATGATTTGAAAATATGCTCCGATTAATTATTTATTTAAGAAAATAAATGACAATCTTAGATTCAAAATCAAATCAATTGGTAAAAAATATAAGAATTTGAAATTATACTTAAACTTTTAACTGATTTTTAAACTTATATATAAATTAATTTTGTCTAAAAATGTTAAAATGTTTTTAACAATTTCATATTAATGTTAAGTACTTAAGATTTATAATGCAACTTAAAATGTTTATTTATTAAAAATCGGATTGATGACAATATAATCATCTAGATATTTTACCTTTGAAAATTCTGAATAAACTAAATTGAAGTATGTTTTTATCATTTTTAATGTTAAATGTTATAGTTTATTATTCTCCAAATTTAAGATTAGTTTAAATTGGGTTCTATAAATAATTCTTTACAACAAAACATAATACGTGCAAAACGAAATATAAAAAAAAAATATTTTGTGTATCGTTGAATTTGCGACAATAGTAAAATTGTTGTAAAAAGTAACTGAATTCTTCAAATTTACTTACATATGACACACAGCAGAATAGCACAAAAAATAATGATAAAAATATATAATAAATACTTAACATCCGCTTCATGTTGCTTCGCGGAAGGATATTTTATAGACATCGGGCTATATCGATGTGCAGAAAGGGATAAACTTTGATAATTTCCAAGATGTATTCATTGTCTCCTTACTGTCACTTTTTGAGCATTAGAATGAATTCGGTTGGGGCACAAGTTAAAAAACATAATACATACAAAAGGAAATATAAAAAAAAGTATTGTGTGTATCGTTGAATCTGCGACAATAGTAAAATTGTTGTAAAGAGTAATTGAATTTTTCAAATTTACTTACATATGACAAAGCAGAATAGCAAAAATAATTATCAAAATATATAATAAATACTTAACATCCGCTTCATGTTGCTTTGCGGAAGGATATTTCATAGACATTGGGCTATATCGATGTGTAGAAAGGGATAAACTTTGGTAATTTCCAAGATGTATTCATTGTCTCCTTACTGTCACTTTTTGAGCATTAGAATGAATTCGGTTGGGACAAAATTTTTATATTGATTTTAAATCATTTCAAGCATTCAGGGAAGTAAGACATTGTCAACGTCGAGAAATTTAGATATTTTGTAACTGACAGAAGTGTGTATTGAGGCTAGTATATATAATTCAACATATAAAGTAAAACATTCATGGAAAGTATTAATTATAAGCTTTCCAGAAAAATCAAATTTAAATAAAAACGGGCATTAATTTAATTTTTATGAATTTTTGAAAATATTGCGTTTATTACCGTGTTTTAAAAATAGGTTACATCGAAGCACGCTTAAAATGTATTCTTGATGGGAATTTCACACAAAATTTGCGTAAATTTATTAAAAAATGCCCAAAGAATTAAACAAAGTAATTTATTTTGCAATATATACGTAATAATTTATACAGGAGTAAAATATGTTAAAATTTCGAAAAATTTTAAAAAATGCGAAAAGTTTCCACACAAAATTTCTTTATAAAATTTTTTTTGGCAAAAAAGCAATTTTCGAGCAATTTATTACATGCATATAAGGTTTACACATAAGCACAAATAATTTCAGAAGACTTGATGCATTTGTTTTTTTTTTTTTTTTTTTTTTTTTTTTTTACGAGCGTAATTATGTACTGAACATAAGCAATTTGAGAATATCGCAAAAAACAAAACTGCTTAGAACTTTGACACTAATAATAATATTTACATCTTGAGTTGAATTATTTTCAAAATCCTCAACAATTACAAAAGCATTTTCCAGCTTTTGTTTTAAAGCAATTTCAGCTTCAGGTACACTGCTTTGATCATACATCGTTGTGTGTTGATTCTGATGTAATTTTCCTACTGTTAAAACTTCTCCTTCGAAGCATGATAAACAATTGACACCAGTTTAAACTCAAACAGAGTTATAGAATTAATTATAGTAATTAATCATCAGATTTAAAAATGAAACAGCATAAATCGAACTAATAATCACAAGGCAAATCACCAAGTAAATACAAACAGCGCGAGCAATGTGAACAAATCATTCACACAGCTAGAAAATTTTTCTATCTTTAAATGTTAATGCCAGATTTAAAAAAAATAACAGAGGTTATGCCAATAGTCATTTAATAAATACTTTTTTCGTTTAATTGGTACTGCAATGGGTATATTTGAAAATAAAACTTTTCTGCAAGGGAGCTTTTTTTATCGCTCAACGGTCATTTTTTTGCACACGAGGGCTGATTAGACTAGGACTTAAGGTTTAAAGTAAATTCCGAACCACTACAAACATCCATGCCCAAGGTGGGATTCAAACACACGAACTGTTGAACCAAAGGCAAGAGCACTAACCATTCAGCTGCCAGCTCGGTTCCTTCAAGGGGGCATGGTACTATTTGTGTAAATTTTATTTCCGATTATTTAAAACATTAAAAAAACATCAAATATATACGTGTTATACATTTTTAGATTCAGAAAAGTATGCTTTATTTAAAATAACTAAAACTGAAAAATTTATTTTTTGAAGGTAAATCAGGTCTTTATTTCCCTTAACCCGAAATGGAAATTAAACCAATAAACTGTTGAGTTGTAAACTAGAGCTCTAAGAATTTAAGTCCAAATTCAAAAAAATGTCCATGCACTCACCCGATAAGAATGCGTGCAAAATGCATACGTAAGTCATGTTGAAAATTTAACTTATTTTATTGGCGTTATAAGATTTATTTTATAATTAAATGGTTTCAGCAAAATCTAAGATATGATAAAAGATTATTCAGATATTTGAAGGCATCTAAAATCTCAAAATTTACACCTATCTTTCTTATAAATATGTTTGATATATAAATCGAGGTTTAAATCCATTCATTTGTAAAGCAGAGAATAACGATATACTTATTTATGGAATTTTGAAAAGCATAAAATTAAGAATAAAAAAAATGCCCGGTGTTTTTTATGTGAAGTTCTCTATCTTAATTTCTCAAATTACGTTTGTTGTGAAATTAGTTCTGCAAACTCCTTTGAGTAAAATTTCCATTCAAATAGAAAAACTACTTGCTTTTTTTATTTTGAAACATGAGAAACCTCAAGAATTCTAGCAAAAATTTCTTCGCAAAAAAAGTTTTTTTTTTATTTGAGTTAAATTAAAAAATGTTAAAATTATACAATGAATTTGATAAGTTATTTTTAAAATGTGAAACATTTTTGGAAATTTTTGATGAATAAAAGAATCTTTTTCAATATCTCATTCTATGTCCCAAGGATAATTTTAATTTTCAAAAATAATAAAAATGTTTTTATATTTCGTAAATTTTTCTTATTAATATTCCTGATATGAAAAGGCTCAAAAATGAGAATTTAGATATTCAGTAATTCCAATTAATGCAATCAGTTTAGTGTTTATTGAACTTAGACATTTAGAAAAAATTAAAGAAGGAAATTTATTAATTTAAGTTTAGTTGTATCAGTAAGTTTAATAGAAATTAATTAACTTAACTCATGTGGGGAAAAAGATAACAAATATGTATGATACAAAAAATTAACTGACTGTATTTGTCCGTTTTCCTTGAGAACGGTCTAAATGGAAATTTAGACAGTTAGTAAGTCAAACTAATGCAATTGGTCGAGTATACACTGATTTTAGATACTCAGAAAAATATTTTAAAAAGTGAAGTTAATCAATTTCAGTTTAGAATTACTTACGTTAGAAAAAAATAAGAAATATGTATAATACAGGAAATAAAAAGATAATTAGAATTTTGAGCATAATTTACATATTAGATTAAATTTGATCAGATTAAAATGAAAATTGCCAATATATTATTTCAATCACTTTCTAAATTTTTTTATTTTATTTTATTTTATACAAACAAAATAATCTTTTTTCTTATATTTGTAATCAAACTGCCGGATATTTTTATTTCTTTATAAATCTTAAATGCATTTCTTTAAATTTCAAAATAATGTAAATTTTAATTCAGATTGAGCTCTCAAAAATTAGCTCAAATGTAACAGTTTTTAAAAAGAAATATAGTTTTGATATACTCTATATAGTTATAAAATTTTGAAATACTCTACTGGACATTAAAATTGCTACATCAAGAAGGCGACATGCTACAGACGTGAAATTTATACGAAAGGAAGAAGGTGCTGTGATATGCAAAAGATTAGCTTTTCAGCGCATTCAGACAAAGCAGGCGCCAGTAGCGACACCTATATTGTGTTTAAATGAGGAAATTGTTCAGCCGGTTCCACATACACAAATTCAATTTGAACGTTGTTGCCTGGTGAAAAGTTGTTGTGATGCCTCGTGTAAGAGGAGAAATGCGTACCAGCACGTTTCTGACTTTGATAAAGGTCGAATTGTAGCGTACCGGGATTGCGGTTTATCTTATCGCAGTATTGCTGCTCGCGTCGGTCGAGATCCAATGACTGTTAGCAGAATATGGAATCGATGGGTTCAGGACGGTAATACGGAACGCCATGCGGGATCTCAAAGGCCACCTATCACTAGCAGCCAAGAAGACAGGCATATTATCCGCATAGCCGTAATGGATCGTGCAACCACGTTACGAGCCGTGAGTTAAGAAACGGGGTCGTTTGGAAGACAACAAGTATCTGCACGAACAGTTCGATGACGTTTACAGCCGCATGGACTCTCAGCTTGGAAACCATGGCTGCGGCTTCTTTTGACGCTTCGTCATAGACAAGAGCACCTTCAATGATGTGATCAACGACGAACCTGGGCGCACGAATGGCAAGACGTCATCTTATCAGATAAATCCAGGTTCTGTGTATAGCATCATGATGGTCGCATCCGTGTTTGGCGGCATCGTGGTGAACGCACACTGGCAGCGTGCATTCGTCATCGTCATACTGGCCCATCACCTGGCGTGATGGTATGGGGTGCCATTGGATACACGTCTCGGTCACCTCTTGTTCGCATTGACGGTGCTTTGAATAGTGCACGTTACATTTCTGGTGTGTTACGACTCGTGGCTCTACCCTTTATTCGAGACCTGGGAAACCCTATGTTTCAGCAAGATAATGCCCGACCGCATATTGCCGGTATTGTACGGACCTTCCTTGATACATAACATGTTCGGCTTTTGCCCTGGCAAGCAAGTTCTCCAGATCTTTCACCAATAGAAAACGTCTGGTCAATAATTGCCGATTGACTGGCTCGTCACCAAACGCCAGTCACTACGGCTGATGAACTGTGGCATCGTGTTGAAGCTGCATGGGCATTTGTACCTGTACATGCAATCCAATCTCTGTTTGACTCAATGCCCAGGCGTATAACTGATGTTATTACTGCCAGAGGTTGTTGTTCTGGGTACTGATTCCTCAGGATCTATCCAGCCAAATTTTTTGAAAATTTAATCACTTGTTATTTCTAATATAATATGTTTGTCCAATATACATCATTTTGTTATCTGCATTTCTTCCTGGTGTAGCAGTTTTTATGGCCAGTAGTGTACTTTCAAATTTAATAAATTATTATATGCTCATATCTTCGAGGCTCAGTGGTAGAATTAAGATTTTCTTGGTGAAATTCAGTGGTCATTACAAAGCATTTTCCTTGAGAACTGAGAGATAGATGTTATACTTTAGACTTCTGCAATCATTGTTTTCTGGTTGGAACTTGGATGTTATGTAAGTTTCTCTCTTCTATTTTCAGAACTATAATTAATTGTCTATAAAAAACCCTTCTCGGAAGGCAATGTATGTGATGGATATTGAAATGCCCTACAAGGTATTAGGAAATATTTATATATCTTCGGAAATTAATCGCCCTACTTTGAGGAATCAAATATAGTGTTCTCAGATTTTTTAATACCAAACACAAAAGCTAAAAGAAAAAGGACTATATTTTTAAATAAAGTACTTAGTGAAGATAAGATTATATTTAATAACATTAAATGAAATACTAAGATTAATTAATTGAAATCTTATTTCACAAACTCATTTCCAGTTTTTTTGTTTATATATTGTTTCCTACATTCATATAAATTTTAAAAAATCTACTGAGCTTCTTATGAAAATTAAATGCATGTGACGTTTAATTGACTGGTATTGAATATAAGAGCTTAGCAGTAAAGTCTAATATATATTCAAGCTTTTCTTCATAAATTAAACAAATATTTATGAAAGACATTAATTAAAATGCAGGAAAGTACAATGTTTTTTAAAAAAACAAATAATTCAGAGATATAGATTATTCTAAAGTAATTTTATTTTTATTTTATCATTTTTTTATTTCGCATTATTTATATTCATGCGTTAAAAATAAAAACAAATTATTTTAGAAGTGATTTCTAAATTCTTTTTCCATCTGAAATTTGTTTTCATGAATATTATGAATGATTATATATATATATATATATATATATATATATATATATATATATATATATATATATATAATCATTCATAATATTCATGAAAACAACTTTCAATTTTAAAAAGAATTTAGAAATCACTTCTAAAATAATTTGTTTTTATTTTTAACGCATGAGTATAAATAATGCGAAATAAAAAAAAATAAAATAAAAATAAAATACATTTATATTATATATATAATTATATATATATATTATATATATATATATATAATGTAATGTACATAAAAATATGCATTAAAATTTTAAAATTGAATATTTGAGATATAACGTATAAATAAAATGAATTCATGACATTCAAGAGTGCATTAGTGAAATAAGATCCTAAGATATAATGTTCTATTCACATAGTTAACACAATAATTTCATACATTTACTAAAATATTTTTGAATTAATTAGGAATTTCTGTATAAACATTATATATTTTATTTATACATCTTGACAAATAATTTGTTTATTGAAAAACACTTTCTCAACAGTTATATTAAAGTGCATGTAAACATCTTTAAGGTGATAATATGTACTTCTAGCCATTAAAATTGCTTATACAAGAAGGCACAACACATAACTGGAAGACTAAATTATATACTATATATCTAATTTGTCAGATATAAGAAGCTGTATCATTAAAATGATTAGTTTATTTAAATCATTAACGTGGGAATTAATTTATAATAGGGATATCTAATTGGTTTTTTATAATAAATAATTCAACGCATTATTGACATCAGCATATTTAGCAACTGTTAAGCAGATTCTGCTTAAGTAATTTAAATTTCAGTGCCATTGTGTAGAGGAAAATTATTGCCACGCCTTCTAAGAAAGTGAGATACATATCAGTATGTTTTAACTTTTAAAGAAAAGTCCAAATGCATCCCACAGTAATTGCGGTATGTCATATATTCTTTTCGGTTAAAATGCTAAGATATTTTTATAGAATATATTGAATCAATGTGGGCTTAAGAATAATCAAAATTCATCCTTAAGCAATATAAGTAGATTTTTATTGCAAATAATGTGTCAAAGTATTAAAATATTTACGATTTGCTTCTTACTGATCTGTAGCAAAGTAGATCATCAATTATTAAAATTTTCCGAATTAAAATGAAACAATAGAAATTGTAAGAAACACTAAGGTTAAATAATATTTTTGAGTATTAAATAAATCGTTTTATTTCTTAATTATCAAACAAATATCGGAGGTAATATTTTGAAATTCTTTTAACACGAGCTATTCGAGTTCAAAACTTATCTGTCTGTCATTTGTTTTGACATCTTTAATTTAGTAGAAGGATGAAATAACTTTGATACTATAATATATATATATATATATATATATATATATATATATATATATATATATATATATATATATATATATATATATATATATATATATATATATATATATATATATATATATATACATATATATATATACATATATATATATATATACATTTATATATATACACATATATATATATATGTATATATATATATATATATACATATATATATATATATATATATATATATATATATATATATATATATATATATATATATATATATATGTATATATATATATATATATATATATATATATATATATATATATATATATATATATATATATATATATATATATATATATATATATAATATAATATAATATAAAATAATATAATTTTAGTCTCTGTAAATTCCACATCAAGTTTAGTTTGTACATCAAGTATTTATTGTGCTATTGAAATGTTTTCAATATAAATTACCGAGATGATAAACATTTAATCTGCATTGAAATATTATTTTAAAAGTCAATTACTCTAAAAATGCGATTGGAAAATTATTGAAAATGTGTTTTTATATATTTAACATTTATCACCATACCAATGATTTTTTAAAATATTTTTAATTTTAAAGAAAAGTATAAAGTTTCATGAAATAACCGAATCTGATATTGTAATATAATTATATTATTCATGGAAGATGTATATAGCTTTTTACTTAATTTCTAGATATTATTAAAGAATACATATGGCTGATGAATTGAGACAACCAGTGCATAATGTTAAATTTCCATGCATTCAGAACTTACAACATTCCATGTAATTTCGTCAAAGCTACTCAAACTATAAAAGTATGCAATTTCCCCTGAAAATGAATTGGCTTAAGTATTTTTAGTCCCATAACAAGTTACTTGTTTTGGATCGATAAGTTATAAAGAAGGTTGCTACGAAGATTCGTAAAAGAAAACAACCTCATAAAGATACAAAGTGGTAAAGAACTTTACGCTGGAACTCAAGTCATAAAAACACTTTCATTAGGATCTTTGGTTCATAAAAGGGCTCTCAATGATTTCGAAACAATAATTCCCGCTCCAACAGATAAAAAGAAGAGGATATGTAATCACAAAAATGTGGAAAGAAATTGAGATACCCTTGGATTTACAATAATATATGAGATTGCATTGACCTAGTTACCCTTCCATTTCTTTTTTTAATAGCGTCGACATCAATATTTTTTGCTGAAAGCAGAAAAAAATCTCTACCGCTTAATAAGTTTCTGACAGAACTAGAAAACCCAAGAGTCTAGAAAAACCAATGAGAAATGACCTATTAAACACGCTTTGTAACTTCAACACATAAAATGTAATAAAATAAAAATTCTGCATTTTTTTTTTTTTTATCTAGATTTAAAGAGCCTTCAAGAATATATTTATTGAATGATTTTAAGCACTGATTTCTGTGAATTGAAAACGTATTATGAGTCTATTTAAATATACAACTAAGAAAAAACTTAAAAAAAAAAGTAAATAATTCTGTTTAGTTAAACGTACACTGTTAGAAATACAAAATAATAGAAATTTAACAGTTTACTAGAAGAAATTATTACATCTCACAAATGCATTGCATGCAGAAAAAAAAACAAATTCAAAACTTAAAACTATCTGCATCAACAGATTTATGTTATGTCAACTAATATAAGCAATTTTTTTATCAATATATAAATTTTTACTGTAAATTATTATTAAATTATTATTGTTAAGATACATATGAGATACATTTAGTTAACCACTTTCTTGATATTCTAAAAATTCAAATTACGTAACTTAAAAATTGTTCAAAATGGCCTGGTTCTTAAAATATTGAGTTCTAATTTCGACCTGACCGAAAATCCAACGCGTTCACCGAAATGATGTATGAGTCACATATCATAAGTAGCGGTCACAATGTCTTCACTGTAAAATGATTTCCCTCGGGAAATGGAAACTTTGTCCGGAGGTCTTATGCTTGGTTCTTATTTATTACGCAAACTCTGCCAATTTTTGGTTATTGACCTTCAACTGTTGTGGTATCACTTTGTAAGATACCATAAATTTCATTATTTTCTGTGCCGAAAGCTAGAATTAATAACTACCTGTGAACAATTGAAAAAAGCTAATTTAATATATTATAAAACAATAAATTATTAATTTTTTAATTAATTAAATATATTTTAAATAGGGGTCATTTCCTTAGGTGTATGCATTTAAATATTTCATTACTCCTTTGCTTAAAGCATATATTTAAAAGAATGATGGTCATTCCTTTATATGTGCGCAAATAAATTAAATTTATACATTTTAATTTTAACATTTCAAGTTCTTTTATTAAAATAATTTTTTGATTATATTTTGATTTGAGATGTTGATAGAATGCGATATGATATGATTGACATGAACATAAAACTTATTTATATAAAAGAAATTAACATAAACATTGAATCCAATCCAAAGGTTTGTGTAGAAGATAAAACTGACATGTAACAATATTCTACGGCCATTTACTTAATATAAAGTAATATCATAGTAATATTAGTTTTTAAATATTAAGTATGGTGTTATCATGCCTATAAGAAATGGTCACAAATTTTCAAAATATGAGTTACAGCATAATACCTGAGCATCCCTCTTGTATACATTTGCTTGAAAAAGTATAATTCGAATTGTTATAACTATTTATTAATGAATTTCTTTTGCACTTATGCTGAATCAAATGTGTTCTAGGCAATTACTTATTTTGTTATGTGATTATTTTAATTGAAATAAGGCTTATTTTAAATGCTCTTTCGGCCTAAATGGAATTTTTGACTGCTTGATGATTGGGTACTTTGGCATCTAGTTATTTAATTATGTCATTACTGTATGTTTTGAAAAGAATCATAATTTACAATTATTATGTGAAAATAACTTTTTCTCATATTTGGAAATTGTTGGAAATAAATGTTATCAAAAAAATTAAACTTTATTTATAAATTCAGTTGATTTGCAGTATGAAGAAAGTATTTCTTAAAAAACACTTTAAGTGACAAAGACCTTTACAATTTCATTGAATTTACGTTTTCATTTTAACAAAAAAAAAAAAAAAAACGAAGGATAGATTTCACTGACAGTAGAATCCTAATTTGGTTTCATTAAAATTTTGTCTTAGAATAAATAAGTTGCACAGAAAGAGAAAACCAAATGTGTCAATCAAAAAGCCTCTTCCCTTAATTTGATGAAGGATGTCAAGAAGGGCTCAAAGAAAATTTGAAATTTCTCAATGCAGTTTAGGGACCTTTTTTTCTGTCAAGGATATTATAACATGTAAAATAGTTAAGGCAATAATAGAAATAAAATGGTTAGGAGATACAGAGCAATCAAAGTTTTAGACAGTCATTCTCTTAATTGGGAAGAGATCCTAGTGAAAAAAATGACATGTTAAGAAGCAGCGAAACATTTACAGGATTTTTTAATGCGTTATAGAATTGCTGGTCTTGAAATTGCATCACAGAGTATTCTTTATAGAATAAAAAAAAGATACATTTCATTCAATATAAAAAAACATAATAGTCTTCCTGAAACTTTTTTACTTGAAAAAATAATGTTTAATCTCCGTGTGCATTATGGTATAAAAAAACATTATGAGTATATTACAGCCCTTAAAATTGCATCAAAAAGGTTTTTCGATGCAAATTAGAAGTTTTTCTAAGATATTTTTTTTGAAAAAGTAACATTTTTCTTTCTGTACAGGAACAAGTATCTCACGGGATCAAAAATGTAAGTCAAAAAAATCATATTTATTCAAAAAATATGTATAATGGCAAAAAAAAAAAATCAAGAAATTTTAAAGTATTGGATAAACTTTAAATATATGGAATTTTTTAAAACAGACAAAAGACTTCCTAGATTTAATTAAGACTTGTTTTACGATTTTAAAAAAGATATGAATTTAACTAAGATATTATTTACAAGATTCAATTAAGGTTTATTTTGTTGTCAAATTTTCTTTTTATCCCATTAGTTTTGACAATCAAGAAACAAATCAACTGATATGTGGAGTAATACCCACACATTTACAAGTGTTGCAGGAAGATAAATACAGATGCAAGAAATAATTATTAAAAATGATTAGGTACAATCCAAAACTAAATTAGTTCACAGAATGTATAAACGATATTGAAGGTGTCTATGATATACTATCGTAAAAAGAGCTTTTTAATTCATATGACATCTGAGGAAAGGATAAACTCTTTAACTTCTGGTTAGTGTAATTTCTATGGAGAGATTTAAAAACAGTGCCGTTTAATATAACTCTAACACATTTACATAATTAGCATCTATTATTATGAAATAAGACCTTTCATTGCCGTTATTAAAATTTTAAAATCACTGACCCGTTTTTCTAGATATTTATGAAAAACATCAACTAAATCATTAGTTTATAAAAATCAATTTTTAATTAAAGTAACAAGGTAATTGTTTTGCCCTCATTTACCTTCCAAAGTTCTAATATTTGTATTAATATAACGAAATTTCACATAAGTCAAATTTAAATACAATATTTTTAATTTGCAATATAGTTGCGTTTAAATTTTAATTAAAACTCTTATGCTCAAATCATAGATAGATGAAAGGATACAATAATATAATGATTCAAAATATGGCAGGTCATTTATCAACCGTAATTTGTAATTTTCATTGATTTAAAACAAATTAATTACCAATGAAATATACACAAAAGTTTCCAGATTTCAAATAAAAAGCAGCAATAGATTCGGAGACAATAATTATTAAATCTAAGCATTTTAAATCTAAAAAAATGAGGTTATATTTTGGGTAATTCTCTTTTGAAATCAATTCAAGCGTAGAAAATTCTAGAAAGTAATTTTTGACCTCGGATCAATTTCTTTCGTATGAAAATACTTTTCAATGAGACGCATTTCCAGGTTATTTGCATTAACAATGGTGGAATATATGAATATTTAATAAGTAAAAAAAAACAACTGATTTTATATGTACCGATTTTTCCTTGCTTAAGAAGATAAACCAAATTTACTGAAAAGATTTTACAAAAAGCAAAAGAAAAGAGTATTTGCTAAAAAAATTAAAATGCCTTTTCTTTAAGTGGTTTAGTTTTTTTTAATGTAAAATATGGAAATTGTTATATTAAATATAGATATTATTATAATATCTGTATGTCTAATTTATTATGAAAATTAAATTGAATTCTTCACGATAATTGGATTTATGTCTGTCTTAGTATATATACATACATATATATGTATATATATATATATATATATATATATATATATATATATATATATATATATATATATATATATATATATATATATATATATATATATACTCTTCATATACGACCATGACAGACTATTGATTAGTTCATCGGCCATCAATTCGTATGGGTGGGGTTCGATTCCCAAAGCCCCACCGAATACATTCGATCTACTTGATAGTTAAATATGTGGACTCTTAAGTCCAGTGGTTGGTCATTGAGCAGTTACCATGTGTGTAATTGTCTGTAAAAAAATTCCTCTCTTTCCAGATCAATGTCATAATTGAGGAAGTGAATCCTTTAGTGGTGCCATCTATCCGAGGAGCTTAGAGCTTACTTTCACGTTCGTGATGATCTGGTAAGCAAAAGACGTATCCTTTTGATTTAAGTTCGCATAGCCAAAGTCAAAGCGAGCTTGGTATTCTCAAGTGTGACAAATAGCAGCATTTTACTGAGTAATTCAAATTATTCTACATTTCCTATCAGACTTTTTAATAAGCAATGCAAAAAAAAAAGGAACATGTTAAAGATTCTAAAACTATCGCTTCATAAAAACTTAAAACAATTACAAGGCTGTCCATTGGTTCCATCAATGAACATGTGTACTTCACGATGTGTTTCAAAATTATGTTATTAATTTAAAACAAATCATGATACGATAAATTTCAATTAACCAGATAGCTATCATGAATAGAGACTCGCATAGTTTGTGAGAACATTGAGTTCAGTATCATATATTAAACACTTTCTTATGAATCTTTGGACCAGATTCTTTAATGATTATCATCATTTGTGAAATACAAAAAACACGATAACTCATTGTAAAAATGCAAATACAGAAACCTATTCCCTTATATGTAAATTGAAATGTATATTTCTATTACGGAATATTTCTTGAAGGTATCAAAGAAGACAAATATGTCTTTAAAAATGATTGGATGTTTGACCCTCTATTAACCAGCCAAAAAAACAACTTGATATTTGCCTCTTATGCCATAAAAATAAAAGTTTATTTTTTATTTGAAAACGGCTAATCCCAATATAAAAATTATGATTCATGATGAATGTTTTGTGGTGCATTCGCGTATGCAAGAAAGTCCTTTTGACGAGGACAAAATGTAATTTCCCGATAAAGAAGACAGTTTTCAATAATTCTTATCAAGACACATTGCATGCATTTTAACTGAACTATATTTAATGAAAGAGCTTTCCAAATTTCTTCAACGTGCGTTTTACGATACCTTAAATTTTTATTCAAGCCAATGCAGGTGAATCATTTAAGCATTTAAAAAAATTATAACATGAAATTTAGTTTTCGCAGTTATGTTATTATTATTTTTGCAATCTACAGTGTCGCGTGACTTTAGTACATACATACTTACACACACGCATGCACTTATAGACACACAAATACTTATAGACACACGCATACATTTATAGATACGCGCATATATTTATAGACACACGCATACATACACGTAAACACACATGAGGTATGTGAAAATTGAAATTTGTCACATGAAATGCAAATATCCAGGTTGCACTTGTTACATTAAAAAATTTTGTGTCATCAATTTTCTTGACGTAATGCGTCAACTGCTATGGCAGTGGACATGATGGAAGTTTGCACAAACACGCACACACACATGAGGTGTGTGAGAATTGAAATATGTCATAAAAATACAACTGTCCAAGCTGCATCTGTTATTGTAAGAAATATTTTTCTTCAATTTTCCACATGCCAAGCTTCGATAGCTGTGAGAGTGGGCATCTTGTAACATTGTAATTTTAAATAAGTATTTTTGCCTTTTCTATTCTTGTGTTGCCATTGCTCTTTTGTTAATGAAACAAAATGGCAATTTTTGCCGCATACTAATATTTTCCATGTCATTTGGAGTTTTTCTCTCATTGAAGCTCAGATTTCTCCATATACTATACTACCAAAATTATCTTTACCAAATTAATGTGCAAAAAATTAAATTATAAAAATTTACATCCATTCCATGTTTTCTAAAGTTCTCTTCATTAATGTTATATTTCCTTAAAAAAATATTCATCTTTAATTAAAGATTTTATATTCCAAAATTTGCAAACTACTGCTTGTAATTCCGTGTATTAAATGTATCAATATCATAAAAAATTATTTACGTAATTAGTATTTTTTGTTATATATATATATATATATATATATATATATATATATATATATATATATATATATATATATATATATATATATATATATAAAAATGTTCATTTTATATATATATATATATATATATATATATATATATATATATATTTAAGTGAAATGAATTTAATACGTTTGATTCCTTTTTTCAAAATATGAAATATAATAAACAAAATTCATTTACATTAAACCATAAAAAAAATTATTAAATTTCAGAATAATTTTCTTGTTTAAAAATGTAGCTAAAAAGTCCTTGTAAAATAAATACATTTATACCTTTTAAACAGAATTTTTTTTGGAAGACATCAAGCAATAAAAAATTAATGGGATTTTCCCTTTACGTTCTGTAATTAATTAGGTAATGAAATCTTTTTCATCAACATTGAGCCAAGAATACATTCAATTAAAAATTTACAAGGGATTTTACTTCTCTTTAATTTAATTTTTCTTTATTCTCTGAGAGCTTAGGAATAAAAGTAACACAAAAATCGCAAATAGATTGATTGCACTTTTTAGAAAACTAAAAGAAAAGAACATACACGGGAAGTTTATTTAATGCTCCACCTCAATGGATAAGACTTGAAATTAAGAAAAGAACGTAAAATTCTTTTGATTGCTAAAAGGATATTTAGTTTTTATTATGCACTTTTGAAAAAAAATATTCATTCACGGTGAAAATTTTGTATACAGGTGCATAGTTCTGTAAATATTTTAATTAATATTTTTATATTCATTTGGTGAATTTGTTTGAAAATAAAATGTTCATTTTATAATTCAAAAGTAAAACCGATGGGTATAATATTATTGAAATATACATTAACTAAAATCATATCAATTTAAGTAATGTAAGTTCAGATCATTCCCTGGTATAAATGATTCGAATTTTATGGAATGTTTTTAAAAATAACTTACATTTTGAATTTATGTCGCAACAGATGATGTATTTTAATTTATAATATATAATAAATTAAATATATTGAGTATATCTTGGTAAAAGTTATCTCATAATGTACGATTGTTTTAGTATTTATAATAATTTATTGAATTGTTACAAGAAAAGAAGGAGACATTTAATATTGATGCATACTTTTTTTTCTTGAACCTTTGGCAAAGTTTAAATCATATTATATAAAAATATTTATTTAATTTCATATTATTTAAGATTTAATATCGAAAAAAATTGAATGCAAAAATATGAATTTCATGATGTCGTTGCTGTTTATGATGCTAATAGTTAGCAATAAAGTGCGTAAAGCAATAGTAACTTTTCATAATAAATTCTCGTCCTTTCCTGATAAAATGTTCATTAAATAGAAGAATATTGTCTTTTGAACTGATGCAAATATAAGTGAATCTCTGAGGTTAGGAAATGATAAGTTACATAAAAAATATGCACTTTAAGATGTATTTCCCTTTTTAAGGAAATAACTGGTAGCCAAGTTGAGGGGATTTTTCATCTTTGCCTGCTCACACGTTATAAAGATTACAATTTAATCTTTTTTAAGGTATCACTAAATTCTATAGATTATAGGAAATGACTTTAAATTTTATTAAAAAGAGAGTATTCAACATAAGTAAATGGAACTACAGATAGTTTAAGTTTATGGTCATATGGCACAAAATGCTGCTACAAAGAAATATCTAACTCT
Source organism: Latrodectus elegans (assembly GCA_030067965.1). Taxonomy (NCBI): domain Eukaryota; kingdom Metazoa; phylum Arthropoda; class Arachnida; order Araneae; family Theridiidae; genus Latrodectus; species Latrodectus elegans. The sequence continues at coordinate 64,950,553 of CM057811.1, read as the reverse complement.
AAAAAGTAACACAACTAAGTAAGAAAAAAAAAAGTAGTTTAAATATATAAATATAATTGTGTAAAGATGAATAGTGTATTTATATAGAAGTTGTAGCTGAGTTAATGAAACTTCTGTCTTGTTCCTGCATACAATCTTTCAACGAGTGAAAATTTGCGCCAAAAATGGCATATCAAACTTTGTAAAATTGAGGATTGTCAGGTTCTATATAATAGGTAAATTAACAATTGTAAAAATTAAAACTGGCAAAAATTTGGCATTAGAAGAATTTTGACAAAATGCTAAAGTAGGGGAAATGCTTCTACTACTAACAATAATCTATTCAAATAAGATTGAATTAAAAATAATGGTTTTAACTGCACTTTAAATTAATTTGGGTGTTCATGATTAATACGGCGACTTAACCTAAAAATATGCTTGTGGTGTTCTGTTACAGGGTGGTGTCTTCTTTAAGAAATTGAGGAGACTCATCGCATCTTTCGTGAGAAACTCCTGACCTTTTACAAAGCACTTGAATTCTAGAAGTAAAACTGAAAATTTCGAAGTGACACTAAACATTTTTCTATCAAATTTCTGTGCCAATGGTATTAACTTCATGAAATCTACTCAACCAATCAGCACACTTTGTAGGCGCGGTTTGTACATTATCTCAGTGAGATCTGTACCGAACTCAGAACACTTACTCCCTAAATCTCATGCTAAGAGGACGCGCTGTTTCACTCCTCCTAAATTTCTTTGTTTATATGCAAGTTGTGTTGTTTGCAATAAATATTATTTATTTTTAAAAAATGTCTTCTGAAAAAAGTTAAACATCAACTAACTTACACCATAACAGTTTAAGGAGTACATTTATATACAAATAGAAGCTGCAAAATATGCGATAGACGTTTTTTAAATTTCATCCAATATAAAATAGAATACACAAGAGTTATTGTAAGAAGATTCTTTTTATATGTGCAATAAGTTGATAAAAGCAAATGCTATTGAAAATTTGTGAACGCATGCCTAAGAAATGAACAATATTTTCTGGCTCACAATAATAAACATATACATAGAAAAGTTTGTGACACATTTTTATACTAGTTCAAGCAGAAGAATTTAAATTGCTTCTTTTTAAATCTTACTTTCAATAAGGAAAATCTTGTTTTTTAAACAAAATATAAAGAGAATTAATCAACATTATAACTTATATAGCATAATTTAAGTCTAATAATTCTTTGGCTTTTGAGACAATAAAATGCATATAAACTTCCTTTTGTGACTGAAAAATATAGATGTTTTAAAGTTGATAATTTTTTTTATCATATATCATGTGCCAGTTAACAGCTGCTTATTTTAAGCTTTATTTATTAAAATTTGACGAAATGTAAGTTTAAAAATATATTGCGTGGAATAAAGAAATACAAAATATTTGAAATGTTTAGTTTTTTATTCTTTATTGATCCTTAGAAAGGATTTCCAGTTAAGAATTTTAATAATTTTCGTTACTTGAACCGGCATCGCCTGAACATATCTTGAACTGCTTGAATTTTGTTTTGGAAGAAGCGTTTTCTAAGTCCCTTATGTTTTATTTTTAATTTCATAGCTATTTGTGTACTTGTTGAGTTATTCTGATATTAGAATTGAACCATCTGGGATTAAAAAAAACAACATAATTTTAGTGATATATTCTGATCAAGTTTTATTGAAGAAATATATTATTTAGCATGTACCACAGTACAATATAGTGCAAACAAACAATACACAAAATTGAACTGAAATTGTATTATAATAAATACTTCTGTTACACTACTTCGATATATACATACTAATATACAATTATCTAAAGATAATTTACTTGTCACAAAGGATGTTTATGGTTAAAATATTAAAAAAATTAAAGATATACCCTCTAGTTGAGAACTGTAAACATTTTAAACTCTATATCAATCTTCAACATAAAATGGATTTATGAGAAGTGTTGTGTTTAGTTTAATTTAACATATATTTTTCAGAAGACTTCTTACTTTATTTTTATTACAGCTCTGTATTCTAAAGCGATTTTAGTTATAAACATCAAACTTCATTTAACAAATATTATAAATTTGAATATTATATCCCATATAAATTAAAATTTTAATAGCGGTACATACGAAACCTTATGAAATATTTTTTCAGCTTTTAGTACATAAAACCAAAATACCACTATAAATTTAATAATTGTTATATAAATGACTATGCAGAAACATGTTCTTTCAAATTCATAGGTGCAAATATTCAGTTCAGAGAAGATAAATGGTGCATATAAAATTATTTCCCTTTGTAAAATTAAATGGTGTTTAACAGTATTTCTGATTTTTGAAAATATTTCCAACACATAACTCGTTAAAACATAAATTTCTCTAAATATGCCATTTTATTAAAATGCAATAATTTGGAGAATTTGAGAGTTTGAGTAGAAATATTTTTATCAAACAACTTATTGTATTTTTAATTTTTCGTTTTCATTTGAAGATTTTTCATGAAATTGAAATAGTATGGATTTAAAAATTCATCTTAAATAAGTGATTGATTGACTTAAACTTAGTAATTTTATGAATTATTTTAATTATTTTTTCTATAAATGTGTTTTTCAAGATGTTTTTTTTTTACTTCTCATGAAATTTGTTATTTAATGCATCGTGAGCTTTAATAAGCATGTTTATTTCAATAGATAAATTTCACAGAAATTGAATACAAAATAAAATCAAATATGCTATTTATTTTTAAATTTTTAATCAAATAAAAATGCTATTTTAATATTTAATAATAAATAAGAATACTGATGATAAGATTATAATTACGCTGTGGAATATATTTTTATTGTGAGTTTATTGCAAATATTTTAAAACAATGGAACTATATTCCAATATTTAAATATATTCAATACAAATATTTTTATAATTTTGAAATAAAAATATATAAAATCGGTTTTAAGGCAAACATCTTTTTGTAGAATTTTTATCCATAGACAATGTTCAATTTCTTTTTATAATATTTGATAACAGAATTTATACCTTAAAGCAATAAATTTATTTTCTATTTCTAATACATTGAAATGCCGACCAACCTGTGTACTAGTCAAAGTGCCTGACTGCGGATAGCGAGGTCCTGATTTCGAATCCCGGTTCGAACATGGATTGCACTTTGTCTCTCTATCTATCCTGTCTTTGTCCTTTCTGTATATGAAATGAGGTGTGAATGGTTGCCTACCCTATAAATGGGTCCCTATGACATGTGTATACTGAAGCAGTTGGACTCCACACCAAACATGTTTCAGTACGAAAAGGTGGAGCAGCGCACGCCAAATTGTCAGCCTAGATGGCACAAGACAAAAAATAAATACATTGAAATAATTTCTGGATATTGTAGATACAAACATTAATTAATTTAATAATCAATAAATTATATTAAATATTTTCAAATTTCTGTTTATTATTCGATTGTGAAAACACTTAGAATCAAATCTGATTAAAAGGAAAATCAAAGATTTTTTTATAAAAGTCTTCTTATATATGCGTTCACCTACTGATCTAAATGCGTTCACTTAATGTCAAAAGAATATTGGGTTGCTCTTGTATTTATAATAGGAAAATATTTAAATGCATTTTTGATGGAAAACAAGTAAATAAATTTTGGAATAGGGGATAAATATACAATTTTATTATTTTTCATAAAGAAACTCATTTTGTGAAATTTATTAAAATTCAAATGATCAAATGGACTTACCATCTAAAAAAGTGAAGGAAAACAAGATTAATCAATTGGAGTTTTTGGGGTAAATAATGAGGATTCACTGAACCATAATTAACCCTAAATAAAAATGGACGGTATTGCATTGAAGAGGATATGAATTTTTTAAAGAAAAAAAACTATGATGTTATGATAATCTAATTTTATTTTTAAACCAATTCGTTAAAATATCCAATATAAAAAGACAGGCCTTCTATCTTTTCATAAATAAACGATTTTTTTCTAATATTTTTATTGCTAATTATTATACGTTATATGATACCTTGTTCTTATTAACGTGGAAGTAATTTATATGTAATCTATTTTCGTATATGATTCCTGGCAGATAAAAGTAATGAATATAGAACAAAATACACGTGCGATTTAGAAATCTGTTTTCATAAAATTTAACTTAAGAAATAATTTTATTATCATCCAAATTATTAATCAAGTTTGAGTTTAAATTGTATTTAAAACATAATTTTAGTATTAGTTTAATTCCTCTTTAATTGTGTGATTTGCACATAAACCATTTAGTAAAGAATGGATTAAAACATTCTTTAAAAGTTTTTTCAAACTCTTCTTTGATTAATTTTACACTTTGATGGAGGAAAAAACCAATTCCTCTTTTTCTTTTATCTTATTATCCCCAACAGTACTTGGAGTTTCCACCCACGTTCTAATCTCGTATGTCTTAATTGCATTTTCAAAAGAAATCATCTGATAGTTTTTAAGGGTGTTCCAATTTTGTATTTTAATTCTAAATGTATGTGATTACATTGTTTCATTATAAGAGTTCTCTTAAAATAATCATTGCTGAAAAATCAGCTGTAATTTAAGCACAAAACATTGTCGTACTTCATTTTAAGCATTTTTAGATATAAATAACCATATTATTGCGCCTTATATTTTTATTAAAATTATAATAAACTAAATGGCTTATGTTCTTTGGAAATGGATGTGCAAAATAAAATATTAATCACTCATTTACTGTAATAAAATTTCTGACAATGGTTATCCATGTTTTTTTTTAAACAATGATTTGTTTTAATTTTATCTATAAATAAGGCATTTTTATTTGAATTCATACCTCATGTATATAATTTGTAACTACTCTTGCTTGATATTTTATTATTTGGATGAATAAAGATTGCTTTCCCTTTTTTTTAATATCAATGAAATTGAGATTAGATAAATAATAAAATATGGCTGTTAAAAACAAATTTATAAACCAGGCAATAAACAATAATTTTCTGTTTCAAACTTATTTAAACATAAAATTGATATTCCGTTTGTTGAATAAGTGAAGAAGAAGCGATTAATTCTGTAAAAGTAACGAATTAATTTTAGTTATAATCCTGAAATTACTAGATAATGAATAAAGTATATTTCCGTAAAATAAGAGATGATTCATGGTATACAAAACTATCTATGTTTTCTAAGATTACATTATTTCTTTTAAAGAATGTTTTCTCTTATGTTATACACTCTTTCCTACTTAAAATATGCAATTCTTTTCTGTGCATTTAATATAAAAATTCTACGAAATACGGGTAAGATTACATATTATAATAATGAGATAAAACATATTCAAAAAATTAATTAATTAATAAAAACTTAGACATTTCCGAAGTAAAAGTTTTGCATAGATAAAATGTCGATCTTTTTCCTTACATATTATTCATATATGTATAAAAATTTAATATAAATGGCACATTCTTTTTTTGTATGAGTTTTATCTATTTATCAATAACAACTGAAATTAATTTTAGATAAATAAACTTAATGAATTTTTCAAGAATTATTCACATTTCTCAAGTATTATTAACAATTATAATCCACGTTTGTTTCCTTTACTTTCATACTTTAAACAAATAGCTCGATTTCGCTATTGCAATTAATATGTTTTATTAAATATAAAACAAGATTTTGGTTTCTTTTACGTTACGTACTTCTCAGTTTCATAAATATTTTCTATTATCTATTTATTGTTGAACAATTTCTTTAGATCTTATGTAATTCAAGGTTTATAAAATGTAAATGAAAAACCCATCTCATAAAGAATCTCATTTGTTATTGAATTTGAATTAGCGAAGTTAGAAGAAGACAGTTCCCACTAATATTTTGAAACTCATCTATCATTGGTATTATATAAGAAATACACACATATGAGAGAATAAATGTATTTAAATAGATATTTTTTTCAATATATGTCTGGTATAACAATAAATTTATAAGACATTTTTATGTTAAGCAACATGTTGTTCAAATATACAATTTCGCAATAATAGTATAAGAATAAGATTCTATCAATTTAATGAACTTATTGCATTCTAACTATCAACTAATTGCAAACTATTTTTTGCTGGAAAAAATACATGCAAATAAATTTTCGTAAGTAGTTCAAATTGAATAAAATGTAATAGCATGAAGTTTTGATAATTCACTAAAATATTCATTATTTGCAGTATTTTGTAAATCTATTGTTTTCAATCGATTGCTTGAAAAATTAGCAAATATTTCTTGATGACAATTTTTTTTTAAATTCCTTTGTATAATAAGAAATATCCTTGCATAATCTTTACAGTTAAAAAATGTAATCCTAAAAGTATGAATTATAACCTTATTGCAAACTGCTAAAAATAGCCATTTTATAATTTATGCATAAAAAGATACTGAAATAGATTGCTCTGAATAAATGTACTTTATTCTGTAAAATAATACCATTATTGATATATATTATTGTATATGAAACATTTCTTACGTACTTTTTTTATTTTATATCAAGAAATAATTTAATATGAATTATTCTGTTCTATTAATAAAACGTAAAAATGATTATTTATTAGAAAATTAATAAAAAAAGTAATATCATAATTATTATCAGAAGCATTTAAGTAGGTGTAAATAATGTTATGTAATATTTAATTTACATTTAAAAAACTAAAATTAAATAGAGATTTATTTCAATGATGAAGTATTAAAATATTTTTCAAATATAATTTTTTTATTATTTAATTTTTGAATATAATTTGCTGTTATATAATATTTATATTAATCTTTTCTTGTAGAAAAAAATTAAGTTGAGTAATTTTCCTAATTTAAATAAAATTTTCTCAAATTTGATGAATGTAATGAAATTAATATTATAAAATATTTGTATAATTTATGAAAATGACTAAGAATCTAAAATAATATAAGGATGTACTATATTTTATTCACTGAATCTTTGCAAATACAATGGCTGATGATATTTTTAACTTATAATACATTAAATTAATATAAGATCTCTTCCAAAAAGCTCAGTAATATTTATTCAAGTAACTTTTAATTTATTGTGATAATAGTGCTTTAAACTGTTATTATAATGAGTTTACAAATATTAAATTAATTATTTATGTCTTTAATTCAATAGGCATGCTGGAAACAGATATTCATTTCCTTATACTAACAAGTTAAACACTTTTTACTAAAATATTCTGAGTGATGAGTGAGAAATTTTCATGATTCATAAATATTTCTTTATTTAATGCATAGTTGATAAAATCCTAAATGATTAAGGATAAAACATTATTATTTAATTTGATGGTAATCACCTTTTTATTTTGTTTCAAAAATACTGAAAATTTCCATGTATGACTCGATGAAAATGTCCTCTTATTTAACTATTTATTTATTTATTATCTGTTAAAATGCCAAAAGATATTATTGATGTGCCTTTGGAAAATTCCATGTAGGTAAAAGAACCAATCATATCTTACCTAGAAATTCACTGTCACTATTCATTTCTAATACCAAATTTTTTTAATTCTTTTCACAGCTGTAAAACATCAATCATGGCGATAATACTTTTCTTTTCTTTTCTCATTATAAAAGGATTAAGGTTACAAAATATCTCTATATTTATTACCTTATTAAGTGATACTTAACTAAATAAATGTCAAAATGTTTTAATGTGTTTTTGCAATATGTATATCTATAAATAATAGAAGCATTTTTAGTTATACCATTGAAATTTTAAATAAAGTACAAATTACATGAAATAAGTTTTCACTTTCATTTTTCTAAACTTGCTTAGTAACTAATAAAACTCTGAAGTCCGATATGGAAGTCTTAGTTTTACACATCGTTATATTATTTTGTAAGGAGTAATAAACTCTGTGATATATATAATCATTGAAAAACAGTTACTGAATCCTTATATGAAAAAATTAGAGAGCTTTTATCTATACCTCTTCTGTATTAGCTTATTTGGCCCTTTATATTTAATATGTGGGTATATATACTTTTAAAACAAGGGAAGAATAAATTTAAAAATAAGTTTTTTTTATATTATAAAATAAATTTTTATCTAACATGTGTAAATAATATACTCAAATAATAAATTGATGTTTAGTGGTTGCACATTTCACAGAATAAAAATTCACTTACTACAATTATATAAAATTCTGAACTTAATTTAGGTGTATACATTATAAAATTGAATAAAATACATATACCAATAGAAAATTTAAATAATTGGATATATTTTAAAATCGCATAATAATTTGTTTTTTAAATCACAAGAAATACAAAATCAAAATAAATCTTAAGTTATGAAACATTTACTGTTAGTAAGTCATTCATAAATAATGATTTTTAAATCTTTTTATGAAAAGATTAATCTTTAATTTTATTTGTTCTTTATACTTAATTAGTCTATTTACTAAAGAAAAAAATCGTATATTCATAGTCATGAATATCAAAAAATGTATTTAGTTTAATAAAGTTAACAATGTATAATGTTAAATATATAATAAATCGTAATGACAAAGATTAAGTTTAATTATTTATAAATTTCATTTTTTACCATTAAAATAGTTTTTTAAAATAATAGTATATTACTGAGAATTTTTAAGTTTTTTTTTTGAATAGCTAAATAAAAATAATCTTTCTAATTACACATTGAATGCTGTATTATGAATGAACATAAATAAAATCGCATTAATAATTAATATTTGTTTCATAATTTTTTTTATAAATTACTAAGTTTGAAAAGAAATTAAAGTGACCAATCACTGAAGAGAAAATTTAATTAAATTTACATATAATTGAAAACTTTTCAGTCAAATTTTTAAAGTAATGAAAACTATTTTATATTTTATTGCAATTTTCTCATTAATAAAAGTACTGAAGAATTTTATGCATTTTCAGATTTATAAATTTTAATTTTAATTTCTGATATATAAAACACATTTATATATATTCCCGCATTTTATGTCTTACAAATGCAATTTATTTTTTTAGATTGTGTTAACAAGTATAAAGAGATTTAATACAAATTTGTTACAAGAAAATTCAATATCTGAATATATTTCTTGCACTTTTCAAAGTAACTTATCTCAAGATATTAAATTCAACATTTTATGTATTATTAATGTACTATAGTCAAATAATTTTGATAAAATCTTTCATTTCTTTTTAATTTGAAAGTAAATATAAAAAAATATTTTCGTATTTATGTCATCGTCTATTATAAGCAGTCTTAGTAATATATCACTTACACATAATGTAAAACATTTAATAGCATAGCATGTGTGGAAGTGGCACTCACATATTTTGAGAAATAACAAACAACTTATATTTGACCTTTCATAATTGGCTTTGGAGTACACGGCGAATGAACTCACCTCTAGTTCAGCATATTAAATTGCTTATGAATGGCTCTGCAGTTCCAATTATGAAGCATCTTGAAGCATAAATATTCATTTACGATCAATCCCATCATACCAATAATTCCAACTTTGTAAGGAAATTTCCTGTATATGAATGCAGACGGAATTGGATTTCCTTTAACTCGCCAAATACATCAGAAAGGTCAAATGACGGAATTTCTGATTAAATAATGCATGTCTCTAAAATATGACAATTTTCTTAGACTATTTGCCTATAAAAATATTATGAAAAATGTATATAATGGTGTCATAATTGTAAATCCTTTAGTTTAAAGTATAAATAAATATACATAAAAACGTAATATTTATTTTAAGTCCAATGTATTGTAATATTTTGATATTTTATTACTTATACAATGAAATAAATTATATTAAACTTTATAAAATATTCTTAACAGAAAACAATTTTATAAAATATCAAAATATTTTATTTAATTTTGGGGATTTTGGATTAGTATTGATCTTATTTTAGGCAAATATTCTGCCTGTGATGCTTGTTAGTTAATACAATGTACTTTCATCTGTATCTCTCTGTAAGGTGATAAATTATGCAAATTGAATCTCAAAATATTGGAATAAATGTGATTAAGTAAGAATTACTTTGATTTGAAAACAAAGTATTTCATTTATTTAATTTTTCACACTTAAGAATATCAAAGTAAAGTCACTTTCATTTATTAAGTGGGTTATTCACAATATTTTTAAGTTGATAAAATCATAAGAAACCAGTAATAATAACAGTTTGTAAAAACCGTGAAGCTTACACAAATTCAGTTTCATAAATATTATACTCAATGATACGTAACTTGTTGAGAGAATGGAAGCAAAAGTCATGAACTAGATATTTCTAAGGTTTTATAATTAAATATACTTTATTAGATAAACTTTAATTTCATAAGAACTTTATATTTGTATTTTTATTTGATTTAAAACCATGATATTATCTTTTATATAATATTTGCAATCGGTATTTATTCATTACACATTCATGTTTATTATATTTTAAAGTATCTTTAAAATTGATTTATCTTTCTAATATTCTCTAAACATAATGCCTACTTTATCAAATCAAATTATTTTATAGAAGGAAATAATAAAAACTATGATTAATAATTTTCATATTTTGAAACGAGTTTGTTTATATATTCTTTTAATTTATACCAATAAATCTGAAACACAGAATTGAACAAGTTATATATAATGAAAAGAAGCAACATATATTTTAAGAACTTAAAATATAAATTAATTTTTGTGAAGAAGAATAAAATTAAGAAACTGAATAAACTTAAGTAATAAAATTATGGTTTGGTTTGAAAAATGTTTAAAAAATGATCAAAATGCTAAAAAATATATATTTGTGTTAATTTAATTGACATGGAGCAGTAGTTGTTAAATATTTCTGATTCTACGCTATTTATTTTGCCTCTACAAAAATAAATAAATGTTTGACAATGCTAGAAATATTTATAATTAATAGAGTCAAATTTAATTTTCAATTAAATTTAGAGCTTCCTAATATTGATTTAATGATCACTTTTAAATACAATTTCTGAATGTTTAGATTAATTTGAAGAATAAAATGAGGCTTCCTTTTAATTACAATAAATATTAATTAGAAAATAAATTACTTATACAAAATCAAAAATGAAAACAAAGCTTCTGAATAAATTCTGATGATCATTTATTATAGAAATGTTACTTAATGCTTTTATTTGTAATTCATTGACTCAAATCAACATTTTATTAATCTAATAAAGCAGAATTAAAACAAACTTTTATTTTATGATTGCACTGAATTTGCATCTAATATACTAGGTTTATGAAAGAGTCAATATCTAAATGTAAATAAAAATTTCTGTTTACACAGCTGTATTAAGAAATTATGTTTATTTATGGAAATCTGATATAAATTCACTACACTTTCATAAATGAAAGCAGTAATTTATAATAAAGAATTTCGTTTAAGATTGATATTTTAATGAAATTTACTTTACTTAAAGGTTTGACATCAATTTTTGAAAATGACTTTGTCATAAGTACTTTTGTTCGGGCATGAATTTTAGAATTGATAAGATTATAATTTTTTAATACTAATTACTGTAAGGCAAATATTTACACTGCTTATTTAAATTGCTTTCATGATGTAATAGAACTAAAACGTCTAATGTCTCAATACTATTTTATTTACCATGGAAATATGTGAATAAATTGAATTTTAAACAAATATTATAAGGAACTAACTGCTGATAACATTTTGTGTATTATTACATAAATATTTCAAAAATATCCCTTTAAAATCAGTAGGAAATTTGAATACGCATAAGATTTCAATTTTAGAATAAATCTGACAAGTGCTTTTGATATATTAAGCAGATATTATCTGTAAGAAACTATTTACTTCATCCTAAAAATTTTCAAAGCTGTTAATTTTAAGCATTTGTTCATAGAAAAAGTATTTTTTCATGCATCTTTGTGAGAATCTGAAATTGAACACCTCATATGAACCTAGTATAATGTGAATAAAATGTTTATAAATTAAGGGGAAAAATAAAAACATAAATTTTGTTGAATATACCTAGATTTACTTTCTATTTAAAGAGTTTTACTTAATTCATGATGTTTATTTTGATTTAGAGAAAATTTAATACTAACGTGACTAAATCTTTATGTTGTTCTACTTTTAAAAATTTATATTGTTGTATAAAAATTTAAAAAAATAGCTTAGCAACAAATAATAAATTATTTAGTTGAAACATTGCATTAAATACAGTTTATTTATACAATAATAATAATAAATATATGCTCAGTTCTTTTGCTCTAAATAAAACATAACTTTTTAAATGTAAGATAAATTTAAGAAATATTATTGTACGTAATTTTTTAAAACAACTAAAATTTATTTGTGAATAATTTTATTTTTAAAACAATGATAATATTTTCCATTTGGAAATATTTGAAATCATAAATAAATTTATGAAACTTAAGTTATAATTTTGAATTACAACACAAACAAGAATATGTATGTTTTTTATGTACAAATAAAATTAGTTCCAGTATTTTTAAAATATTTTGTATTATGAAAGAAAGAAAGAAAACTAATAAAAGTAAAGTTTCAGATCCATTGTGAGTTAGAAATCTACATTTCTGTGCTTATTTTGGAAAATTTATATACAAGTTAGATTTTTTTATATTTTATAGCATTTCGCTTAAAACTAGAATATTTTCACGAATATTAATTAAAATATTAATAAATTAATAAATTATTTATTAATAAATTAATAATTTATTAATTTATTAATAAATTAATAAATAGATAATTTTTAAAATAAATCACAAAACATATTAGATATTAAAATATTCATAGAAGCGAACAAAACATTAAGTAAACTAGCATGTCAATGGATATTAGCTGCTTAATTTGCCAAATTTATTAAAAGTATTTAAATTTCATATAAACTAATAATGTTTCACTAAAATAAATACACAAATACCTTTTTATATGGAAAAGAACAAAAATAAGAAAAACACTTATTAAAACTGAAGCCTCTATTTACATATTTTTAGATAATAATGCTTAAAAATATTTAAATAGATGCTTATTTATAAAGTTGCTTATTTAAGAAAATATATTTTTCATATAAAGTTGCTTATTTAAGAAAATAAATTTAAAAATGCATAAAAATAATTATTTTGATTTTGGAAACAAGTAAAGTAAAATATATATTTTAAGTGTTAATTTTATGAAAATTAGAAATTTGAATTTATAGGACACCTCGTTTTTTATCCTCAAATATTGCAATAGACGTTGTGCTTGGTTAAAAACGGAAATTTCGGATTTTACGCCAAATATATAGGAATTTAAATTTTCAATAAGTTAAGGCGATTCATTCCTTCGATTGAAATATATTAAAAAAACAATTTTTCATACAGTATTTAATGAAGATTGCAAAATAATTTCTTTGCTGAATTAGATATATATTTTAGTAAAATAATTTTGTGCAAATTTTACTGATTACAAAAAATTTCCATTATGTTATTTATTTTATCCATACATATTGATAAAATGATATTGTTTTCAAATATAATACATAGAAAAGTAAAGTATAATATAATTATAAATCAAATTTTATAAAATATTATAAAAGTTTCAAAAACATTTAAGAAGTCAAAACAATTTTGTAACAAAGGGGAAAAAATTGGACAAACATCTTAACATATACAGAACACGGAATTTAAGTGATTTTTTATTCGTTTTCTCAAACTTGTAAACGCAGGCATAAACATGTGGATAATTTATCATATTCCAAAAGCGAAAATAAATTAATATTTTTATCATTAAAATATAAAGAATTGAATTAAAGAAATTTAATTATATTGACTAATCTTATGTGGTAGTAAATCGACGATGACATTAGCAATGTTTCATTTTTTATTTTTAAAATCAATGCATTTCTATACAATTGAGTAACAAAATTATGGTTTCTATATGGCACTGAAAACTGAGTATTGGTATATATATATATATATATATATATATATATATATATATATATATATATATATATATATATATATATATATATATATATATATATATATATATATATATATATATATATATATATATATATATATATATATATATATATATATATATATATATATATTATCTGCGTCTTCTGTAATACTTATAAAAAATTTTAGACTTTTCTTTAACACAATTGAATGTCTCTTTCAGATACATTTAAAAAAATTAAAGATTTCATACCCCATGTACCGTAACAATAAACATCTATTAATAAAGTTTAAAAAATCTATTTAATAACGCAGATTATTTTGCACAAATCTTATTTCTAAAAATGTAATTAAACTGTTCACTGATCAGTAAAATATCTGAACAGTAAAAATTGTTTAATTCATTTACCACTTTTCAGTTAACAGAAATCTTATTACATAAAATGTAAAAATGTACCTTAAGAAATTTATAAAAATATATTCTAGGTAAACTTAGAAGAAAATTTCTGATGATTTCGACTTCTTCGTGCTCATCGTAATATGGATTAGCATAATGCATATAAATGGAAATTCCAATTGGTTCTGTGTTTCTTTAAACAGAAGCCCGGTAATGTGAAAAGTTTCAGCTATCGAATTTTTTTTCGTATCGCATAATATGAAGGTTAATCTAAAGAGAAACAAATCAAAAATAATTTTGTGATGCATTTAAATTTATGAGTTTGGAATCATTTTGCATGTTAGTGATTGGTAAAAATGAGTAATAATTTTGATGTTTTACACCATTAAGCATTTTAAGTCTAATATTTTAATGTAATTTTTTTATAATCAAAAATATTGATTATTTATTTTACGCTATGAATTTGTGAAAATTTATCTGCAGTAATTAAGAAATAGAACAAAATGTAAGTATTCATTATAAAAATATTTCATCACAAATTATTATTATTTATACACAAAACTTTGACAATCACTTTAAATATAAGAAATAAAACATACAAACATTGAAACATTTTTTAAATAAATACGATTCACTTTATATTTTAAAACTGATAAAGAAGTTGTATTTTTGAATACGGAATAAAATTTCTATATATATATATTTTTTTCTAATAAGTTAAAATACCTTAATTATAGACCACTTAAAATATATTACTGATTTCATTCTTTGCAAAATAATGATTCATACGTATTAAATTTTAAAAGCATTATCATATGCTTATATTCATTTTTTATCTGAACGAAGGCTGATGTGGCAGCTAAATCGTTAGCGCTCTTGTCTTCCGTTCAACAGTTCGTAGGTTCGAATCCTATATTAAGCATGGATGTTTGTAGTGGTTGGGAAACCACTTTAAACCGCAGGTCCCGGCTTAATTAGCCTTCGTACGCAAAAAATGACCGTTGAGCGGAAACAAAGAGTACCTAAAAGAAAATCATCTGATTGCGCATTAAAAATTTTCTGCTATTGTATTTTACTTCATGTTAAATATTGGTTATTTGTTTCAATCATACACAAATATGCACAAATTAATTCAAGTTTAAAAGTTTTACTATTTTACATCATCTAAAATTTTTATTGGTTCACCGGACTTACAAAAATATATTATTTTTCTTATATATATAGGCTAATATCTCTTAAATTAATATGGATTTTTTAATATTGCTATTTATATAAATATTACTAAATATGTGATTATTTGGTAATTTAAATGCATAACTCCATTTTATAAAATATCTTCATTTTTTGATATTTCTATCATTAGTAAATATTTTGAAAGAATTGCTATTCTATGCTTGCTAATATTCAATTCTATTTCTTATATTTAAGCAAGAAATAATAAAATTCTTTACCAAAATATTGTTCATAATTTAGATTGGAATTGTAAAAGAATCAGCAATATTATAAATTGGTTAAGGAAGTATTCTAATAAAAAAATTAATTTTCAAAAATTACTATTCATATGTTTTAAACATTAACACTATAAAAGTCTTTTTTCAAGAGCAAATTTTTGCAAAAATTATAAATTAAATTGCTTTTAAAGATATAGCATTTAACTAGATATAGAAACTAATTAGATATAAAAACTAAAGATCAAAATATATAGATATTAAATGAAGAATTTTTATTATAATTCTATTTTTCATCATGTTCTAGTAATTCATGTATTTTCTATGTATATTCTGATCACACAAAATTTGAGCCACATTTAATATATTGAAAATATGAAATGCTTTAAAAAGATTTCTTCATTTAAATAATTACATTAATTAATAGTTTAAAGGAAAACACATAAAAAAAGAATTCTTTTATAGTTTGATTTCATAAAAATATTTTTTTCTTGTATTTTATATTATATTTTATAAAATTTTCATAATTTGGGTTATTATATATATATATATAACGATAAAGAGTCTCTTGAAGTGAAAATTATTTTTTCTTGTATATAATGTTTAAGAAATTGTACCTAAAAATATTTTAAAACAGTCCTTATTTACTTAAATATTTTAAAGAAAAATAGCATAAATATGAAAATTCTTTCTCAACTCAAACATTAAACCTTGATAATTGCAAACTGTAGTTACTTTCATTATGAGAATAACTTATAAACTTAAATGAATTCCATCCATTTGAGCCTGATGTATATTAAGTCGAGGTTACTCTTGATGACATTTTATCATTAGTTTGTCAACAATGAATATTTATTTACTTGTTAGCGTGCTTAATGTTATAAGACTCCATTTTGTCTCAAAATTTATTGTTTTATGGAGTAAATGTGGTTTAAAAATATGCAAAATGCACTTCAGTGGCATGTTTCGAAAGATCAATTTACATATTTTCTCATACTAGTATCTATAAAATATATACAAGATTATTACTATTGTTAATATATTTTATACTCCAATAGCAATCTTATTAAAAGTGATGCATATGTGTTATTACCAATGACAATTGGACAAGCTCATTAAGCCATTGGAATTGAATGCAATGTAAATTAACTCATTTTAATCAGAGCACAAAGAAGGTAAAGGTACGTTTTTGCTCTTTTTTAAATACTCCGATAGAGGGAACCACCAGTGAATCAACTTTATCAATTTTGACATTGATCTGAAGGGGGAGGAAATTTTCTCCAGATCATTGCATCTATTGCAACTGCTCAACGACTGACCACAAGACTTTCGATTCCACTGATTCAACGAGCACGTATATCGCTTGTACTCGGTGGGTCTTTGACGGCATGTAGCATTGGAAATTGAACCCCGCCCTACCGAATGGTTTGGTTTTTTAGTCACTCAACGGTCATTTTTGCACATGAGGTCTAATTAGAGAGAGAACTACGGTTTAAAGTGGATTCCGAATCACTACAAACATCCATGGCTGAGGTGGGAATTGAACCCACGAACTTTTGAGCCAATGGCAAGAGAGCTAATGATTTGGCTGTCATCTCGGCACTCTTCCGGATGGATGGATAACTTCGGAACGCCTGTTATTATCTTTCTAAAATGGTGTCTAAGTATAGTAAAGTAGCCATGCGCTACTGAATGAAATACGCTACTGCGCTACCTGGTGGAAAACTGCGGAGTTTTCATTCGTATTTCGAAAACCAAACGAGATAGAGAGAAAAGGTGATTTACAGAGTTGTAGAGCATCCTCGATTTAGTTCGAAAACATACCTTGTAGTTATTAATATGAAGAATATAACAGTTAATATAACGATCTAAAAAAGAAAAAATCAAATGGTTATAACAATATACTTTATTAAAGATGTTTAAACTTGTCACCGTCAGCTGCAATGCACATTTGGATCTTCGATTGAAGATCACGTTGCACACATTAGAGCATACAGTGTGACATGTTGAAAGACGCAACCGTAATTTTTCGTTTAATGTCCTGCAATTTTTGTGGAGGGGCCGCATACACCTGCTGTTTCAAGTATCCCCACGAGAAAAAGTCCAGTGAGGTCAGATCAGGAGAACGTGGAAGTCACTCTTTGAAACTGCCATACCCAGTATTTGGTTGCCAAATTCCTTGAAGTAGTACTGCTTCACTGGAGATGTCTTGTGAGAGCAAGCCCGCCATCATGTTGAATCCATAGATTCATCAGATTAAACAACGACAGGTTCTCCAAAAAATCAGGTATTACCTTCTGCAGCAATTGTAAATGATTGCCATTGTAAAAGATTGGACCTATCAGCTTGCTATTGTAAATTGCGCATCAAACGTTAATAGCATACCGCATTTAATGTCGAACGTCGACGAAACATTTAGGATTTTCTAGCACCCAGAAATGGGTGCTTTGCCTATTGTACATGCCATTCCGTGAAAAGCACGCCTCACCCGTCCACATCATATCTGCCAAGAATATTGGCTGGACTTGTATCTGATTCATGACGAATGTTACGACGTTGCACTATGCATAGCGTAACTCGGCATCTCCGTCCACTAACACTTGGTCTGGTGTTGGTCGGTATGGATGAGCACCTGATTCCCTTAGGATTTTCCAAACCTGACTTTTGGAGAAACCACAGTATTGACTGATCTCTCTTACGCTGCATTTCGGATATGCATGTGCATATGATAATACCTCATCCAGTTGAACTTGCCGT
Source organism: Latrodectus elegans (assembly GCA_030067965.1). NCBI lineage: Eukaryota > Metazoa > Arthropoda > Arachnida > Araneae > Theridiidae > Latrodectus > Latrodectus elegans. Next base: position 64,931,972 of record CM057811.1, on the reverse strand, counting down.
CCTATCTTAGCTGGTCTGCCAGATCGAGGTCGACTAGTAACGCAACTTGCTTCCCTTAAACATTTTACAACAGTTAGAATGGTTTGATGAGAAGGATGCGGCCCTGCAAGGAAACGTTGGGGGTGCAATCAATTAAGTTAATCAGTATTTCATTATTATTATTAAAATTTCAATTCGTAAGTAGAAATAATATAATACTCTTGAAACATTAAAAGCATTTAAAGATATTTATTGTTGTTAATAGCAAATATAATAAAGTTCTCAGCTTCACAATTTAGTTGTATGGAACTAAAATTATAAAAAACATTTTAAAATCTGTTAGTTTTGAAATGCATATTCAGTTACAAACAACAAGATTTCTTATGGACAAAAACTAATATATCCTAACCATTTTTTGATAATTTGTTAAAATATTTCGCAAACCAACCTTAAATGCAGCAAGAATAATAATTTGAACTGTAATTAATATATATATATATATATATATATATATATATATATATATATATATATATATATATATATATATATATATATATATATATATATATATATATATATATATATATATATATATATATAAAAGATTTTTACTTTCAGTAAATTATGTATTTCAATTAATATTAAGCAGTAAAATGTACTGAATTTTTAAAACATGCGTTACTGAGTATTTACATTTTAAGCATGTAAATAAGAAAAACTCTTTTACAAAAGTTAATAAATATTCCGCAGTTAAGTTTATTTCATTTCCTACTGTAAATAATATTAACCAACAAGTCTAGGTTTTACTATAAGTTCTGAATAATAAATTATTATTATTAAAATTTGAAAAATGAAAATTATTTAACAAATATTTGAAGTTTCAACCATAATTGTTGTTTAATGTAAATTTCAATAAAATATTTGAATAAAGACAAAGTATAAATGTTAATCATGAAAAAAATTTACATTTTTGTTTCAATTTTTAATTTCCATTTCGAAATTTAATATTAAAATAAAAAGTTATTTTTATTTTTCCCCTAAAATGTTTTAAATTTTATATTTTTTCATCGTAGTTTTTTTTCAAATTGGAAAAAGGGATACACACGTACTGTTTAAAATGGTACATTTAAGTTATTAACACAGCATTTAAGTTATGATGATTGGAGGATGACGTATCATTTATATTGTGTGTGAATAATTTTTCTTTTGTTTTTACCCACATAGATTTCTATAAAATAATTTTAGGCTAATACATATATTTTTGCTACTACATTCAATATTCACAGAAGAAACTGTTTCTTTCCGTTTATAATAAATTGCAGTAATCCAGTTCTTTCTGAAGAATGAATATTAGAAATCGTTTATATGTATTAATTCAGTTAAAATAAAGATTTATACGTAATAACTTTGTTGATATAATCCTGAATCCATGAATACATTACCTAATTCATGTAAACAAAAAATATATCAATGTTTGTGAAATTAAGATAGTTTATTTAAAATTTTTAAAAAATTCCTGCCGATTTTTCTAAAAGTAGTTTGATTAATTTACAAAAGTGATAAGATTGCAATGAATGTGAAATAAAAATATTCTACATAAATAAAATATTAAGTTATAAAATTAATAAGGGATAAATGAGAAAATTAGAATAAGTTCTTACATTTTTTATTTTTAAGGGTCTTTATCCTGTACCCATAAGCACTAAGCTGGAATTGTTTTTACATGTGGAAATAGTATATAAGTAAATGGAAAGAGGAATTTAGGAGTAAATGTCTAGTTGTAACCAATCCAAAATAAAGAAAAATGTTAAAAATTTAATACGGAAGCGATAATATTTTCTTCTTTATTAAAAAAAATGTGATTTTTAGCATAATTTTTCTTTAAAAAGAGTTTATTTTACTTAGCAATGTTGCTTGAATAAAATTTAAAATATTTATTTTATGAAATTATTTATTTAAACAAATTAAATTTACTAAATATCACCAAATTTTAGCAAAAAATACTCATTAAAATATGTTTTAGAAATATAAGATATTTAATACTATATATAAGAATTTAGGCAAAGTAATTGAGTTACATATATTTTTGATTGCCTATGATATGCTATGAAAGCACTAATATGTAGAGATTTTGAAGTTCACATTTTTTATAGAAAACTCACAGTTTTATGGACCACTTTAAAAATAATAACTAAGCAAGCACTACTAAGTAAGTAAATATTAAAAATATCACCCACATAGGTAATTATTTTAAAGATATAATTATGAAATATGTAGCTTTTCTACATAATTTAATCAAGTTTCAACTGTTCAATTTCTATCATTTAAATGAATATTTTAGCTTTAACTGTTGTAATTTTATTTTCCAGTTAGTTAATTACTGCCAATTGAATAGCGAAACAAATAATTAATAGTATTTGCTCAAATAATAAATGTAGAAATATATATTAAAATTTACATATTACAAGAAGTTTATATTCTAAACAAATTGTAAATTTTAAATGAATTAAAATGGAGAACTATAATATATTTCATTAAATATTAACACAATTTAAAGCATGATTTGTTTCCTATTACTAAGCAAATTTTACTAGCCCCATACATTCTAATTAACTCATCTTTAAGTTTACTTTAATTTAATTTTGTATTAGGAAACTTCATTTGTTCAAAAGCTTCAGAATATATTTCCTTAGAGAAATCATGAAGAGATACTTGAAGTAAATAGTAATTTTAAGACATAATAGAAAATATTGATTCATAAAATAATTTTGCCCTTATTTATCGTTTTAAATTTGTATGTAGCTTTTTAGATTAAATCCACTGGAGAAATGGTTGTTTATGTTAAATTATGTTGCGAAATTGCTGCACTTTAAACCTCAATTAAAATTAATCTGGAAATGGAAACTGTGAAGAGTAAATTTTGTTTTATTTTAAATTCCATTTAGGAATTCCTCTCCATCAATAAAAGATCACCTAAAAACCTTCTGCAGCATTTAATAGTATGATTTTTGTGAAATATAAGGAACAAAAATCCAAAAAGAAAATTTATAATTTGAAATAATATATTATTAAAAACTGTCTAATTAGCTGTAAGCAAAAATTAGTAAATTGTTAATTTATGTAGGAAGTTTTGGAATTATGCATTAAATTTTAAAAATGTGAACTATATTTATTGGACTCTTAAATAAATTTAAAATACATGAAACTTTAAAGATATTTTTATAATTAATATTCCTTCAGAATTGAAAATTGTCTAATACATAACATAAAAATGTTTCACTATTGTTCAATAAAAAAAAAATTAAGTTTGTCATGTAGCTTTTGTCAGTAAAATATGAAATCTCAAGGAAATTACAATATATTGCGTACATATAATAAGAAAGTATTAGAAAATTAAATTTGGGAAATTAATATTTACTGTAAGCAATTTTATTATTTTGATCCTCTTTCTATCCATTTTTTTAGTCATTTAAAGAGGTTTTTCAGCTATAATTTCATATCTAGTTTTCAAAATAGGATTACTTAAATTAATATTAATAAGGAATTGTAGCATTTTTTTCAAATTTATTAAAGCTGAATTTATGTTTTTTGATATGATTATAAATGTTTATAAGAAGGAATTATATATTTCGTGTCATTGTTATTAAAAATACATTATTTTTATTCGTTTTAAATTTTATACTCCCATAAGAGTTCACTGTTTATATAAGATCAAAGTTAATTGGTAGGTAAACAGGATTAATTTGAAATGATATGCGTACATTCTCACTGTAGAGGTTAACTTTTACATGAATATTTTCTTTTCAACAACAAAGTTGTTAGTTTCCATATCGTAATATTTAAGTGATATGGTTTAATTTTCATTATAATAATAAATAAATTATGATAAAAAATAACAATAAATGATGGAATTAATTTATCAAGAGTTTTTATAAAATCTTTCATAATGCACAGGGTTACTACATCGAGTTAATTTTTATGTTGAATTGATTAGTATTTATATCGAGGGAGAAATTTCGTCGTGATAATGTATATCAGACTCTTTTAAGCTATTTAATTTTTTTGGGATTCTAATGTTGGTTTCGACTGGGCCAACAGATCATTTTGTACTAGAATAATATTCATGTACTAGAATTTTTGTTGATTATCCAGAAACTTCGTAATGAATCTTAATTGTGAAGATTGTTAATTGACAAAGAAGTGAATGTTAAGTGAAATGCATGAAGAGTTGGTTTATTAACAAAGAAGTTATTGTGAAGATTGTTTATAACAAATATCACACTGTTAAAAATTTATTTCAAATTGAAATATTATTGCTATCATTTTTGATGAAAGAAACGTTAGTCTAAAATATAAGATATCGGTTTGAAATATTTTTCATATTTTCAAATTTGTTAAATATCTTTTTTATAATCAACTATTTCATTATTTTTTGTTATTTGTTGTAGAAATTAGGGTGTTATAATATTATTAACAGAAAAGTGAAGATATTTGTTTTTCCTCATCCAGTAAATTTTTTTTTCAAACTTATTTCAAATGTATTTGCATTATAAACATAATATATTCTCACATATTTAATTTTTTGTCACCCATTTTTCAGTATTTACTAATTTTACATTGGCAAGGTTAATTTACTGTATCCTTATTAATACAGTATTTTTCTGAATGATGAATTGTAACTCTGTATCCTCAGAATATTTCTTTGATATCATGCATCAAATTTTGCAGGGAGAATGAATATTCCATTAATAATGAGGCCTTAAATTATACATTATTGATCAATTCATCAGGAAAGAAATGTATTTTATAAGAATCTCAAAATATCATTCTATACTTTGTCCTACAGTTAAATAATTTTTCAGCAAATTAAGCTATTACATATTAAATTTAATTTTTCAAGTTACGCACTTTAAAAACAATATTTTATAATTCTGTTATAATTATAGTAATAAATCCCCAAGTTCACAATTCATTGAAAATTGTTTTCCACTTTTTATTTCAAATCATATTTCTCTACACATTCAAATTTTATACATATATTTTATTTGGTCTCATAAACTTATATAATTTAACTTATTTTATAAATCACTTAATTCAGTGGACTTCTCCATTTCAGCCATCCAATTTCTCTCTCAAATGTACGATCAAACTATCAATCATATATATTAAGAATTAAACTTTTTCAGATGATTTTAATGGAATACGAAAGTACAGATTAAAATCATTGAAATAAAAATAAATTGCAAAATAACTGAAATATTTTTCTAAGAATTACCTAATAAATAAAAAAATTTTAAATATATAACCTTTGCTTAGCAAAACCTCTTTTTTACTCTCAGTAAACATTTTTCTCTCTCAGCAAATATACATATTTAATGACTCAAAAATCTACAACGATATTTCAGATATCTTATAAAATAATAAATACATTATTTTTTACCATCTATGCTAAAATGAAAAAAAATAATACGAAGAGCAAATGTAATCACAAATTTGGTCGCAATTTATGTGACTACCTGTTATTAATTTACTTTTATTTATTAAATTATACTTGCGAATTATTGCTAAAATATTTCATATCGATATAACAAGGGCAGTAATGTTTGTTTGAACTTTCTAGAGGAATACATATTTATGATTTTCGGAAAAACAAAGAAAAAAGATAAAAATCTTAAGAATAATTAAAAGATATATATAGACTAAATTAAAAGATATTTTTCACTCTTAATTCTACGCTAAGTGTACTTTCTGTGTATGTTTAGTGAATTACAAGGCAAGCACAAAATTTATTAAAAATTGAAATGTCTGTAAAAACTAAATTTTATATGATTTATTTATTTTTTAAAATATTTTATATATTAAGTTATATGTAATTAATATGATGAACATAATATGCACACATTATTTATACAATTTAATTATATATATTAAAATGTGCCCATAAATTTGTGCATTATGTTTGGTGTTTAATATCAAAATTTGCTGTTGTAGTTTATTTTTCTATTTATTCTATACTGCTAGATATTACTATTTTTATATGAAAGATCTGAACTACAATCTTAAAAGAAAAATTGACAGAACTCCAAAAATAGTGATGTATACCGTAATTTTTTTGTCTTAATTACTCGATCAGTTTTTTATCAATTATAGTTGTACATCCCCATTATAAATTACTCTTCTAAGAAAAATTAAGTACCAGGAATTAAGCTTTTTGCCATCAATAGTATATTTATTTTGTACCACCTTAGGCTGACAATATGGGGGCGCTTCTCCACTTTTCCATCCTGAACCATATTTGGTGTGGAGTCCGACTGCTTCAGTACACACAGGCCATAGGGACTCGTTTATAGGGTAGGCAACCATTCACACCTCATTCATACACAGAAAGGACAAAGACAGGATAGATAGAGAAAGAAAGTACATCCATGCCCAAACCGGGATTCGAACCCATAACCTCCCTATCCACACTCTGACTACTAAACATGGAAGTCGGCAATAGTATATTTAATTATACTAATAAAAGAAAACATTTTAGAGAAGAGAGCAGAAAAACTAATAACACCAACACCTAATATAAAGTTCTGGATGGAAACATTACCACTCTTTTACAGCAATGTACATTTGAATGCGTTTGAATGATGAAAATTTATCTACTTCACGTAATCCTTGAAAATGGTTCTCGTATTCAAATGAATTATGCATATTTGCGAAGTTTAACTATATATATTATCCAAACTGCAATGATCATAACTTCCAGTTGGTTTCGAAAGCATTCCTATTTAATATTAAACTTAGACGCAAGATCACACAGATATTAGGGAATTAATTCATAAATATTTCATTCTTCATTGAAATATAAAACTGTACAATAAGTTCTGAATTCAATCAACATATGTATTCCGTACATTCTACAATCTTCCTGATTATAAGCGATTAATACTATAACAACAAAAAGGATTTAAAATAAACAGTTATGTTACATGATTCTGTCAAAATATCCCTATTTGCATGTATTTCAAAATAAATCTTTCAGAATTTTATAAACTTTTACATATATAAACAAAATTACTTACTACAGCATCTACTTTACATACTCTGTTATTATGCAAATAAGAGCTACCCTCTCTGTCTATTGGTCAGAATGCCTGACTGCTGTTATGGAGATCCTCTGTTCGAATCTCAATTCGGGTACGGATATACTCTGTCTATTCTGTCCTTGTCTTTTTTTTTGTATGAATAGGTTGTGAATGGTTGCCTACCCAATAAACGGGTACCTATGGCATGTGTGTACTGAAGCAGTCGGACTCCACACCAAAAACATGGTTCAGTTGGAAAAGTGGAGCAGCGCACCCAATAATGTCAGCCCATCTGGCATAAGACAACAACTGCATGTAAATGATAAAAAAGCACAATTCAATACAATTGTGAAATATGATACTAACGCCATCTATTTCCTAATGAAAACGTAAAATTTCCATCTACAATTTTAAGATCATGGTTTTGTGTTTCATAACACATAGGTATTATCCTACAATATTTCAAGAAGGCAGGTGAATCAAGTAGGTGCAGCAGAAAGTCAAACTGTAGCTGATATTTTGTATTTGAGATTTTCTGTTATTACTGCTGAGTTTTTTATTTTGCGTTTTTTTTATTACAAAAAATCGATTGTTTCAACAGTCTTTAGTTTTTACTATAATGCCTATTCATGCCCAGGTGTAAATAATACAAGTGTATACTCATAGTGTCATGCCTGTAATACTCTAAATAGGAATGAGCGAAGGATAAATTTGTGGTATTTGGGAGTAATGTGTATGACAATTTTAGATACATTAATATCAGGTACTATCTTAATTTACCAACAGCAGTTTTATGAGTCTTATACATGAAAGAGTCACTCGTTGTGATTCCACTTGGTTATAGCTACTATATATCTAACTACCATAATAATCAAATTAATAGTTAAACTTGAGAAAGTCATTTGGACAATTGGTAAAACTGTTCGAAGTTATTGCTATAATTGTAAGTAAAATATGAAATTCAATAAACAGGGACACATCTATAATCAATTATTTTAATTTATTATTTACAATTATTATGCATCCAACATCATGACAATTCTATAAAATTGTCTACTTATTTTCTGTGAGTCAGTGCACCACGCTTGACATAAAAATAAATTGCTCCTTACTGGAAATTAAAACGTACCTTTTTATTATTTTATTATTGTATCCTATAAAGTGTTGTTTACTCTTACATATATTTATAAGTAAGTACTGTATAATTATGTTAAAATTTGGTTTAATAAAAATTCATTATAATACTAAGAGAATACAGAATGCATTTCTATTACATCTTCTCTATTAGTTTCTTCTTATAAATTGTTAAAAAATATGCGTCTATTTGATATCTAAAAGAAGCTTAAAAGTAATAAATTTGAAACAGACATGCTGTAATTTGAAAATATTCATATGTTTCTAGAGAACTTGATTCATAAATGCCTCATGACAAACTATTTTACTATAGTAAAATATTTAAAAATATCTATCTAAGAAAAAAAAACATTTGAAAAACAGACAAACAATTTCTATGTTTTAGCTTTTTCATGTTAGCTCTTGGTTTGAAGAAAGTGCTGTGTAAGGGAAAGACGATTGCGGCTTCCAAACACTTTTATTACATCGGATATCATTACTAAAGTACTTTAAAAATTTCTTCTGAGAGGAAACAAATGCTGACAAAGAGCAAATTTATGAAATTGTAGTACTTGGAAATATTTTGATCAATTTTAAAAATAATATTATTTATTCTGCGAATTGTTATAATTATATATTTTCATTCTTCCAAAAATATTTCTAAAATTTTAACAAAATATTACATATTGTATTCTTTATTTTTAAGTGACATTAAAAAATAACATTTTAATCACTGTTTTATATAATAACGTAATAGTATTTTAAAGTGTTATTGTATATAGAATTATAATCCTGAGTGAAAACAGTTATTAAAACCAATATATAAAACAGGACAACACAGTACAATGATTTTTACAATTTTATGATTTGACTATTATTTTGTGATAAGATTATTATTTTTTGATGATAATAACATATTTCCTCTATCTTACTAAGTGATTTTAATATTACTTGATCAAAATTTCTGATGAGAGTGTTTAGCCATCCTTTAATTGTTAGTTTGATTCTAATTGCAAATGCTATATTTCTTTACATTGTCTATCAAATGAAATTGGTATTTGGGAGATATCGGAGTTTCATTTTTGAGGCATTCGGATACAGCTTTTTTATGTACCATGTATTTCAAGAGCAATATATTTTTAAAATTGAGATGTATTAAATTGCTAATATTTGTAAAAAAAAAATTCCTGTTTTATAGGCACAGGAACAATTTATTAATTCTTGTAGGAAAAAGGCTTGAATTATTCATCATAGAAATTCTAAGTTAGGCAAAAACCAAATTTCATCATTTGTGAAAATTAGAATAAATATTGTCACATTCCTTTATATTCCCATATATTAACTATAAATTTAATTTATATCTTGTGTGTAATTAACTATATGATTTATAACTGAAGATCAGTTTATGCTTCACTATATAAAATGAAAATAATCTATAATAACAATGACAGGCATTAATGAATAAAATTAATAGTTTTTGATTATTGTATGGTATCATAATGAAATATCATACTATATGACAGATATTATTTAATTCTGGAAAGCAAATATTCCTTATTTAAATATGTGAAAGTTGTAAGCAGTTGTTTTAAACGCTTATGAAAAATGAATATTAGAGTACAACAATATATTCTAAAATACACTACTGACCATTAAAATTGCTACACCAAGAAGGCGACATGCTACAGATGTGAAATTTATATGAAAGGAAGAAGGTGCTGTGATATGCAAATGATTAGCTTTTCAGAGCATTCAGGCAAAGAAGGCGCCAGTAGCTACACCTATAATGTGTTTAAATGAGGAAATTGTTCAGCCGGTTCCTCATACACAAATTGCATTTGAACGTTGTTGCCTGGTGAAAAGTTGTTGTGATGCCTCGTGTAAGAAGGAGAAAAGCGTACAAGCACGTTTCTGACTTTGATAAAGGTCGAATTTTAGCGTACCGAGATTGCGGTTTATCTTATCGCAGCATTGCTGCGTCGGTCGAGATCCAATGACTGTTAGCAGAATATGGAATCGATGGGTTCAGGACGGTAATACGGAACGCCATGCGGGATCTCAACGGCCACCTATCACTAGCAGCCAAGAAGACAGGTATATTATCCGCATGGCCGTAATGGATCGTGCAACCACATCACGAGCCGTCAGTCAAGAAACGGGGTCGTTTGAAGACAACAAGTCTCTACACGAACAGTTCGACGACGTTTGCTGCAGCATGGACTCTCAGCTCGGACGCTGCATTGACGCTGCGTCATAGACAAGAGCGCCTTCAATGGTGTGATCAACGATGAACCTGGGTGCACGAATGGCGAGACGTCATCTTTTCCGATGAATCCAGGTTCTGTGTACAGCATCATGATGGTCGCATCCGTGTTTTGCGGCATCGTGGTGAACGCACACTGGCAGCGTGCATTCGTCATCGTCATACTGGCCCATCACCTGGCGTGATTTTATAAGGTGCCATTGGATACACGTCTCGGTCACCTCTTGTTCGCATTTATGGTGCTTTGAACAGTGCACGTTACATTTCTGGTGTGTTACGATCCGTGGCTCAACCCTTTATTCGAGCCCGGTGAAACTATAAGTTTCAGCAGGATAATGCCCGACCGCATGTTGCTGGTATTCTACGGACCTTCCTTGATACGGAACATGTTCGGCTGTTGCCCTGGCCAGCACGTTCTCCAGATCCACCAATAGAAAACGTCTGGTCAATGGTTGCCGAGCTACTGGCTCGTCACCAAACGCCAGTAACTACGGTTAATGAACTGTGGCATCGTGTTGAAGCTGCATGGGCATCTGTACCTGTACATGCAATCCAATCTCTGTTTGACTCCATGCCCAGGCGTATAACTGCTGTTATTTTTGCCAGAGGTGGTTGTTCTGGGTACTGATTTCTGAGGATCTATTCAGCCAAATGTTTTGAAAATTTAATCACTTGTTATTTCTAGTATAATATATTTGTCCAATAAATATCATTTTGTTATCTGCATTTCTTCCTGGTGTAGCAATTCTAATCGTCAGTAGTGTAGAAAAGATTATAATTCTTAATAAATACAAGATTTTAAGTTTAAAATGTTTATAAATTTTTTAAAAATCATTTTTTTTTTCATTTTAGTAGAATATAATTTTGTATATAGAATTTATCAAATTTGCTTACCATAACACTATTTTTGTATAGTATTACACGATAGGAGAATTTGGTTATAATTTATGATTAAATTATTATTTTATTCAACATTTAATATCAGTTCTATTTTGTAATACCATTAATAACGATTTATACAGTTGATATACATAAAATATTATAATTAAAAGAATCAAGCTAAATATCATCAAGTTTAAAATGGTGCTTTGATTGTTTATTATATAAAAAGAATCTTTGTAAATACAAAGAAATAAATTCGGATTTTTTTATGATAGTTAAAAAATGGAATTATAAAGCAGTAATATGTGCTAATTTAATTGCTTACATTATCATTTGTAAGTGACTTAAATTACTTTGATTGCACATTTAAATACTTTAAGTAAAGATACATTTATAGTAAAAATTAAATAAAATTTATAGTTCTGAGAATTTACTTTGGAATTCGATCTCATTGAATGATCATAAAATTGTTTGAATTAGAATGTGATTTAAATGCTCCATTTAAGTTCTTTTTATTACATAGTATTCCAGTGATTTAAATACGAATGCTTATTTATAATGCTTTATCATGGTTTTTAATTCTAAGGTAATAATTTTTTAAAAATATATTTAATAAGACGTTGTAGATAATATATTATTATCTATAACATCTCGTTATAAATATATATCATTTAAAAATAGTATCGAGTTATAAATTTATATTCCTGGAACTATGTGATTCTTTGCAAACCATTAATCTGGGTAAAAGGTTCGAAAAGTATGTATATATATATATATATATATATATATATATATATATATATATATATATATATATATATATATATATATATATATATATATATATATATATGTATATATTAAAAAAACAGTTTAAGATTAAATAGATATAACTCACATATTGCTCTGTTTTCTACCTTCTTGTGTATTTTTGCGAACCCATGTAGACAAAAAATGCCCTGGGCAGAAAAATAAACTCCTACTTTTTGTTTTATGTAGATGATTGGTCACGTTTCTTTGATATTATTTACGAAATGTTTTCTGTTCATAGTTTTTTTCTTGTTTTGTTTTCAGATTCTGAAATCTTACAAGGTTTTGAGAACTCTCAGATCTCTAAAGAATCATTTTTATGCTTTCATCTTGCTAAGGAATCATTTTCATGATTTTCGCTTTCAGCGTGCTCTCATGAATTTGTGATAAACGCAGGAAAATTCATTGACAAAGTTATAACTAATTTCAAAACTCCAAATCAGCTTTAAATCTTTTAGCAATGTCAAATGAACCAGTTTATTTCATGGTTTCTAGTTAAATGAGGAATTCCTGAATTACCACCAAAATTATAGCAAGATAATTATTCCTATAATATTTATTTTCTCACAAATAAGCGCAGATTATGTGTAATAGTAAAAGAAGTTAACTTTTATGTACATTGATTAACGAATCAATAATTTATGTATTAATATGTTAGATCAATGTATATAAATAAACGAATTTGCTTTAACTTTGATCAAATTAAATTGTAAGTTTCAAAATAAATTTGAACAAATTCACAAAATATTAGAGTTTATCAGACATTAATAAATTTTTGGAAATAGGTATAACAGCTGTAGTTTCGTCGGCAAATTTCAGCTAATTTGAAAAATGCCATTAGAACTGCAATTCAAGGGATTCCGATAGCCATGGTACGTGCTACAGTGCTATCTACCATTTGCCGCATGCAAAGTGTCATAGTGTTTAAAGGTGGTCAGGTGGAGAATTTGTGAAACACAATAAAATGCTTTATTTTATGCTGCTTCTCTGTCTTTATTTGTTGTCCTCAATTTCAATCTCTTTACCCCAAGTGATTTTCATGTTACAGTTGCTGTTTGAACGCAATTTTGGGTTTTTCACAATGGACACCACTTTCCAGTACAAAAAACCTGGTGTTGCATCTGATATTTTCGATATTTTCTCACTGTATCTTAGCTGTTAGAGTGTTGTTTTTTCCATATCATTCTTAACTTGAGCGTGTCCCTCAAAATAACTTATGATAAAATTTCATTCATCTTCTGTGATTGGTAGTGATTGGCCCATGTGTCAGGAGAGTTTTTTTTTATAATTCCCATGTACACACACACACACACACACACACACACACACACACACACACACACACACACATATATATATATATATATATATATATATATATATATATATATGCGTGTGTGTGTATAAGAATTGGTTTGGATAATCAACACTTTTTAATTGACAAAATTCTTCGTATTTCATTAAGATTGTGTTTTTATGTACTATTATTTATTTTTGCTTTGTTTCCATAGCTAAGTAAGAAGTTTTTATATGAGTTTCATGTAATTAATATTAGTGAATGTTTTTTCAATACATTTCTGTTTAATAGGTCATGGTAAACGCTTAGAGGTCATTTATAATAGCATAAAATAGTGAAAGGTAATCTAAATTGATATGGATTTAAAACATTGTTGTATTAAATAGTTTTTTTTATCTATACATAATACATAATGCATTTCAACATTTTTCGGTTATTGTAAATGGTGGAAATGAATATAGTTCTAAGCTCCAAATGAGAATTCTGTTTAATAAATAGCCGATATAGTAAAATAGTTCTTCATAAGTGTACTCAAAAATGCAAATACTCTTGGAGGGTGCCAAAATACGGATAATAATTAGGTAAAATGAATTTTTCATTACATTTAACGAGTCATTTAGCAAACTTTTGATGTTTTTTGAAAGCATGTTTTAGTATAAAAACCAGTTTTATAGTTTAAAAAAAATTTAGACACATTTGGCTGGATAATTTATTAACTAGATTTATTTGAGCAAAATTTGAATAATTCAGCACATTTTTGTTTCTTTAGTGAAACGAATGTTAGAAACAAGAATATGTTTATCATTTTATAAAAGTTGCTGATTAAAATTAAATACAAGTTGTAAATAGGTTGTATAAAATAAATACAAATAACATGTTCAAGTAATTGATAACATATATAAATAATATTTCTAAATCAATATCTATTATAACATTAATAATAACTCTCTTGTTTATCATTCTCCTTCAAATTTTGTTTTGTTGATTTAAAGTTTCAATTACCAAAATTACTAAACCTGAACTTATCAATCAAAATTTCTGCTTGAGTTCAGTTTTTGTATGGGAATGTATGACAGAAAATTTCTATGAGTCCTTTTTTGACAGTCTTTGATACATGAATTCTCACACTACTCTTTTTTCTTAAATTGTTATTTATATAAAGATATTTAGAATTCACTAAAGAAATTTGCCGATCATTTATAGTTAGCCTTTTTATCATTATGTTTGTTTACTCTTTAAAGGACAACATTTTGTTTTGGTAAAAGAAGAAATCTACTAAACTTTTATACTTTCTCCAACTTATAATCCGCAGAAAATAAGATATGTTTCTAAATTTAAAATACAAATTACATACTAACGTCAATAAACAATAATCTATTACACATATAAAATTTATGAGCAAATGTATAGCTGAATTAAGGTTATTGATGTAAATAGCTCTAAGCATTTTCTAATACGTATTTAATTAGGAACCGAAAAACGGACAAAACGCTATTATCCTAAGAAAGCTCGGGTGTAATCAGAAGCTTAATGTTTGTATCACAAAGCATGCAAGTTGTTGTTAAAACACTTCCATAAATTAAGTATGCATTTGATTTTGGCTATTTTATGAATTAATAATTTTTATATGCTAGTTTATACCTATTTCCATAACACAATCATTAATTTACCCATTTTCCCATACCTCTTACAAGGGATTTCTTTTTTCTTCTTATAATTTCCCTTGATTTCCTTAAGTATGGCAACGCATTTCATTTTTCCATATCCTAAAAGGATTTGTGATACAGAAAAATAGTTAAAAAAATTATTTGACTTCCTTCATGTTAAATTTAGTGATGAGATAATTTATGTATTCTTGAAATTTGGATAAATAACTATACTAAAATATCGTGTTAACACTTTATCACTTTGAACCTCATCTGAATTAAAAACGTTTGAATTTTAAGAAAAAAAGATCTTACAAGAATCCATAGCTCTTGTTTGAAATACTAAATTTGAAATAGTAAAAATTTTGAAATTTTTATTTTAAGGAAACCCTCAACAATATACAATTATATATAAATGGTTCAAAATTTTAATATATATATATATATATAAACATATGTGCTTTGATTTTAATTAGAAAGCAATTTTAATAATTGTATGTTCAAAACTACCTTACTAAATCAACATCTTTAACAGTGCTTATAGAAAAATAATTTAATGAATACAATTTGTGGATTTTAATTCTTTGCTAAGACTATTTATCAATTAGTAGATAATATTAATATATTTTTGTGTAAAATTGATATTCAAGATTTTCTTTTCACTTTTTTTTCCATCCGTGAGTTAAGCGTGTTTAAACAGTCACATGTTTTGTTATAGTATTCTGAATATGTGATAATTTGTATTTTTAATAAAACATTTTTAGAAATGAATTAAATTTTAATTACATTTTATAACTTTTAAACACAAAAATTAATCCATTTAGACACGTTAAGTTAATTTAAATTTAGATATTGGATCATGATCATAAAATTTTCTTCTTGTTTAATGTTTACAATATAATGCAATATTAAAAGTAAACCAAATTATTTATTTTTTAATATTGAAGAGAATTAATTTAATAATAAATAGTCTTTATATTTATAAAAAAATTGTTAAATTAGGAAATATATTTCAGTATTTTTTAATTGAATTAATTTTTATAATCAATTAAGAACTTCGGATCAATTCTAACTATTATTTATGAAATAACTTATCACACAGCTAATACTTTTTTCTGTGAAATTTTTATTAGAACTTTTTCTTTAATGTACTAAATGAATTCTAAAATTCATATTCTCAAATCAATATTTAACACTTTTTTTATATTTGACAAATAATTCAATCTAAAGTCAGAATAGCTTC